>CM058162.1:1200000-1800000 GCA_030254885.1 Vitis rotundifolia
ACTTGCTTTTCAGATCAGATAACAAGAGGTAATGTAAACACGGCCACAAAGAGAAGGTTGTTACCCATTGTTGGTTCACAAAAGTTGCATCTAGTGACAGGTGAGTTGGGTAGAGGATCCCAAGAAAAAAATTTCACTATTTTATTACAATAAGTAAATTAGAATATATATTTGTCTATTTATACAGCGAAGCTTTTCTTTTCAATGCATTCTATGATAAGGAAATTTACCTAATTACAGTTTTAAAATTTGAATCAATAGCTAAAAGGTTCAAGTGCAACCCCTATAAAGATAATAAGCTTTTTTCCAATTGTCAGAATTGAAAGATGCAATAATTTTAATGAGGCCTAAAACTAATGAAGCCTTCAAAAAATTTTCATCGACATTGGATATATGAGATAATTAGACTGAGGTGTTTTTCATTAGTACTTTGACAGTAACATTAAAACAATGAAAAAATTCTATGAAAAAACTTAGTTCTCATTGGTATTAGATAAGTTTTCATTAGTATGAAACAACACATTATCATGAGACCTTTAGATAATATGTTACAAATTGAGAAAAATCTAGAACAGGAACAATGGGAAAATTTGCCTTCTTTTTCTTTGTTTAAATGGATAAGGCAACCATTTTAATCATCTTAAGGCGGAGTTGCCTTGGTCATGTATGGTCCTAATCTCCAGAACTCTTGTAGGAAGTGATAGCTCTCAAGACTTAAACCTGCATAATTGCAGTTGGCAGCTTGGGCTGTTAGCAGTTACACTAGATGATGGCAGATAAATGCGTAACCTTGTAAAAAGAGTTGTTTGATGGAAAAGAAATAAAAACACAAGAGAACAATAGAGAAAAGGAAAAGGTGTAGGGGATTTGGGTAGGGGTGACTCCAACACCCTATAGCCTCTGTTTCTAATGTGAAAAAAAAAAAAAAAAGAGAAAATATGAGAAATTTATGACTATTACTATTCACTTATTAACCAACTACACCGTCAAAACTCCCAAGTTGGAGACTGTATATTACATACGCCTGACTTGCCTAGCATCGCATGGAACAAAACTTGTCATATCTAGAGTAAGAATATCAGCCATTTAATCCCAAGTTTTCATGAATTGAGTACAAATCTGTTGCTACTTGAATCTTTCCTTGATGAAGTGTTGATCCACCTAATCATGCTTTTCTCCAATTGAGGTGAACTAGATTATGAGTTCTTCTAATTGAGACTTTATCATCATACTATTAATTATTAACAAGTTAGTAGCTTGGCCTCAATCCAATTCTTTAAGAAAAGTCTTCAACTGGTAAAGGTAGTCTTCTAGGTACTGTAAGTATTAACCAGTGCTCTAACTGTCCACTTGATCTTGCTGCCACATATTTTTCGCATTTTACCAAGCAACATAATTTCAGCTGAAAAGGGTACAATATATAAAGGTGGATATCTGATTGGCAATAGAACTGCCCTAATTTACATTTTTTAAGGCCTGAATTGGTATACATTTTCGCCTGAAATAACCTTAACAAACATGTTTTCAAGTGCCTTAATACCAAATATGTAGGCTTTCAATGGCAAAAACTCAGTGAATGAATTCAATAGCCAACAAAAACCACTATATAAACAATATCTAATACAATGAGAGACAAATAGCTCAATCTTTCCACAGAATTGACATCAATTGAGGTCTCTTTTCTTTTCACCTGGAAGAGATAGCGCTAAAGGAAACTATTCTGTTTCTTGTCAGTAACAAATACAGTAGAAGAATGCTGCTAATTTTGTTGCTCTAGTTCTGACTAAAACAGTCCTTTTGCCCTCCCAAAGGTACATTATACAAAGCCAAGCATGAAAGATATCCCAAATCTAAATAGAACAGAAATAAGGAGATAAGACTATCTTAAAAGGTTCAAATAAAGAAAAAGAACCCAAAGAGGTGAGGGAAAAAAAGAAATAATCATACCCCCAAAGAAAATGTAGATAGTGATGAGCTCCGAAATGTAACAAAGCCCGCAAGTAGTTCATCAGAATAAAGATCAGACCAGAACACGAAGTATAATGACATAACGGTAATAAAAATGGCATGGAAAGTAGATATAGACCTGCAACAACAGTAAAGACAGATATAAAAATTATAGAATAATGTAAGATAATTAAATTTGAACTAAGTGGAAATATTTACACACCGGTTATTCCACTCATTACGTTGAACTTTTGAAAGGCTGGAAAAGCTCTTAAAATGAACTACACTGATCAACTGAGTAAGATCATAGACCTGGAAAAGAGAGAATTCTAAGAGGAAACAAAGGAATAAAAAAATAAAAATAAATGTAAAAAGAGCCTCAAAACTTGTTTTAAAAAGAAAAGAAAAAAAATAATAAAAGGAAAACCTAAAGAACTAAGATTTGATTTTATATGCAGCAAAATGTAAATAATAGCTCTAATTGGACTAATTTATGTGCACCTATTATACTGGACCCATTAAAAGGAATGATGAGAACATACCATCTTGCAAGCAACAAGACCACCAATAATCGAAGCATAGGGTATAAAAGAATCTGCTAGCACATATTCCTTAAGAAGAGCTCCAGCCTGATTCTGGTAAGATTTGATCTCCATAGCTGCTGTTTTAGAAGCCAGCATTACATCTTACTACTAAGCCAACATTGCAAACAAGAAGCCCTAGTTGTTGCCTAACTTTCTGTATCCTCTTATTATCTCTGTCCTTCCTTTTCTCTTTGTGGATGAATAAGGAAGAATATACAAAAGGAAATGACATAAGCAATTAAGGTGAGATAAATCTCAAACTTGCTATTTTTGAAATGATAGTACTCAACAGCCCAGTGCAGTAACCAAAATCAATATTTTATCCGAAATAAGAGGCTATTATTTTGATTTTATACAATTTAAGGAAAAGGATAGAACATTACATCATTGTTTTTCACCCGAGATCCAAAGAAAAAAAAAAAAAAAAGAGGAGAGAGAGAGAGAGAGAGAAAGAGAGAGAACAAAGACTAAATGAGATGCAGAACAATCGACCCTTTTACATCTCTGAAAAGGCTATGCTATTAAAAAAGCTAAATAATCTGATAAGCAAACCCTAAAAAAGGATAGTCATTTTCAATAATTGACACATTTCAATCTCAAAAGACTGGTAAAGACTCAAAGAATATGGTCCATTTACAACACCAAAACCAAGCTTGTATATAGGCATTCCTTTTACAGGAGTAAGTAGAATTTAACTGCTCAGTGCTACATCAGGGGCTGAGCTATCTGAGGATCAGAAGGGGGCCATGAGATCCGTAAAATTTTGAAAAATTCTTAGACAAGGCTCCTCCAGTTGGTATAACTGCATTTAGAACTTTTTTTTTCCCAAACAAATATACAGTTGGAGCACTCTATTAACCAGATTCATCTTCTGGCAGGACCACTGCCATCTCCAAGCCTCTGACAATTCTTGCTTTTAGGATACACAATTTTTGTATTTGCCATGTTTCCTCCTCCTCCCTTTCCTGTAAATGGTGGAAAAGAAGGTCCTTTCCTTTATTTATTTCCCATTTTGCTCAAACTCATTCATATATTGCTTCCCTGCGCCCCCGCCCCCCCCCCCCCCCCCCCCCTCCTTTTTTTTTTTTGGTGTGGCCATTGTTTTGAGTGAATTCGCATAGTCATTTTCTGATCATACAAATTCGATCTAAAGGGTAAGCCTCAACAGCTCAAGGGCAGTGAAGCTAGGGGAACAATATATTCTGTTTACAATGATTCTTATTATATATATTCTTACTGTAAAAGGAGTTCCAAGCTAGGATTATGTTACACCAAAAGTAATTTTCAACCCAATTTAGTTCATATAAAAGTATACCTACTGAGGGTTTCTTCGATCACTAAAGTATAGGAGGAACTGAAAGTAGGTAAATCTTTCATGTTTTGTTTTCACAATTTTTCAACATAGTTCACAAATCATAGACATTTAGATGATGAAATACATGGAGCACATTATGTTGCAACTAAAATTTCAAAAGAACTACCTGTAGCTCCATCATATCTTAGAACAAAATTTTATACAAGACTGCAAAAATTGTTGATTTAAAATGATTCATAGCCATTGTTAAAGATAAGGAGTTCCATGGCTTGCTCATTAAATCAATTATTTAACTTCTGAAACTTAAAGTCCACAAAATGGTGAATGCATTGGTCCAATAACAATACTCAACAATCATAAGTCTCAACTGATGAAATCAGCCTTAGCATATTATATAACAAGCACCCATGGCATGCATATCAACTTCATAATAATAGTAAAACTATTTCATGTTTATAATAAATAGAGTACTCCCCGTGTCTCCTTTTTTTCTCCTTCAGTTGAGAAAGGATACTTGGAATTTAATATGTCTTGAGAGTTTTGTTACAATTATTGAGAAAAGGTACCAGAGCTTTCCATAGTTTCTTTCAGCCAATGCATGATAGAACAAATTTAAAGTATGTAATCACATCATAAGCAACATTACCCCTATATCTATAGTAAAGCATCATTCAGTAGAGCTAAACAAGTTCATCAAACACCCTGATCATTGTGAGTCACTGTATGTTTACAAGAAGTGTCAATAATATGATTGACAATGGAAGTCAAGTTTAAAAAGAATAGCCAAACATGATTACATTTCTAAGATACTGTGACAATGCTAAATGTAGTTGGTGCATAAGGGTAACTATTAAGACATAGATCCTATCATTTCAATCTCTGCACATATAGCTAATCATTCACCCAAACACAGAATATTGAGATTTTATTCTGATTTCCATACTATGTTGTGTTATAAGACAGTACCAAACTATATTTTTCACCAATAAGAATGCATTTCCAGACCCCGGAAAAGATTTTGATTGGTCACAATTAATTCATGTCAGAGAAGCATTACCATGAAAAAGCAAAAGCATTCACCACAAACCATAATCAAATTGTGTGCGAGAGAGATGCTGAATTGGTATGATTTTGTTAAGATGTTAATTTTTCTTGTTACTTTTCTTTCCCTATCACTAATAATCCCCAAAAGAATTAGAAATTTTCGTATCAGTATCTTGTAAGGAAACAGAATTATCATTTATCAAACCCCTTTATAATTAGTATACTTCGCAGAAATTATTATTATCATCACTTCGCTTTAAAGTGCCAAAACATACTATCAATTCCAAGCACCACAAACCCGTCATTCAACAAGAAGAAGAACCTTAAGCTAATCAACAAATATTCATGCAAAAGCTTCATTTCAAGATGATCAGAAAACATCACAAGTCCTGTTGGATCGCCGAGAAATACAGAGAACTACAAGAAAAGAAAAGGACCACCTTTTTCCCATCTTAGGGTCAGACCAAACACAGGAATCAAAGATTCCTTCCATTTTATTGTTCCTCTGTTTTCTCAGGAACCAAACCGAGGCTTAACGAGAAAGCATGGTAAGATAAAAGGAAAGAAGGACGCCGAGGGTCACCTGAAAGGAAGAATAATCGGAAGGTGACCGGAAAAAGAGGAAATCTAGCCGGAAAACGCCGGAAAAGGAGCGAGCGAGAGAGAGAGAGAGAGAGAGAGCAGGGGGTAACGGTGGTGATAAACTGATAATAAATTTAGATATAATTTATTTATAGGGAGTGGGTCACTATCAAAACTTGAAAACTTACTGCTCCTTTTTACCACGTGCTAACACTGTGGTCTGCCCCTTTTCTTCTCTTTTTTGCTACCATACCCTCCATTTATCAAAAATTTATACAAGGGGCCTAAGGCTGCAAGCCTGCAACCTTCCCCATTTAATGTACACTTTCGCCCATGAATTTGAATATATTATGATAGTGACTGCTCGAGCTTTTCTGGTCTCAAAATCGAAACAGAATTAGTTTTCAGCTGCTATCAAAGCATAATTTTGAGAATTGTTATATATTTTCTTTAAATATATTCAAATTGTTATCATTATATTTTCAAGGTTATTTTAATTAATAATTACATCGTATAAATAATTAGGAATGACAATTAAACAAGTTTAATACGAGTAATCTAATATAAGAATTTTTCATACTCGTTTTGTTCCATTCTGTTTAACTTTTTCCTAAGAAATTTTTAATTTTATTAAAAAAAAAAATTTTAAATTTTTTAATTATATTAAAAAAAATATTTTATAAATAATTAAAATATTATAATTTTTTATAACTTATTTTATTAAAAATTAAATTAAATTGATTTTTAAAATTAATATTATGCATGATTAGAATGGAATAAGACAATAATCAACTTTTTTCGTGTTTAAAAAAAATCTTAAATTCATTCCTAATTTATTTATTTAAATTTTAAACTCATCCCAAATTAAAAAATATGAAATAAATGCTCAAAAAAATTAGCCTCATTCCAATTCCTATAAATAATAATTGAAAATAAAATATTATAAATAAAAATTATTTTTAAAAATATAAAATACTAATATCTTAAATTTTCAACTAAATTTTTTATTTCAAAAAACTGTTTTCTAAAACATCATCAAGCACGCCCTCGACTTTCCAAAACTTTCTTCGTCTTTCTTGAGGAAGGTGTTTGGTTTTTTTTTTTTTTTTTTTTTTTTTTGTTTTTCTTCTAGCTGTTGAAAATCCAGAGATAATCATTATCCTTTTCTTGTGTGCCTTCTGTTAGGAATCTGTGTGCAGTGTTTTGTGTTATTTTAACTCCAAGTGGCATATTTTGTTTTTTCTGCTTCGAAACATGTTGTTGCAACTTTCATCGATATTTCTAGAATCATAAAAAGTATTTCTACTCAAAATCTTGAACACCGTTTTGGAAGTGCTTTCATTTGAAGTATTTTTAATAAAAATATCTTCTTTAAATGTACTTTTATGAAAATTATTTTTTAATATTTAAAAGTATTTTTATAAAAATTACTTATCAAATATTTTTAAAAAAAAAATACTATAAGTGAATTTTTATATTTTTAAAAGTGTTTTTTAAATTTTGTCAAACACCTATTTTTTTTAAAAATATTTTTAAAATTAAAAGTATTTTTTAAAATCACTGTCAAATGTGACTTTAAGAGCCCGTTTGACGGTGATTTTAAAATTTTTTATCATTCAAATATTAGAGTGATTTTAGAAAATATTTCTAGTATTTCTAACACTTGAATAATAAAAAATTTCAAGTATTAGAAATATTAAAATTATTTTGTAAAATCATTATCAAACGAACACTTAAAAATATTAAAAACGTTTTCTAAAATTGTTATCAAACGCACTTGAAGAATACGATTGGTACTAATTTTAGAAAATATTTTTTATTTTTTAACATTTGAAATTTTTTATTTTAAAAATATTAAAAAAATTAAAAACACTTACTAAAATTATTACCAAATGCACTTTAAGTTAATCTATTTAACCGAGAAAAAGTTAAAAACAAAAATTCTACACTTCTTGTAACAGGAAGACTCAAACCCAGGGTGCTATTGCCTCTTAACAATGACAACTTTGGACCATTGGATTAAGGGCCGTATTTGTTTCAAAGGTTCCTAAACTAAAACCGGTCTTTTGGGTATATCATATCATATATTTACACCAATAATATATTCAAGATAAAATAAAAATTAAAAGATGGATAAAATAAATAAATAAAAATTTAAATAGATTTGAATCGCATATATCTTGAAAATATAAAAAATTTACCGATCTTTTATAATTGACTAATTATTATTTTAAAGAGAATTTTTATATAATTTTATAACTTGATAAATAGTGAGATAAAAGTTATTTAAATATATTTTATTTAATTAAGTATTTTTTATTTAACATTTATCAAAATTATAGTGGACACATATAAAAAGAGAATAAAAATTTATGTAACTTAATACGACAGATGAATTTTATTTTTGTGATAAAAGAAAATATAAGTTGATGTAATATTTATCTATTTATGAAAATAGGAATATGTCTAGAAAATGTTTATGATAAATGATAATAAATTATTTATTAATTTATACATATTCCTTGTATATGTATACTCAATTATATTTTATTATTTTTGTTACATTTTCTACACTTAGATCACAAATTTCATACACCTCTATAACATTATTGTAATTTCCGTACCTAAGATACATTTGTTTTATACCTTAATCACTTTGTTTTTGTACTTTGATTATATTCTTTTATATATAAGTTACATTTTTTCGTATGTAAATTGATTATATTTTGTATCTTAGTATCTTGATCATATTTTTATATCTTATTATCTTAATCACTTTTTTTGTATATTGGTTATATTTTATGTATCTTAATTATTTTTTTTTTACACTTAGATTAATTTTCTCGTACCTTACTATTTTATTTATATTTTTCATACCCTAATCATATTTTTTGTACTCATTTTCTCATTGAGTGAAGGGTACGAAATAAATTAGATTGATTTTTTAATCGGAAGTACCATATGAAATCTCCAATTTTTCCTTCTCCCTCATCCCTATCCCATAGGTACAACTTTCGAATCAATAGAAAACCTTTTATTATGTATTCCTATGAATCGATATTATTACATTCCAATTCCTTCCCATACCTCTCAAGGAAAATCTCAAAGTGGATACCAAATTGACAGGTTGTGAACTTATCCATGTGGATTATACACTCTTCCAAAAGGAATCCATTTTCTAAAAGATCCTGACTTTCGTGCTTTAATGGGTCTCTGACATCCTTTCTATGTGCATTTTTTATATCTAGATCATATTTTTTATTTCCTTATAACATGATAATATTTTTCATACCTTAGTCATATGTTTCATAGCTAGATTACCTTTCGCGCAAGACGTTCTTATTTTTATTTTTTTAATACATTGACAACCTTTTTCATATCTTGGTCATATTTTTCATATCCAAATTATCTTTTCATACCTTAATACCAAACTCATTTTCTTTACATAACTATAATATATTCTACTCATTATCTCTAATTATAATGAAATTAATGATACTCATTATTATTCAAAAAATTAAGTAATTTTAAATATTAGTTATGAAAATATATCAAATTAAATCACCAAACTAATGGCATTAAAAAAATTTAAATTTTATAGAAATTTTAATGACTTTGTAGCAAAGAATCTTAAAAATTTTAATGAATTTAATCATTTCTCAATATATTTTAAGATTTTTCAAATAACTACGGGAGTCTTTCGTAAAACTTAATACTTATTATTTAAGTTAAATTATATTTAAATTGTTGACTTAAAACTTATTACTTAATTCTTATTTTAAGTATTAAGATTGTTTGATGAAATTAACTTAAAATATATTTTAAATTATCAAATTAATATATTTATTATGATAAATTATAACTAGGTTGAGTAACAGGAAAGGTGGTGGAGTAGTAAAAGAAATCATAAAGGTAATTATGACAAATGAAAGTAAAAAAGGAAACAAAGATGTGGACTTCGGAATAAGTTAATTAGTTTTACTTATTAAATTGTTTTTTTACTTTAAATCATACCATTAAATTATTTTATTAAACATACTTAATTTACTTAATGACTTAAATTAAGTTATTAAGTCACATTAAGTTATTAAGTTAGTTTATCAAATGCCCACTAAACATAAGACAATTGAAATCAAAGTCATTTATTTAAATATTATTTATCATATTATACATCATGGAACCATTTGTTACTATTATTCAAGTATAATATTAATGATAATATATCATCTATAGTTCAAAATAACCTATTAAACCATATTAATTCTTGAATATGAACAAATAAATAGGACTAAATTCTTAAAATAAATCTTGAATAAATAGACTAAAAATGAAATAAATAAGTATGAATATTAAATAACATTTTATAAAAGAAACAAAATATAAACTTTATTAACATGAACAATTAAATAAGATAAATTGTTAATATAAAGATAATAAATAGACAAAAAAAAAAAGGAAATAACTAAGTATGAATATTAAATAATATTTTATGAGATTTTTGAAATTTTAGATAAATGGTAAAATATTAGTGGTACATGGTAATTGATTTTATTTTTATTTTTACAGTAATACCTAGTTACCATAATTTTTCTTTCTTTTAATATTTGAAAATTAAAGTTATATTTTTTTGTTGGAAAATTTCTATTTTGGTTTTTTATTTATGTGAATAATCTTAATTATAGAAAAGGATTTTTTTTTTTTTTCAAAATAGGGTAAGATGTGTACCCTTCAAACTTAAGATGTGTTCAACGATATTTCTATTTGAAGTATTTTTAATAGAAGTATTTTCTCTAAAAGTAAAATTTTTGTGTGTAAAATATTATACTTTTCTAGGCTATGTTTGATTCCTAAAAGTTTTAGGGAAAGAAAAAAAATAGTAAAAAAAATTATTTTCTCATGTTTGGTTTTGTTATTGAAAATATGAAAGAAAGTAAAATATAATTAAAATTATTAAGAAATTTGTATATTTTTAGATTATTTAATCTTTATATAGAATAATTAAATAAATGAAAAAAGTTTGCAATAATAAATCAAAATAATTTATGAACTTTAAATCTATTTTTTATTTTTTCTTTTTCTTTTACTTTTCCACTCTATTTTTTTTCTCTTACATTTTCCTTTAAACTTTTCAAACCAAATATGGTCTAAAAGTTTCTAATTATAAAAAATAAAAATAAGAAATATATCTAAACAGACACTATAAATTTATATTTCTATTTATGTATGAAATATTTAAATAGGAAATTTTTTAATTTATTTTTTCCAATGATAATATGTTGGTGATGAAATAAATGTTTAATATTCTAATTTATTAAAAGCATGTTTGATAGTGATTCTAAAAAGTGTTTTTATCTATTCTAACACTTAAAAAAAAAAATTAGTGTTAAAAAGATTAGAATTGTTTCTTAAAATCACTATCAAACGAGCTCTAAGAAGAAGAGCTAAGATTTAGTTTCTTTTTAGAGTCTGATTTTGTAAAGAATTTGCTCTAATTAACTTGCTTTCCATGACAACATTGATATATGTGATTCTTGTATTCGAAGTAATCTTAACATCAATGGATGTTGACACAAATATCATTTTTTGTTTTTAAATATTTATTAAAATATTTTTGAATTATTATATTTTGTAAAATTTGTATATATATATATATATATATTCAAAATCCTCCAATATGAGATATTTTAGGAGAAATTGTGTCTTGCACGTCTTCAATTACTTTCCTTACACACATCTTCTATGATAATATGGTATGGCTTTATAGGTTGCACTGCGTTACCGATGTGGGATGAATAGGATTGAGGGTTAGCCCAAACTCACAAGGCTCAGTTCAGCTGTCACCTCAAATTGAAATTCCTGTTTGTCTGTTAGCCTCAAGTTTAATATGAGCCTTTATGCTTATTTGACTAATATTATTCAAAGAATTTATGACTGGAAAAATAGTTCACTTAGAAGAATTGTTGTTTCCTGTAGAAACTCTATTTTGATTCATACAAAAAGTTTTTTATTATTTTATTTTCATATCAATGTTGTTATTTAAAAATTGTATATTCGGTTTCCTAAAATAAAAAACATAAACTATCCCAAACAAGGCCTTAAATTGAAGTTGTTTATTCAAAAGACAATTTCTTATTAATATTTTAAAAAAATTATGGTAATCCATCACAATTTTTTAAAGCACTTTTAGCATGAAAAAGTGTTTTTGAAGAAAAATCACATTAAAAATTTTGAAAAATCACTTAGAGTACTTCATATTGAAACACTTAATAGAAATTTTTAAAATTTGAGGTAATTTAAATTTTCAAATAGTTTTTTTTTTATTATTATTATTTTTTAATATAATTCTTTAAGAGCTCTTATATCTTGTATAAATGTTATTACTACTTTTAATTTTAAAAATAAAAAATAAAAATTACTCTAAGAGTGTGTTTAACAGTGATTTTAGGAAGTACTTTTAATCTTTTTAATACTTGAAAAATTAAAATTTTTAAGTATTAGACATGGTAGAAATACTTCCTAGAATCACTGTCAAACGCACTCTAAGTTTCTAGTCATTCTAACACTTGAATGATACAAATTTTTAAATATTAAAAATAATAGAAATACTTCCTAAAATCACTACCTGACTTATTATAGGTTTTGTCTAATGTATAATCGTACACACTAGTATACTCACAATAGGAAATTTAACCCAATGACAAAGACAAGTCATCTTTTCAATCAAGTGATTACTATAACCTTAGATGAGTGACTTAAGTCCATAAACCAGCTGTGAATAATTCATCATCTTACAAGGAATTCATGACTTAAATCTTCCATGTAACTCCTAATTCACCCTAGCATATACAATGCACGTGATGCATGTTGGAATACCCCTTGATCATAAGTGCATGCTTCTATCTTCCTATGGACACTAGATCTATATGCAACAAAAGACAAAAAGCAAAAACTTTAGGTTTAAGGCTTAAAAAAATTATATTTTATTTAGATGCTCCTAGATAAAATTGCATTGGTAGAAGATAGTATCAATCACTTGGAGATTTTCCACTTGGTCACTTGTTTTCTAAGATTTGGCATTTATGGAGAGTGACTACACAATCTTTTTTAGGCGTTAGGGCTTCAATTGCCATTTTCTCCCTTTAGTCCATAGAAAGAATCCTAGCCTCTAACTTGGAGACCTCCACCATCTCAATGCCTAGACTCAAGGAGAAGTTATCAAGTGGAACATGATTGAATTTATGAAATCATATACTGATTTAAAGTATTCTACATCGACAAGAATCAATTTGGGAACATCCAAATCACAAGAATGGCATTTTTTCGAGATCTATGATATCTACTATGGTTTTTGAATGCCTAGTTTCTTATGTGCATAGATATAGGAAAGCCTAAGATAGGATTGCATGCACTCTAATAATCTAAGGTTTGGGAATGAAACAATCTAAGGTTTCCCAATAGTAGAGAGTGGGATACTCAAGAGGTTGACCATCATGAATGAACAATGTATGATCATAAGTCATCAGAATTGGTAATAGCTTAAAATGTATCATTGAAACTTTAACTGAAAGATCTTACATGTACTTAACTAAAATGGAAAGTATGAGTTGTTTTTTGTGCTTCAATACCAAGAAAAATGGAGATTTCCAAGGTCTTTGAATGGAAACTGAGTTAAGAGTGGAAACCACATTATCTATTAGTTTGGAATCATTTCATATCCATTTTTTAAGAAAATCCAATTGAAAAAATCATCTAGAAATCAAGGTGAAGAAGGATTTTCTCATAAACCAAACATGTTTAGTTTTGATTGAAGAGAGCTCAAAGGGAGTGAAAGACAACTATTAGTGTTCCCCTTTCCTAAACGAGAAACATTTAGGCTATGTTTGATTCCCGAAAAATGCAAGAGAAAGAAAATTGGGAGGAAAAATGGAAGGAAAGAAAAAGTTAAGGAAAGGAATATAAATTTTTTCACTTATTTGGTTATCCATAAAAAATTCAAGGGAAAAAAAAAAAAAAAGAATTTATTTTCTTTTGTTTGGTTAACCACGAAAAAAAAGTCAAGGAAAAATGAAAGGAAAACAAAATCAATAATTTGTCTTAGATAATTATCAATTTGTTGAATAAAAAAATAAATTTTGTGCTCTTATTTTCTAAAAATCGGTTGTTATATTAATGCTTCGATAATCTATATGATATATCTAGATTGAAGTAGCATGGCCTAGTACAAAATTTACATTTATTATCGTTAAATTATAGCCGTGGAGAATTGAAGTAATGTTAAAACAACGTCAACAAAGAAATAGAAAATGCAAACCACATGAAAAATAAAATAAAGAAACAAAGAAAATCTCTATTAGCATATAAGAGTTTGGCATAACGACTTAAAGTGACTTATTGATTTAATTTAAGTTTTTTTTATTTAATCTAAATTTTTTCAATTGACTGTTTAAAAAAATAATTATATAAATATAAAAATAATTAAAAATATAAAATTTATTTTTAAAATATATTTTAAAACATCGAAAATAGATTAAAACAATTCCATACCCATTTTTGTTTTCCAAAAACATTAAAAAATAGTTTTTAAAAACTGTTGGCAAACACACTCTTATTAAAAAAAATACATTAAATATATATATATAAATAAATAAAATAAAAAGAAAGAAAAAAGAGAGAAGGGCCAATAGAGTGGGTTTACGGGGGCATGTGCCCTTCCATTCAAACTTGTTTTTAACTATTTTATAGTTGGACTGTCCAAAAATCGAATGGAAAATGAAAGCATTTCGTTATAAACACTCGTTGATCTTCGAGATTTCGCCTTAGCTTTCGTTTTATAATGCCACCCATCCAAGACGTTTCGAAAGTTTCACTCGAAACCTTGCGAAATTTCCTGAGCCCTAACACCGAAGAACCAAGTATCTTTCTCCTTTGAAATATCTAAATTGATGCTCTGTTTGTCTCGTGAGAAAAAGTTAGGGTAAAGAATGGGAGTGAGGAGATTTGGAGAAGGAAAGGGGAAAAAATGTAAAAAAAAGAGGATTTTTCCTTTCATTTCCAAGTAGCCAAATGATGGTGATGAACTTAAATGGATTGAGGGTTTGGTAAATTAGGCCGCAGAGGAGATCGCCTGCCTGAGGGCCGAGGTGGCGGAGCTGGAGCTGTCCGAGGCGGAGCTGGAGCGGTCCAAGGCGAAGCTGAAGGCCAAGGTGGAGGAGCTAACCAATGAGGTGGGAGAGAGGGAGGAGATGCTCGGTGAAGCCACAAGCCCGATAAAATTTCCCCCAACTTTTCCCTCCTCTTTTTCTCTTATTTTCCTCATTATTTTTTAAGGAAAATAGTAAGGAAAATATTATGATATTTTCTTTAATATTTTCCTTTATATTTTTTTTCCATCATATTTTCCATATTATCCAAACTAAAGAAAATATTTTTTAACATGATTTTTTTTCCTTTCCTTAGCATTTTCTAGGAACCAAACATAGCCCTAAGTTAAAAATGAAATGAACTCTTGATCCAATAGCTAAAAAAACATCTAATATAAAATGGATCAATTTTATTTAAATTTGGATTGATCTTATAACAGGCACAAACACTTAGTCAAAAAATTGCTGTCGTCATTTCCTTAACTCTTTTTTTTTTTTTTTTGGAAGTTCAAGAAAAAGATAGCAATTTAAAAACTTGATTAATTTACATTCACTTACACCCTTAACTACATACCTTAACATCTCAGCATTTTCAAAGTCTTATTCTTTATTAAATAAGGATTCGAAAAACCCAACTGAAGAGACAAAGTTTTTCGTTAGGAATTGTCAATCTAACTAAACACTTACGTACCCTATAAGTAATCTTCATTAATTAATACATTATTAGTTCCAAGTGGGGGTAGAAATGTACCTAATAAAGACAATTTTGTTGTCGTAGAGGGGTGGGAGAAATATGGTAGCATTAATTAGATCGATTTCAAAACAAGAAAGGGAATGGCATTGGCGTGAATAGGAATGGAGCACGTAAGACTTATTAGATACGGCCGAGGTTGTCCGTCAAATTTGAGTCCATGACCCCACAAGTATTTTATATCATGTTGTGAAAGTAACTATGGGCCTACACTTTGAGAATCTTGGTTTAACACAAGTCTGGTTAAAGGTTAGAATATGGGTCTAACTTGAGTTAAGGACCAACGGAAACGCCCCTACACCGTATTTCGGCCTCAATATTTGGGCTTCTCTCTGGGCCTGATTGGCCCAATGCTTTGAGCACGAGACCTTAGAAAAGGTATTATTGTATAATCTTTAATAATGCCATTTTAATCCATAATTAATTTTTAAGATTAAGATATATTATGTATTAATTTTTAATAATGCCATTTTACAAAATATACAATATATTGTGTGAAATTTAAAGAAAAAAAAAAAACACTAGGGACTATTTTAAGAATTACATCCAATGTACATGCGTGTCGACACCTCATTGGACACCTTGTGAGAATGCCCGCCACCAGCATGAGCAGCAATGAACTCCACCACAGCGGACACCATCTCCCCCAGTCCCACCGGCGCCGTTGTGTCCACCACCATCCTCGGAACATCGCCGAATTCGTAGTTCGTGCACCCGTCGTACTCCTCCAGGAGCCTCTCCAGGTCCTGCCACGTGGAGGGCTTGTGCCAGCTGGATCCGTCGCCTTCGCCGAGGCCCCTGCGCTCGAGGCGGCGGCGCCACTCGGAGTGGTCCCTGGGGCGGCACTCGACAACGAGGAGGGACGCGGCAGAGGAGGCGGAGAGGCGGCGGAGGCTGTCGAGGTGGGAGCGGCGAGAGAGAGGGGAGTCGAGGACAACGCTGAGGCCGAGGCGAAGCTGAGTGGAGGCTATCTGCCAGATGACGTCGTATGAGAGGGTGTTGAGGAGTTGATCCGGAGTGGAAGGTTCCAAAGGTGAAGTACAGTCGCGGACATCGTCTTTGTCGATGAGAGGACATCGCAACACTCTGGCTATGGACTGGGCCAGCGTGCTCTTGCCAGAGCCAGGGTGACCTTTCATGGCTATGATTACTGGACCTTGGCCAATGGTAAACTGTTCTTGATTCATTTCTTTACTCTGTAGTCTCTGAGATTGAATTCTTGAGGTAGGAGGGGAAGAAGAAGAACTGCACACGCGTCAAAAGGGAAAGTTTTTGCATTATCCACTTGAGAGTTGTTAGGATAAACTTGAATGGTCGTTTTTAGTTGACTTTTTCTTTCATTTTTCATTAATAAGGAAAATATTATAAATATGTGTAGAAATTTGTGGCTGCCACTATTTCTTGTATCAAAATTTTCAAAAATGCATATAACTTTTACGATTATTATAAAATGATTTATTGTAGTCTAACTTCATAGTTTTCTTTTCATAAATTTTTTTTACTTTATTTTTGTCTTCACTCTTTTGTACTTCAACAATATTTAATATATACTAACTGATTTTTTATGCAAATATTGTTTACAATAGTATTATTAAAAAAATGCTTTTGGCATAATCACTTGTCCTCCTAATGGAATGGGTAAACACAATAACAAAGTGACATACAAACAAATTAGAAAATACGAGTAGTGGTTTCATAGATTGACCTAGAAAGGATTAAAGGAAACAATATTCAAAGAAATATAGGGTCCGTTTGATAATTGTTTTTGAAAATAATTTTTTATTCTTCAAAACTAAAAAACAGGAAAACGTGTTTAACAACCAATAAAAATATAAAATAGGGTGTTTTTAAATAACATCTTTTAGTTATTTTTTTGTTATTTTTACTTATTTTCTTAGAGTTATTTTAAAAAATGATTATGCAAATATATAAAATAATTAAAAATAAAATGCTAGATATAAAAATTATTTTTAAAATATTAAAAATATATTAAAAACATTTTAGGTTTCTAAACAAATTTTTATTCTACAAAAATCAATTTTATCCCTCCCTAAACAAACATATATACAAGTTGATGCAATTAAAAATTGGCCTTTAATTGTGATAGCTGCCCAATCCATGTAATTACTAGACTATTTCATCCATATTATTGGAAAACCGGGTTTGGGTCATGTGGCAAAAAATATTTTACTTTATTTTTTTAGTATTTTGTGAGTGATTGTGCATGGTTTCATTGTTTTGTTATTAAATCTAATTTCTTATCCTTCTTTACACATTTATTTAATGGATTTTTATTCCAAAAAGAAATGTGTTTTTATATATATATATTTAAAAATAATTATAAAATAAAGCCTAATATTGAAAAATCTAATTTTAATATATTTACATAAAAACAATTAATATTTTGTACACTTTTTCATGCACTATCTATCATGAGAGAGAGAGAGAGAGAGAGAGAGAGGACTAATGAGTAACCCCATCTCTCAAGCGGAGGACTTCTGAGTAGACCTCATCTCTCACGCCGAGTTGTGTAGGAGAAGCCCTAAACTTCTCGCTTACGGGGTTGTTGGACGACTTCTGATTCTTATATATATCATCTTTAGCAAGTGATCGAATATCTAATTCAGATCATTCGCCTTCCCAGCTAGTCTTGTAAGTTTGTTATTTCTTAGTTGATTCCGTTTTCTCATGTTATTGTTGTTTTGAAATTCTACTGGCTTTTATTTTTATACTTTTTATCAACCATATTTTTCAATTTCTTTGATGGAATCAAGTGAGCTGGAAAAATTATGGCAAAGAGAAGAGATGAATTGTTTCTGAAGAACGGAAGCCTGTTATTAGAGAAGCTGGTTTGCTCTTTCAATGGCAAGTCCAATCCCATCCGTTCCTTCTCTGACAAAGAGCTCCAGAAGGCCACAAACAATTACAGTAGTGCTCTTGATCTTCATGACTCAGGCTATTACAAATGCTACAAGGGTTCTGTAGACGACCGACTGATTTGTGTTAGGAAGTTTGATCCAAACTACAGATACCCTTTTGAAGGTCCTCTTGAAAGGATCATCAATGAAATTGCCATTGCAACACAGATGAGTGCTCACAAGAATGTCTTGAAGTTGTTAGGATGTTGTTTGGAGACTCAATTTCCCACTCTAGTTTATGAATTTCCAATGGATGGAAGTCTCTCCCACCTATCTCCTAATCCAAACAGAAGAATAAAGAGCCAGCCTTTACTGCTGAAGAGTAGATTAAGGATTGCATGGGAAATTGCAAATGTAGCTGCATATCTCCATACTGCATTTGCCAGGCCCTTTATTCATAGGGATATTAGACTCGATAATTTCTTTCTGGACCAAGATTGTGCTCCCAAACTGTTCAATTTCTTTTTCTGTATACCAATTCCGGAGGGCGAAACACACGCAACCGATGAGGTCATGGGTATTACGGGAAACATAGCACCTGAGTCTCTTGAAACAGGCAAGTTCACAGAGAAGAATGATGTCTTTAGCTTTGGCACACTTCTGTTGGAGCTTTTAACTGGACAGAGGGGTTATGATCTAAGCCAGGATGAGACAGCTCTTCTACTAAACTGTGGGGATGGAGTAGTGGATGCTACAATTCCAGTAGAGGGAGAAGGGATCCTTGAGCAGCAAGTATATAAACTTTTTCTCAGATGCAGCAGCTTAACTGCAGAGGAGAGGCCAACCATGGTGGATGTTTCAAAAGAACTTCGACAAATTCTGAGGTTTGTTCCATGACATATATATAAATACATGGCTGAGAGACATATATCTTGAGTGAAAATTATTGAAACTGTATGCAGCCTGACACCAGACACAGCATGAAGGAAACACAGAAGAAAAAATGTAGGAAAATCTTGAAGGTATAAACATTTCTTCTCTTGTACGTAAATATTCCCTACCAAATCTGTTTTCTATAACATCTATGGATCTATCTGACCATGGATTGATGGAAGATTGCTTGAATATGATCTTCACCTACCAAACAAGTAATAACAATGTCTGTAGGTCATGCTCAGGTTGGGTAGTGAGGATAATCTCCGCTCCAAGTCAGCTTCAGGAATGTCCTTACCTGCACACCTGCAACAACAACCATGGCAAAGAGCTAGGAGATTGCCACATTGGTATTTGCTTGCTGAGAAAATGAGAGAAAATAGGTTGTGAGATGGAGCAGTAATGCTAATATAACTGGGTGGGGTGATCCATAGAAGCAGTGGGAAGCCATGTCCATTCTGCTAGCATGAATCATGGTGGAGAAACTCATAATCTCACACAACAGTCCTCCAATTTTTCCTCTGCAGGTTTTGAACAAGAAAATCTAAGACTAGGAAAATTATGTATCTATCCTTCTTGAGTAGCTATTGCATTGGGTGGTACCATGCGTGTTGAATTAGAATGAATGAAAACATGAGAATTATGGTCAGCTTCTGTTCCGCTATGGTTGATTCATACCATCTATTTAATAAGTGAGACAAAATTGAGAACAGTGTATCGTAGCACAAGTATGGCCATTTGAAATAATCCAAATCAATCTCAATCAGTGAGAGAAGTATTCCCACCACCAAATCAATCGCTTAACTTGATTTAGTGGAACAAGAGATGAGAAGAGATAAGTGGGTAAATGAAAATTTCCCCATTAATTATAAGTACGTCAACATTGAGTAGAAGCTTGTACAGTCGTCATACAACAATGAATAGGTGATAATAGGTCGAGCAGAACTGCTGAAACTATAAGTTTTGCAGCAACTTCGCATCTACCATGTGATGAATGAGTCCTAATAAACAGGGCATAATGGCTACTTCTAATCGAATACCACCCACCCCCCATCTCTCACTTCCCAGTAAATCCACCACTCCAAAATCACATCCACCTCAATTCCCATCCGTCTTCCTGTCCATTTCTGCAGTGCCTGCCCAAGAAAAACCTTCCTTGGGCCATACCAGACCATGCATCCTACTTCTGACATGAACTAATTTTGTACATCTGGAAAATCAGGTCCAGCTCCTAGTCGTCTCATCTCCACACATGTATAAAAGAACTAACCAGTCATCGTTGTGTTATTTCCCAGAGCCATTTCCACGCTGCCGCTTAAAAGAATCTCCTCTTGGACCGTATGGTCCAGACATGCTCGAACCATACCCAGAAAAACTGGGCCGCTGTGATGAAGGCCTCTGGTTTGATGTCAAGGATGGCGGCATATATGGAGGACATGCATTGTAGCTTGGTGGGCTGTTCCAGTTTTCCGCTCCCTTGTTTTTGTGATGTTTGGAAGGAGATTTGTGCCTTGTGCCATGGGTCATTAGTGTTTTAAGGAAACTGTTTGGATTTTGACCCATTCGTCTTCTCCCTGATGCAGAATTGTCGATTTCTGTTGCATTCACCATTGAAGTCAGTGAGTCCACGGATTCCAATGACAAAGAGATCCCTGATAACCCATCATAAGATAGTATGCATGCTATTGCATAGACAGAAGCCCCAAGCATTGGAGGAAGAACTTCACGGGCATGTGTTGCCTACAAAGGATCAAGAAAAAAATCAAGACTGAGAAACCAAACAGTACTCAGAATGCAAACAAGTACACAGCATGCATCCCTGAAATGCATGCTTTGCTGATACAATCTGAAAGTAATGCTGAGAACTTACTTTGAAGAAAATTGCTGCAGTCAGTCGCTCCCTCAAGCAGTATATCTGGGCTACATCAAGAGCAGTTGACTCAAAAGAAAGCCATCGATCAACCACCACAGTAACAGTATTATCAGGAGAGGACATAATCTTCTCACCCTGTTGCCCGTTCAACTTATTATTTGCTTCCTTTCCATCTCCCTCACTGTCATCTTCATCAATATCATCACCATCACTGTCATCATCACAATCCTCATCATCATCATCATTACCCTTTCCAGGAGCCACAACAATCTCTGTTGCAAGCAATAACAATGGGAGTGGCCCGATGACAGTACAATTCCTTATGTGCATACCCCCATCCCCTCGGGTTATTTCATCATATATGATCAATGGGCGACCATCAGATTTCTTAAATGACAATTTAAAATTATTGGAGTGTGGGTGCAAGCGAACTTTAGCACCACTAGCAGTCTCTACAACAGATCGTTTTCCACTTTTATGAGGTGGTAGCAATCTTCCCACCATAGGATACAAACCAGCCACAAGGACAGCATGGATTATACCTGGGTCCCTTGCATTTAGGCTACAACTCGATACATCTTCTGGAATAAACCCATTCCGGATTAGTTCAGTCTGAAGCTGCTTACGCATGCCAGCGAGCATATGCATTGTGCCTGAAGAAACAAAGTATTGAGAACAAAACTGTGCTTCTTGACCTTTTTCCTTTGCACTCTTCCAGCACTCAAATGCTGCTATGACTGCTAGCTGATCGCTATGCCCACCATAAAGTGAAGCCAACTCGGCTTTAGCAGCAGTCGCTCTCTTCTTTTCATGTGGTAACATGGGAAGAGTGAATGGATCTCTATAGTCAGAGGCACATGCAAGAGTCAAAGCTGGGTCAAGGCAGTTCAACAATATGGCAAAGAAAAGCATCTTGCTTGTTAATGGATGAACTGGTAGAGAACCTAGCTTTTTCCCAAGTTCTGTCAGCTTTTCATCCATCGACAAGGCTCCAATATCTTGAAGAACAATAACTGCATTGCGTATGGTTTCAAAAACTGGAGGGTCCAATGTCTTCCGCAAGAAATCTTCTATTTTGCAATTTGGATCAAGCAACTTCACCTACCAGTAAGAAACAAAAAGCATGCCCTTCAGTAATCATTCTCATATCATTGCATTTATTCACTTGTTATTTGAGGTTTCCATCAATCATTCTACTATTCACAAATCAAGAAACAATAAAAATTTGACTTTCTAATAACCTAAAGTCTGAAAGAAGACCTCTATATATATACCAAACAGAAAAAACATCATACCATCATTCATAAAAGTTGTGTATGAAATTTGTGCCAGATAGAAAATAGTCAACAAGGAGAAAAATGAGTACCTGCAAACAGAGTTCCTCGATTGGCATTCTCTTTATTTCAGGAACTTGGAAATCTGGTAGAGATGCTGCTCTAAGTTTAGAATAAAGATGATAACAGACTCCAGCACGGCAGCGGCCTGCACGTCCCTCCCGTTGCTTAGCACTTGCTTTTGAAATCCAAGAAGACTGAAGAGTTGATACGTTATTGTAAGGGTCATAACTTTTTTCTTTCATTCGACCACTGTCTATGACATAAACAACATCATCAATGGTAATGGCAGTCTCGGAAATGTTGGTTGAGAGAACAATTTTGCGGCAACCTGGAGGTGGGCGTTTAAAAACCTTCTTTTGCTCCACAGATGGTACCATAGAATGAAGAGAAATTACCACAAACTTGGAAGAATCTTTAAAAAAGGAGGCAGAAAGTAATTTTTCCCGAGTCCTATTTATATCATCCCATCCAGGAAGGAAAACAAGAATAGCTCCATCCTTTGAGTCATTGCATATTTTCCTTAGTAACTGCTCTACCAGGGCAACATCAATAATTTCAGGGTTGTTAGTTGCTAGATATTTATCAAGTAACTGCTGTTCCTCCACAGAATTGGAAAGGAGATTTTCCATGTGTTGCTTGATCATTTCAGCAGCTTCTCTATGATTTTCTCTTTCTGCCAAGTCCAGTGCAGTTGTATCATCATTGGCTTTTAAATGGCAGTCAGCACCAAAAGATAGCATCATACAAACATCAGCAACTCTACCCTTTCCAGCAAACACCATTAGTGGTGTTAGTCCAGTTGAACTATGCTGGTAATTGAAAACTTGTGGGGTCCCTTCTGAAGAAACAAAATCAAGTAGAGGATCAAACTCATCATTTGACCAAGCCAAATTAATAGCTTCATCTAAGGCAACCCCATAGTCCTCAATTAACCTGGGGTCCTCAACTGGGAGGCTTAGCAAAGTAGAATCAAGGTTATTATTTCCCGTTGATTTCAAGATAGAAAGTACATCCTCCAAATAAAATGTTTTGACCTGAAACAATTAATGCCAGACATCACAACTTCTGTCGAAACATCAGATAAACAAATCAATATCTCATAATATCCGAAAAATGATTTCTTACAGGATAAGTAAATCCAGGAACTCGTATTATCGGGCAGCCACCAAAATATTGTGAAAATCGTTCAGCATCAATAGTAGCACTCATTAGTATCTGTTGGATTATAAATGGTAAGTGAAGACCATTAAGTGTAATCATATAATTAGAGGTTAAGAAAATCAAAGAAGTGCCTTGCACATGGAAGTTCAATTCATAAAAAAATAAATAAATAGAAATAGAAAACAGGGATTTATACTGACCAGACGTAGATGAGGGTAAGAGGCAAGCATGTCTCTGCAGGTAAGAAACTAATATCAGAGGAAATGACAGAAAATTTTTAACATGCAATGCAAACAAATATCTTGCAGAAAAGTAAATGTTCTTTCATTTCCAGAAAATATTTATTACACGCTGTAAACTTCTTTTAATAGGCGAAAAAGAAAAATATTAGAAGAGCTTAAGAGGAGGCACACCAAAGTACACACAATGTATACAATGGACACTCAGGCAAATCAAGGAAATGGAAAAAGGAAAACAAACTCCCTTTCCTTACTTGAAGCTTAACCAATCTACAAAGTCTATCATGGACATTGAATGGTCCTCCATGTATACTTTAACCCATTCCCAAAATTTATAAACAAAACAAGATTTGATTGCTTGGTCCTACTATTCGATATCATTAAACAACCTATTTCTTTCCTTTCATAAGATCCAAAATAAGCATAAGTGACCTTCTAAGCTTTCTTCTACTTCTTCCTCATGAACAAGTCATGCCAATTCAAAAGGTTTCCTCCAACCATAAAGTGCATCACCCAAACCACACTAAATATAGAGTAAATCAGCTGCCACAACATTCTTGCTTTGATACAGTGAAGAAACAAATGATCAATCAATCCTTCATTAACTTTACACATGAAACATTTATTCAGCAAAATTCATCCTCTCCTTTTGAGTTGATCTGGCATTAAAATCTTCCCAATTCTGCTTCCCATGCAAGGAAAACTACCTTCATTTATACCTAAGGATACCACATTATGATTGCAGGAAAATGTTCTTTACCTCCCCAGGTAAGGAGGCATAAAGGGATATACCAGAGAACTTTCTACACTTGGTTTTCTTCCAACTCAATTTATCCTCCTCATACCTTCTTATTCATAAAGTATGCAATTTCTGTAAAAAAGACCACTTCTTCAAGTTCCCCGATCATTGAACTGTCTTAAAAAGTGTGGACTCCACCTACCCCCCTCACTGACCTGCTCCCACACCTTCGCTACCCAATCATCTTTAGCGAGTGCTATAGAGAATAACATCAGAAAAGACTCTTCCAAGGATAAGTCATTGCACCATCTATCTGTCCAAATTTTTACCCCTTCATCATTCCCAACTATGAAACAAGTCCTAATTTTTATAACCGTCACCTGTTTCTAACCCCCACCCCATAGTCTTGTTGCACACCATACAAACATTGTCCCCCTTCCTCTTCTCCAAACTTTCCTATTATAATCTGTTTTCATAAAGATTCTTTCTATTGCAATTTTCCAACTCCATTTGTCAAGCAAAGCCTTGTTTAAAGTGGAACAATTAAGAATACCCTGACCCCCATCCTTTTTTTCCAAACAACCAATGGACAATTAACCAAGTGAGATCTTTTATCTAGTGCACCACCACTCCATAGGAAGTCTCTCTAGATTTGCTTTACCCTTCAACTTACCCTTTTCAGAATGAGGAATAGAGGCATGAAATAAGCTTGAAGACCTGATAACGTGCTTTTAATCAAGGTAAGCCTCTCTTCTTTAGAAAGATATTGCTAATTCCACATTACTAGTCTTCTCAAAATCAATTCTCCACACCATCCCACACCCTTGAAGATTTCTAAGGAGCTCCAAATGAGAGGCCCAAGTTGGTAGTGGGCAACTTCACCACCCTACAACCCAACACAAAAGTTAATCCCTCCACATTAGCAAACCACATGAAGTTAATCCCTTCCCTAATAGGTATGAGCTTGCTTTTCTCCAAAGCTATTTTTAATACAGAGATCACCTTAAACCACATGAAGGTCAAACTCAAATATCCCAACTACCAATTGCCTTTGATTGACATCACAGAGAATTATGGTATAATCAACAAAAAAAAGATGAGACACTTGCTTCCACTCTCCATACATCCCACCCACCTTGAATCCTAAAGTAAACCCCCCTTTCACCTCCTCTCCTTAACTATGCTTAAGATCTGACTAAAAGCCACCACCACCAAAATGAACAAATAAGGGGATAGGAGATCACACTATCCCCAACTTCTAAAAAAAGCTAGATAGGGTCACATTAACTAGAATTGAGAAACTTGTTGTGGATATGCACCATTCTATCCATCTAATCCACTTTTGACCAAACCTCATTTTGGTAAAGACCACAATTAAGAACTCCTAGTTGGCATGATCGTACTGCTTCTCAATGTCCATCATGAAAATAACTCCCATATTGTTGCTCTTGAACCTTGAATCAATGGATTCATCAGTAATAAAAACTGCATCCAAAATCTATCTATCCTACACAAAAGCATGCTGATAGGCTAAAATCACTTTTCTTATGTCTTTTGTTAGTCTGTTTTTCAAAACCTTAACTAAAAGCTCAAACAATCCCCCTACCAAGGGGATGAGCCGAAAATATTTTAAATCTTCTACTCTGCCTTTTTTTAGGATCAAACCAAGAAAGTGGTGTTTTAAGGTATGTTTGGTAATTGTTTTTTAAAACAATTTTCTTTTCTTTAAAACAAAAAATAGTTTTCTAGCTTAGAAAATATATTTGAGAAACTTTTGACAAAAAACAATTTTTTCTCATAATTTGTTTTGAAGATATGTTTCTTAAAACAAATTTGAGATGTTTTTAGTATGGAGTGTTCTAAGTAACAATTGAAAAGATGAACACTTTAGAAACGTTTATAGTGAACATTACCTTCATGAAAAATATGTCGAGAAAACTGTTTATCATATTTAAGTTCCTAAATAGAATTGTGTTCCTGAAAATAATTGAGAACTGTTTTTGAAAACATTGCCAAACAAGCCCTAAGTTTCTCTAAAAAGTGCCTTGGTAAAAAAATTCCCTAAATTAAACCCTTCACCTCAAACTTTATAAATTCCTAAAGTGACTAAAACACCATATTCAAGCCATCTAACCAAGGAGCCTTATCCCCATGGATTAGAAAGAGCAGTAAAACCTCCCCCTCCACAAAAGGCTCCTTCAAGATCCTAGAGTTGCTTCTCCCCAAGACTTCAAAGCTAATTATGCTAATGCACAGTCTCTAGCCTCTTAAGTCACAAAGGAGGGATTGAAAGGCCCTACACACCCCATCCTTTATCCTGGCCCCTTAAGACAACCATTCACCATTGACTCTTACTTTGGTCAAAATGTTTCTTCTACAACATGCATTGGCCATTTTGTGAAACAATTTAGTATTTTTACACCCTTATGAACATCCAAACAAAGCATCTTCATAGTTTTTGAACCACGAGGAGATGGAGGACACCCCCACTTTCATCTCAATCAACTCTAGCACCCTATTGTCCCAAAACACCAAAATGCCTCCTGTTGAACCTCTAACTTCCATTCCTCCCTATTCCTAACATCTCTTGCACCCTGGTTTCTTATAAGCAAACCAAATCCACATTTCTCTCTATACCATAGCAAGCATCCCATTTTCTCTCTTCTCGCATTTCTCACAAGTTATGATTTACTTAAATACCAGCTATAACCCCCTCAAAAAAATTATTTTAAAAGATCCTTCATAGTAATCTCATCCTATCTTTCTATTAATCGCTCCCTCACTATCCATCAATCTAACTTCTCAACCAATCATCACGTGTTTCATTGCTTTCTCGTCTCTTTCTATAAATATGATCATTCCAACATCTTGCCAAATCACATATTTTGTGCTATGCATGCATGTTGGATATACCACTACCTCTAGTTTTTATGGAGAAGATTATAATCTTTCATTTTATTTTTTCATATAACAAAAAAATAGAGTGACAACAAGTTTAAAGTCACTTCAACAGCGATGCATACAAAAAGAGCAACTCCTTCAATAGCTAACAACAATATTTTGAATATCAAATTACTTGAAACACAAGCATCCTCGTATTTTATCACTCCATACATAACAAAAAATCTAAATTTACATCTGTATCCATGCCCCAAGCAAATAAACAAACCCATTTCCATGAATTTCTAGCATGACAACTACATCATTTATAAATCAAGTATGAAGTACCTGAGAATTGTTAGCATGAAATCAGAGTAGCGATCCCTTTCATGAATTTCATCCTACCAAACAAAAATTGTGGCCATATTAAGGGCATGCTAATAAATCTGAAGCAAGAATATGGTAAACGAATGTGGGGAGACAATCAGTACCTATTTCAACACAGTATCCCAAGCAATATTAAGATTGGAGGGAATTTGTTTTAAGAAACCAACAAATCCCAAAGGACAGCAACAGTGAAAGAGGGATGCAGTTGAAAGCATATTCACATGTTTTCTTTCAGTTTCTTCTCATGCATATACAAATCATATAATGCTAGAAATGCTCAGATGTGCTACACAGAACATATTTAGACTGAACATGCCAAATATAATGAGACCAGGTACCATACTAGAAACCATGATATTGCTACCAGTTTACTGTGAGTAGGTTTACACAATTTATTTAGTTCTTCCTTGTTGTATATATATAACAATAGGCCCCATACCAGCCTAAGCCCATGCAATCTAAGAAAGAAGCATTTTCAATCCCCACAAGAGTCTGAGACCAAGCAAACAAGTAGGCCCTACACCAGCCTAAGCCCCACCCAAGTAGTCAATGAAATCTAAGAAGCATTTTCAATCCCCACAAGAGTCCAAGACCAAGAAGCAAGTGCTTTAAAAAGGAAGTCTCTGATCTCCAAATTGGAAGTTACTATGCTCCCTCAAAACTTATACTGTTCCTCTTTTAAAAAATACATCAAACCAAACATTAAGCAACTAGCTTCCACACTCTCTTCCTTGAGCTCATCACTCTAGTTTACATTTTGTGTGGAAGAACAAGAAAATGAACTAAAGATTGCTGAACCAAATGTCACAAACATACAGGAGCTTTTCCAAGGTATTAATCACTCTCTTGGCTTCAAATACTCTTTAATCTCCTAGTCAAATCAACACAATTAGAAGACAGTAATTACAACTAAGCCCACAAAATAAAAGTAATTGCATATTGAGAGAAAATATTATGACAACTCCTTTCTACATTAGTTTGCAAAGACCACCATGCAATATCTATAAATAAATCTTGGGACTTAAATAAAGTTTACCGTCAACCCATTGGTAATTTATACTTCACGTTCCTCACTATTTAAATTAATGAGTGAATTGCTAATAAAATGCTTTTCAGAGAAGAATGTTTTAGAAATAGATAAGAGTTTATTCATACATACCAAAATTTCATAGTAGAAAACCTCTTACTGAACTGACTAGACTAAACTCCAGTAATTAAATCCTATAATAACTCAAGGGACTATTGTCCTCTCTTTTGACAAGTGGATTCCATCTTTAGAAGTATATGTTCCAATAGCTCTAGCATTGATTATCCAAGTCACTAGGATTGGACAATAGAAGTTGCTCTTTCATTAATCAAAGCAATTAAGATCAGAAACTTGACTCCCTTTTGCTTATGGCAATGGTGAGAATATATCAAAATATAGATTCCTAGATATGTTCTCATCAGTGATTTCACAAAATATATACCAAATACACTAACATGTTAACTCTAAATCAACGACTCCCACGATTAACATAGACCACGCTATCACATGCAGGTTGATGTCTACAGTCTTTGGGACAATGTGCCTTCATTTTTGAACTGGCTCTGAATCAGTTCATAAAATACCGGTGACTCAGATCGCATGCATACATTAACACTCCTCAAACACAATCCACCTACAATATAACTTGTGGTACCAGATGCATATCCAGAATCGCATTATACAAATACTCAAAATACAGAATAAATGAAACGACAATAAATTAAATTATGAAATTAGTAAAACAATTTGTTTCCACATAATACAGTCCAAAAAATAAATATTATGTGGAAACCAAGTAATGTTTATACATATTGGATGTAAAGGGATTTGATTGGAATGGTTTTGCATGAAAGTGTCTCATTATAATATTCACTATTTTGGAATACAGTAACATTTATTTAACAGAGTTAGTCATAAACAATTGGTCTTTTAATTATATCAAGTGTTGACAAAAGATTAAAAGACCAACTAAAGTGAAGTGAAAAATCAAGATCCCTTCAATGCCCAGAAGAGCCCTTATACATTCTTCATATGGATGAGGGGCAAGCTCAAGTTATATTCATTTTCATGGAGAACACAACGTGAAGAAAGGAACTAGAGAAAAGGGCTCTCAACAACACTAAGCTTGAAGCTCAGCTCTAAGGGTTTTGGAGTTGAGGTTTAGGGTGGAAAAATAGTCCCAATTCGTTTAGTGTAGCATATGAAAGTTGCTATAATCATACTTTCATTTAATTATTTCAAATAAATGAAAGTTACTACCTGTCAGGACTACATCCACGTTTAAAAGTGTGTATTAATATAGAATGCACGTCAAAATTTGGTCTCAGATTCTTGTCCAAACCAAATATTTGAATGAGATGCATTGGAATAAGATAAGAAACAGTTTTTCTGATACTGATATTTACTTTTCTAAATGCTAGAATGTGAATGGATGAATATAGGGCTTCTTAATCCCATTACTCTATTCCAAGAACCAAATAGAACCCATGTCCTCCCAACAGTTCTTGTCAAGAAGTGATATTGAGCCCAAATTCCCACCATGCCAAACTAGTTTGGAAAACCAAAGCCTCCACAAAGGTAAAAGCTCTTCCATAGATTGTGGACCCACGACAACACAAATACCAATGAAATGCTCCAAATCAAAAGATATCATGGAACCATTTAGTCTTTGAAAGTTTCCCACATGTTCAGTTGGTGAACCAGTGAGCCACCCATACCTCCATTGCTAGACTTGTTTTGAGCTTTCCCAGAGGTTGTTTTATTCAGCATTGATCATTTACATAGCCTGAAAAGGCATTTCTAAAATTCATGATTTTATTCTCTGACAGCTTTGGCACGAAAAGGAGAGTGGAGTTCAGGGAAGTAAGATCTTTAAGCTACAGTTGAGTGAACTGGATGAAAAGGAATGCTAGAAACATTTTAGGACAAATAAGAAACTGAAAAGGATAGGCATGGGGTAGATTTCATTTCTTACATCTCTTTGGCTCTTGATGACCAAGGACAGGGATTGGACATTAATCTCTTCAGGATTTAAGAGGCAAGATTCTTTTGTCTTACAGTGAAACCGCAACTATGAGGTTGCTTTCTGGGGACTCCAAGCCAAGTAGGAATTGGAAGGATTATCAGAGATCATAAAAGAGGAATGTTACTCAAGTATTCCACTGAAGCTAAATGTCTAGCCTTTTGTCAATGACCTCATGAAGGTCTGCCCACAAGGGATCAAGAACCTGATGGTTGAAGAGCTTCTACAGTGGTTGTCTTGTGATTTGAAAAAGGAAATAGAGGTGCCTATCAATATGTCCATTTGATGAGGATGATCTTTCACATATCTAGAGCAAAAGGAGTCTCTTTCTTAAGAAGACTTGAGTTGAAAAAACAAAAATGTGGATATCCAGTCAAAGAGGAGAGCTAGATTCTTTGTCTCCTCCCCTGGGATTGAATTCTTTGAGAGATGTTTTTTTTTTTCTTTCCCTTCTTTCTGCACTTATTATTGGGGCTTTGGTTTGTTTCTTCTGGTTTTCTCTTTAAAGGATTGTTCATCCTTCGTATAAATCCCTGTATGTTTGGTTGGTCAATAATATTTTTATTTTTTACAAAAAAGTAGTTACATTTAAATCATACCTTGATACTCAAAAGGAGATTTCCTACAACCTTTAAACTTAAGAATTGAGGCAAGAGATGGAAATTCAAAATATCAGATTAACAATAAAAGGAGACGGTTGAACTTGGTAATTCTAGATGGCGATTTGACTAAGAGGAAGTGAAAAACTAAACAACTAGACGCTAAGCCAGATGTAGCTTTCTTTAATGAATGCAAAGGAAGACAATTCAGTCAATTATATGCTGAATGCAAAGATGATCCTATAGTAGAAAAAGCATCATCATACTCAAAGGATTCTGGAAACTTTATGAGTTAAGGGAGAGAAAGATCAGTACCACAATTATATGAGTTATGTCAGAAATATCTCTCTTTGCTGCTTTGCGTAAAGCTTCTGGCTTCAACCTATCAGTGCCTTTTGAGACCAAGACTCTCAGTAGAATCCCATTTGTGCAAAATATGATAGATGAGTGCCTTCCACCTTTGCTTTCCAACCGTATCTAGCATTGTCATAAATAGATGGATAAATAATAAAACCACTGCATGTCCAAAATATAATACACCAAAATTTACAATCTAAATAATTGCATAATTTCATTGAGTACAATATTTTAAGTGTGAAAAAAGTATCAACTATTTTTTGCTTCGTAAACACTAAGATACTATTATTATTCTTATTGGCATAAATATCCAATTCCTTACCTTGTATCCAACACTATCGCCAACATTTTCTCCTTTCTCAAAAGAGATTCTCTCAGCAACTAGAACAAAATTCACAACAGTGTAAACTTGTGTACAGCTTAAAGGGATGGATAAAAGAGAGAAGAAAATGAATTTAGAAATGATCTAAGAACTTTGAAGATAGAAAGGTTGTACGCACCTGATGTCGCTGAAATACGTCGAGGTTGAGTACATACTATTTTACATGCTTCCCCCTTACCCCACATATAGTCCAAAACAAATTGAGGAACCTGCATCATATTGATAACAAAGTCAAGCATTGAACTGAATTTGAAAAAAATGTTATTAACAAGATAAAAAAAGTCAAAACATCATATATAGGAAACGCTAACTAATGTACAAGAAGATTAAAGTTTCCCAACATGTGAGGAAAGAAATATCTACATCATGAAGCCAACATTAGGAAGGTGGTTTGTACTACACATCATATACCAAAATGTTTCCATTCTTGAGGAAACTGGCGAGAAAACACAATTCCAAAAAGTTCAAAACTTAACTGAAACCTATTGTAAGTCTGACAACACTCCTTGGAACATATGCTCAAAATAATTAAGTTCAACAAATTATGCAGCTGTAGTATCCTTCTAATACTTATTAGGCTTGATTGCCCTGACTTCCATTTTGCTTAAGCAAGGATTTCTATCAAGGTGAAACCTCTTTCCTTATCTGCCTCAGAAATCTAAATCTGACACCACAGACTGTCAGCAATCTGTTTGTGCCTTGTCCCACTCTTAGTGACCGGAGAACAAGCTCATCAATTTTTCTTTTTTTTAAAATCAGAATCAAGCATTTCATTCCATAAAAATGAATATTTATATAACAATACGAAAAGGATGAGTTATCTTTTAGAGAGGTGGAAAACAACAAAAGAAAACAAAGATAAACACATACACAATAACAAAACTCATAATGTCAACAAAGTTAAAAGGAAATTTAGGCCTCTGATTACTACTCAAAAAGTGCATATTTTAGATAATAATTCTCATGAGTTTCTTACCTTTTGAGTAGTAATTATGCCTAATATGCCCAAGTAATACATTGCTACCCTTGCAAGAGATACTAATGGATTTTGTGAAGTTTTGGAGATATTTTAAGGTGATTTTTGAAGCATTGAGTGACAAAATAGAAATGTAATTGAGAAGGATACACAATGTGGATGATGAGGAAAAGGCAATGCACTTGGACCAAGCTTTGGAGCTGAATTGAAGGTGGTGGAGGTGGATTCAAAAGGAAGAAATGGGAGAAATGGCAGAAGGAAGTTGGAAAACCATGTTTTTCAATTTCGCACGAACATGCGGAAAATTCGCACAGTCGTGCGAAATGAAACAGAATGGGTTTTGGCTGCAACACAAAAAAGGAAAAGTGAAAACTAATTTCGCATGACCATGCGAAATTTTCGCACGGTCATGCGAAATTTTCGTACGGTCATGCAAAATGCTCCAGGAAGACAAAATTCGTGCTGATGCATTTTCCACTTCGCACAATCGTACGAAATTGTTGGAGCTCGTGTGAAACTACATTTTTTCCAGATTCCTTAATGAAGAAGCCTCCAAGAGACCTCTTAGATGATGTTAAGTGTCCACTTGACCTTGGCCTATAAATAGAAACTTGATTTATTCATTTTGGGGACTTTTAGATAATTTTTAATTGTAGAATTTTTCAGATTTCTCTCTATAGAATATTCTACTTTCCTTCATTTTCTCTCATTTTCTCACTAGCCAAACATGCCTTGTGAGACCAAATCTCCAAGCATAAGTGACTAAATCACATTTTTCTCGGAAGAGAGAGGATCTAGAGGCAAGATTTATGGTGAATTAGAGAATTGAGCTTGAATTGCAAAGGTAATTTAATCCAATTGATTGATTAATTGAAATTTAGGGATTTTTCTCTTCAACTTGTCTTGGATGATTATTACAATGCAAGCTAGGTAGATTCATCAAATTCTTAAAGCTAGATATGATGAGATTGAATAGTTGCATTGTGTAAATTATTGAAAGATAATTTAAGATGAATTGAATATATGATTTAAATTGATCTCTTGGATTAAATGACCTAATTTGAAGAGAAATTAAATCTAGATCTAAAGCTAAATCAAAAATCGGTTTAGATGAAAATTTAGGTTTTCAATCTAACTTGATGAAAAGTAGATCTTAACATCTATTCACCATGGAAATTGTTTTCTAGAAAATCCTAACTCCAAGAATTTCATTTTCTATAGATTTTCTTCTATTTTACATTTCATTTTCCTCTCAATTTGAAATCATTGTTGTTTTGAATTTTTATCATGAATTGTCAAATCATTTTCACTTGATCTCAATCATTCCTTCTTCTTCCATTCAAGCCTTGATTACTAAGAATAATCCATCCTTGTTAACGATACTTAAAAACCACTATACTATAGTAGTTTGTACTAAAATTACATTTTTGATCGGGTACAAATTGCTATAGAATAATGAATTAGGTTATAAATTTTGTTTTGATCCAATAAACGACGAAAATCTGAGCGATCAGCCTCATTTTGGATAGCTTCTTGCTTTTAGCTTTAACTAGATGTTGAAACCAAAGCTAAAGTCATGATTTTAAATGGGCAATCCTGGTAGTGTGGAATTTTCATATTTAATGAAACTACTCCTTTCCTAAGTGATAAAAAGGGCTTCCATGAAAAGCAGCATTATTCTTACTCCCTATTTAACCCTCTTATAAGCCAGAAGCTACCCAAAAATATATAGAAGTCCATATTCGGCTTTCAAAAGAGCCTTTTGCATCCCAAAAGCTAATCCAAATAGGAGCTTCCTAAGAAGCCCCTCACTTACTCAAACTATCCCTGATTTGGTTGACAATATAAGGTATCCAAGAAAAGGAATGATGTAAAGATATAACCATGTCAATGAAAATACTTTACCTATCAAAAAATAAATAAATAACCATGTCAATGGATTTGCATAACCAAGAGTTTAATTTCCAAAGACCTTTCTTCCCATGAAACACCAAATGTGTCACCAAAGTAGAGTCTCCCTCTAACAAAAGATTCTCAATGCCCAATGACCATGCAAAGAGCAAAATCAATAAAGCAAGAATTTGTGTCTCAATAGTCAGCCTTCCCCAGAAAACTTGGAACATCCTTTAACCAAATGACCTCACCTACAATCCCAAGTTGTTTTGCATAACCTCAAAGGCAAACCACCAAAATTGAACTTGAAATCACACGTTGGAGGGGGCTTTCCACTCTTATAAACTTCCAGAATCCTCTAACTAAGAAATGGACAGACCACCTTAACTGTAACATGTCATTTAGGATTGATCTTTTTGCTCACAACCCTGCTAGAGCCTTCACGTTGGTGGGACTTCAGACTTCTAGACAAAATTGGTTTGAGGGAAAGAATAGGAGCATCTAGAGGAAGAGAGCTAAACAAGAATAAGATAGGTGAGATTGTCAATTTTCTTGTCTGATAAGTTATGTCAAAAGTTAGGAAAGACCAAGAACAAGAGAAAAGGTAGAAGTCTCAAGACCAAATGGAGGTAAGGATAAAGAGCTTAAAATGATTGGCTGCCCGAACATAAGTCATCCCAAAAAAAATCTTAAAACAATGTCTAGCTTAACCTGTCTCAAGTGTGATTGGCTAGGAACACTAGGTAATCACCTTGGCTTTTTTTCCTTCTCTTTTCATCCTTACATCTTTAACCTAGAAGCTCCCAAATCTCACAAAACTCTCAATCTTCTATCTTGGAAACCTACCTCAAAACGAACTCTTTATAACTTGTTTCATAAACTAGAGTCAAGTCAAAAATACTAAAATACATTTGGTGCTGAAATCGTAAAGATGCTACATCAACACAAAATACACTCAAACATCAAGCCCAAAAAATTCTAAGAACTACTTTGATAAAAATAAATAAGGAGTATGGGAAATGAGTTATAAGGATGAAGGAACAAAATATTGATATTAACATTCAACACTTTATCAAAATTCAAAAAATACAAAGATATTTGGAGATTTTCAATGAAAATATTATCTTTTTTTTAAATTAAGTTTTGCTTTACAAACAAAAATAAATGTTTTTGCTTTATAAGAGAAAATAAATGTTTTATAAGAGAAAAACTAAGTTTTATTAATTCATACATAGGCTTGCATTCTTGACACAAAAGAACCTCAAGTCTTACAAGGTTTTGAGTAAGATGCCAAATCAAGCTTCTGAACAGGAGTATTGCCTAAAGAGAATCTTCTTCTAACTAAACATATCTCAACTCATTGGATACTAATTTTCAGTTACCTAAACTTAGAGTTGAGAATGGGAGTGTTCTTGCACCTCTCAAGTTGGGTTTGCCACCCATCCTAACATCTTAATAACTGAAATTGAACTTCAACCCATTTGTAAGTGAGCCCAAGTTTCTGCTGGAAACTAGTCTATTTAGAACTGCACTTTGCCCAATTACCCAATGAAAAATAGTTTGAGTTAGAAACGTTGAACTGATTAACGAAATGCAGAACTACAAAATGATAAATAATTTGTCAAGCCTACAGTTTATAAGCCTTCAGCCCATGTATAATTGACCAGATTATACTGATTGGTAACTTGAATTTAGCTCATTTACTATATGATGCTACCTAGGCCAACCTGTTTACTCTTTTTCCATTTGTCATAAGAACTTCTAATGCTATTAGAAACTTCAGAAAACAACCTTAACCTATATAGTAACCAAGCACAAATTGAATTTCTCAAAAATAATATTGACAATAAGGAACCAAATTAAACTAATTATACAAATAAACTCAAATAGAAATCATGTTTATTCAACTAGAAAAGATATCTCTAGGTAATTCAAATATTTCCTTTCTCATTAACATGCTCTGCGTCAGGTGGAATGTATTGAATGCATCTTTTTTATGGGTTTGGTATGGTCCAAGAAAATCAGGCTTCAAGTTGCCAGGGGGAAAAATAACTTGCAGCCCATTTGTCTTGGTCTCCTTGTATAGTGGAGTTCAGTCACTTTTTTTCTCAGATTTTTGCAATGATAGGGAGGACTCCTCATCCTTCTCATGTACTTTTTACCCATATTAAAACATATTTTGTTTCTGATCAAAAATAAAAGTAAAAAAATAACTTGCAGCCACAGTTATTTGCTCAACTCAACTAGTAAATGCTCTCAGTTTCAAACAAAAGGTTTCAAGTTCAAGTCCCAGATTTACCTGACACAAGGTTCTATGGAGAGGGATTATGTAACCTATAATTCTTTTCCAATTATACAAAATGGAGCTAGTGGATTTCCACATTATCAAAAAAAAAATCAAAAAACAACAAAATAGAAATAAAAGAAGAAGAAGAAGATGATGATGATGAAGAAGAAGAAACCAAAAAAAAAAAAAAAAAAGGCCTTGCAGCCCAAGTAACTTCGACAGTAGGCATGAGAACTCGATATAAGGCTTGGCCAATCATGCCTATAAAAATAAAATAAAATTGCATCAGCCATATCTTGGAGGAATATGATTTTTTATTTTTTTTATCAAAAACAAAGATAAATTTTTATTGATAAAAGAAAGAAAGAAGGATAAGGGGTCTTTCTCACAGGAATATATGATTTTAGATTTTATTATCCTTTTTCTTATCCTCTCTTTCCTCTTTAGGACTTCTTTATTTTAGCTTGGCAGCTCATAGATTTCAAGCTTTTCTTGGTGGAAGTTGCAGAAATCCTATTAAAAATCAGATCCTTAAAGCTTTGGTTTTAGATCCAAGCATCCACCATCCTCTTTCTGTTGGATCTCCACCCCAGCCAGATCGATAAACAAATATTTCCTTCTTACTAAAAATTTTTAAGCTCATTCTAAAAATAAATAAAGAAATTCCAAGATATATCCTTTACAAAAAAGAAAAAAGATATATCCTTGGCAAAGGTTTCCTTTGATGCAATAGTACCACAATTTCAAATCTTATCTTCTCATGATTGAGATTTTCTACACATGTCTGCACATCTCTACATCTATACATATTGCTCAAATATGACTCAAATATTAGAACCATCAAAGACTAGCACTTGCCCACTCTCATTTTTGACCCCCCAGTGGCATGCCCTAGCTTTGCATTCCTGAGTAACATGTAATGTCACAGCCCATAGTGTTCTCATCTAAACCAACATCAGTGCATTTTAAAGACAAATGACTATATCACACTAATCTTTGCAACTCAATTACACAGACTGCTGGACATTTTATAATTTCAATTTTACTTCTGAAAAGTAATCGATCAAATAGAGTGAGCAAAAATTTTAAGATTTCAATGCACAGAACATATTCGACAAATTCATGCAATCTGTGAATGTGTGGATAAATCAGAAAAAAGCATGTAAAGGTTACTTTTCAATATAGATTTTCCAACAAGTTAAATATACCATAAAGAAGACAAAGCAAAGAATTGGCAACCTGCGTGGTTTTTCCGCATCCAGTCTCACCAGATATAAGCACTACCTGCTTTGAAACACAACAAACAATACTCACGTTAAAACAAATCAACAGAGAAATGAAAACAGCAGCTGCATGCATATGCCAATTTATATATTGTGGGAACAACACATGGATATCAATTAAAAGATAATGAATAATTCCAGCTAGTTTATACACCATGATGGGAGTGTAACTGTGTATCAACAAACCCTTATCTCAACTGCATGAGTCAGAAACAGAAATTTTGTCATATCATTCTTCTCTATCTAATGCCACATCTAGGATTAAGTTGATTATGATGCAATCTGCAACACAGGCAAGTAGCAGATTAAATTTTTCAAATAAAAATATGTAAAATGTTAAAGAACCTGGTGAGATTCTATTGTTGACGTAATGACATCCTTAAAGGAAGCAATTGGAAGCTTAGACCTCCCTTCAGTAATCTGCAAGAATTCACCAAAAACCTTCACAGTGAGACTTGTTCTCAAAAACTATGTTCTAAAAACAGATACAGTCTGACAGAAAGAAAACAATACAAAAAGTGTGGCCCAACCAAAAAAATGTGCAAATTTCTAGATCAGTCTGGTAGGGTGAGAGAACCTGTCTCAAGTGAGGATCCTCCTCTATCCTAGAAGCAAACAATTCCACTTTCTTTGCAATTTCTGCCTTGTTCATTGAGGGCCTGCCAAAAATATCATCCCTTTTTCCCCATATTTTCTCAGTCTTTCCACTACCATTTTCAACCATTTGTGTGACCATCTCTGTATCATCAGGTGGATAACGTGTAAATAGGTCCAATAAAACTTCTTTTGCCTCTTCTGAAAAATTCAAATAAGGATTTCCCTCTTCTTTCTTAGTGTCCACCTTCTTTTTGGTTTTATAAACAGAAACACGCCGCTGACTTCCCCGCCTACACAAAGTTAGGTTCATTAGAAACTATGCAACAAAAGGCCAAATATGATTACTGCACAAAGAAACCAGTACAATTACTTTCAAAGAAGAAAATTGAAAACTATAAAACTAGCAGCATGTAAGATTTTTTAACTTAACATTTCAGGAAATTAAATATTATATTTGTCATACATAAATATAACATGGACAGCCATCAACGCTTACCCAGAACTTTTGGATGTCATGCCCATTTTCCTGCATACCTCATGCACCACAGCACGTTCGTGGTTAGTCAGATTGGCTTCAAATGTGTACACTGCACACAAAATCCATAAATTCATAAAATAATAAAAATAATGAACTAAAGAATCATACTTCAATAACCTGAACACTCCTATGGAATGTACAACAGAAGGAACGAGGCAGATGCAGGCCCCATAAACACAAGAAGCTTATAAAAAAATGATAGCATTCACATAAAGAATTATTAAAATGAACTCACTGGGTTTCAGTTAATACCAGCAACATGCAGGTCCTCCAAATTGTAGTAGGTAAGATGAAGGCAACAAAATAATTAAATAAACATAGGGATAGGACCAAGAAACAGCAACAAAGCAACAATTCTTTTCTTTTCTTTTTTCTTTTTGACAAGTAATTTTGTTTTGCCTCTCTTGGGACTTGAACCTAATTGATAACATGAAGAAACATGCACTTGTTTAAGGTGAAGTTTGTAAATAAAACAATTCCTTCAATCATGTAGTCACTGAATGATACAGCATCAATGTTCCAATTGCTAATTCTAGTATTGAGAAAAGGTTATAACTTATGCCTACAGGTTTTGTGTTTGAGGTCAATCCTACTCCACTAATACCAACTGCCAGCATAGGGGAAGAAGCATTACACCTAGAAATCAACAGCATGAAACTTTTGTTACAAATAATCCACTTTCCTGATTTAGATCGGGGCTAAGAAGAATATTTGGGACGTCAAACATCATTTCATTTATTAGTCTAGATACCTATATAACCATCAAAGACTATTTAAGTGACTAATTCTTGGAAATTCCGAGGGCATTGAGGACAATAAAATTATTTGAGTTACCATTTCTATTTAATATTAATACCAACATGAACATACTTGATGTTAAGAAAAGATCTTTTGCAACAAGGTTGGCTAGACACTAGACAGCAGCAGGATATAAACACTAGACTTTTTCATATGGTTGTTGATGTTCATAGAAGGTGCAATAACATCAATAATTGGGGGGATAATGGAGTTTGGCAATCTGAAATGAACAATATTATATTGGTGATTCAGAATTTCATCCAGCATCTTTATTCAAATGCAAGGTCAATGGGCCTATTGTTAATGGATTAATCTTGGATCTATTAGTGAGGGAGACCAAGTAGGTGAGGAACGATCTTTTTAAAAGGAGGTGTTGAGTATGGATAAGCTAGACCACGATAAAGCCCCCAGGGCAGATGGCTTGACTAAGGCTTTTTGAAAAAGAACTAGAAGACGTCAAAGAGGATCTTACAGGATTCTTAAGCAATTTTCATGTATTAGGGAAACTTGAGAAAAACTTGAACACCAAATTCATGCTATTGATTGGAGTAAAAGGCAATCCATAGGGCTTGAAAAGCCTTAACCGAATTAGTTTCTTAGTAGTTTGCAAAAGTTGTTGGTCAAAGTTCTTGATGTAGACTCTAGAAAGAGATTGAGAAACTTATGTTATCTTCATACAAAATAAGCAAACTCTCAATTCTTATTGGATTTTTATTCTAATAAAGAAATTTTTATCTCCATTAGGGCTTGAACCTAAAACCTCCCACAAGCCCTCTTCAACCCTTTACCATTTGAACCAAGCCTCAAGGCCCTCAATTCTTGTGAGTAATACAAACAATTCATTCTAGATTGAGGGGTTCAATAGCAAGTTTGGCTTGTAAATTCAATGTTCAAAAAATTTATGACCATACAAATTAGAAGCTTATTGTTTGGGTAGAAGCGAGATGGGATTGAATTTTGCATTTCTATTCCAAGTTTTTGCATTGGTTGACCGACATCCATATGATTTCTTTATGAGTTTGCATGGTCATAAGCAAGGGAATCACCCTTTACTTAGTATTTGTTTCAGCAATGGAAGTTCTGAATTGCTTTATTCTTAAGGTGATGGAGGGTGGTTATTTTTGGGGCTTCCAAATTGGGGAAAAGTAGAATAAAGGGTTAGATATATGTGTTGATGCTTATTTGTTGTTATGAGAGGCAAAGGGTGAACATCTTGTATTCCCAAAGTGGATATTGATTGTTTTGAAGCAATTTTTGGCATGAAATTTTTGGTGGGTTATTGTTGCACATGTAAAGATGCAGAAGAATCAGTGGACTCTCATCCATATGGGAAAGCCAAATGGTTATGACACTTTCTATTCTCTTTATTTGGTATTTTGTGGGTTCTCCCATATTTGGTGAAGGATTTGGTAATGGGTTGGAATGGGAACTTTGTGGGCAAAAAGAGAAGAAAGGTCTAGTTTAGCCTCTTACCCTTAGAGGGAGATTAATTTGAAGGTAGCGAGAAGGGATCCAGTTCAAAGTTTTGGCATCCCTGCCCTGTTGTTTCAAGTAGAAGGTTTTGTCGGTAAGTTTTCATCTCTAGTTTGTTTGTGAGGTGCAAGTCTTCTCCTTCTGCTTCTTCTATTTCCAAAGACAAGGGCCCATCATTGCAAAGGACCAAAAGCTTGGTTTTGTGGAGGGAGCAGGACGTCGAACTTTCAATAGAGTGCAAGGATGAGGGTTATGGGCCATTGTGTATGATTTCTAGCAAGGGTTTGGTTATGGACTTCATAGAGAATCACCCCAAATATGCAAGAGAGTGAACCTAGATGTGTGTAGTGAGGAGGTTGCTTCAAGAATTAGGAGGCCCAATAGGGGCTCAATGGGAGATGAGAGCCTCTATGATCCTTTTTTCGGGAAATTTGCCTCCTTTTTAGCAAGTTTTCACGATTGCTAGTGGAAGGGCATGAGAAGGAAATTGCTTCCATGCTTAGAAAGTTAGAAGCTTGAAAGGGTTGCAAACTAGTGGTCGTGAAAAGGAGGCCTTCATCTATGTCCCGCTTTGATAGGGAGCTTCAAAAATTGGAATGCTCAATCAATTATAGAAAATCAAACAAAAAAGAGAGGAGTCGGATTAATGGGTGGGATATGGTTGTTGAGATCATGAAGTTTGTGATTTTGGTTTGTCATTTGATGGTTTAGAGGCTAGATGTTTGACTCTCCTCAAAAATAAGAAGGATAGAGAAGAGGAGAGGGACCAAAATTGCATCACTTTGTCTCTAGGTAAGGGTTCTGGAGTTGTGGGCTTGTCTTGTAATTTCTAAGGGGGCAAAAGGTTGTGGTTTCAAGAAGTGCAAGGGAGAGTGGAATTGGTAGTAGTGGGTAGATGAAGTTTGTTTTTACCCAAGGATTTGATAAGTTGCGGTTTGTGGATTCGGGTTGCAAGCTTGAAAGGTCGTTTTGGGTCTATATGACTTTCTAGGCCTTTAGAGTGATGTTTTTGTCTTGGGTTATGGTTTGTCATTTCTCTTTCCTTTTGCTTGCATTCAATTGCTATTTGAATACAAAATGTTTACATTGTGCACCTTTTTTAAGCGCTTTAGATATATTTTCTAAGTTTATCTATCAAAAAAAATGAGAGAAAAAGGCTTGGAGAATAGCTTTTCTTCATTTTCTAGACAATTTGGAAAGAACACAATTGAAGAACCTTTGAAGGGATGCAATGCACTAATCAATCTCTCAAGGACTCCCTTGTATCTAATTATACGTGTGGGCTCAGGGGTATCTCATAGTTGATGGTCAAGCTAGTCCATTATCCTTGGAGAGATTTTATCAAGTAGTTGAGCTTTAAGTGTTAGATAGGGGTTACGGTTGTATCTTGCTTTTTTTTTTCTCACTTGCCTACTTCTAGTGTACCATGCTCATCTTTTCTTAATTCATGATTTTAATATATTTCTATTCTTATTTGCCTATAAAAAAAATAGCTAAAAGTAAAATCATCTTGGTAGGCGTGACAACATCATGTATATCTAAAATGGATATTGTTGTGTTTTGAAGCAATCCATTAGTTGGTATGTGGAATTGCCTCTTAGGGATCCTTTTTGGAATGCATATATCATTGCAATTGACTGTGAGGTCATGGAGTGAACCATTTGAATATGGGAGGTGGCTAGGTTCAAAGGAACCTAAGTTCAATTAGAAGGTTCTATGACTAGGATTTGGGAATGGTGAAGATGTGGTTGCGCGTGTGGTAAGAATGATAAGATCCAAATCTAAAGGTGGATGCCTCTTGTCACATCCTACCGTAAGGCCTTAAATCCAAATAAAGTACACCTTTTCAACATAAAGAGGTTTGGAGATAACTTGTCTCTCCCAAAGTTGGTCTTTATTCAGGAAGTTGTTTGCAAGATAAATTTTAATAAGGACAAACTTAGGCAAAGGAGTGTGAAATTAACCAATTGTACTCGTTATGCAAGCAGGATGAGGAATCGGCTAATCACTTGCTACCCATTGTGGGATGGCTTAGAGTCTATGATCCCAATTATTTTCATCATTTTGTATCACTTGGGTACTTCCTAAGTTAATTGGAAACACCTTGGATAGTAGGCAAGAAGGACTACAAGCATAGGAAGAGTATAGAATATTGGTCCACTATATTTATTTTGGTGCTTGTGTAAGGCAAGGGAGTATATGTCGTGTATACTTTCTTTCTTTTAATACAATTCTTATTTGCCTATCAAAAAAAAAAAAACAATTTATCTTTGCCTATTAAAAAAAAAGGAATGTTTGGCTAGTTTGACCATTCATTGTCATCTGTCTCTATAAAGAGTAGGATGCTATCCTAAGGGCTTGTTTGAGTAGTGTTTGCCTTCTAAGTTTAGCAATAGAAGTAAAAGTAGTTATTCGTGCTATGCGATTCAATTTGATATTTCAGAACTCTATTTTAAAAATTTTGTATTAAAATAAGAGTAATTTTGATATTTAAAATTTTTTAAATTAAATAAAAATCTACTTTCTTCATTGCATTTGAAGAAAAGCATGAGTCTCCCTACTTCTTCAAAATGTAGATAAATCTTGTTGAGGGCCAAGTTTGAGAATTCTATCCAAAGACTCTTAAAAGTTATATTTGACCATCAAACATGGCATTTAGCATTTAAGAAGTTTTCCCAAACAAGTTTAAATTGCATTTATCCATTGGGAAAACCTTAAGGAGCAAGGAGTCCATCTTTTTCTTCCACATTAACTTTTGCTTTATCAGGTGCTCCATGAATACCTTACATTTACCTGGGCAGTACCTCCTTTGGGCAAATGTAGTAATAATTCTTCTAATGTGTTAAAATTTTTAAAATTGAAAGACTTATACTTCAGTAAAAATTAGTGATCATTCAGCAGCCCTATGAAAGCAAAACAAAAGACATGAAACAAGCAAGAACCCATATGATATTTCTTTCTTCTAGTCACACCAACCCAATAAAAATGTTTTCCAAATCCATAGAATATCAGATTTTAGCAGCAAACAATAAGCATTACATGTACCATCGTGAAACTACCCAAATTCATGAATGCATGCAGCAAGAAAAACACAAATTTGATTATTCTTCATTATTAAGCAATACTCACCACAAAATAAAAGTACAATAAAAGAAACACAGAAACAAGCAAGACCCATATGATAACTCTGTTTTAGCAAAGCCCTAACAAAATCTATGTTATTATTCTATGTTATAATCAATGCCTACCAGCAAAAACAAACCACTCTAGAACTGTACAAGATTGCATAAAGTTCCAACTCAAAATCATTTTCTTCATTAATGAAGCTAACCAGACCAAGGGACCAAAAGCAAAACCCGCAACACATGCCTATATTCTCAATTACAATCAATGCCCACCAACAAAATCAACCCAAACAGACTGAAAAGCGCATAACCAACCAAAAACCCAGGTGAGCAAAACTCAAACAGAGTCAAAATCGATATCCATTGATGGGCATTTCAGATACCTTCGTTGTGTGTTTCTCGGAACTCTTGAAGGGCTCTAGAGATTCGAATCCGAGTGCCTTCAGCAACGCCAGGGTTGTTCTGTTCTCCATCCTTCTGCCTTTTCTTCCCTGATCTCGTCATCTTTTACCTCAACCTCTCTTCCTTCTTCTTCTTTCTTTTGCCCAAAACTCGTATTAACAAGTATATTCTCTTTCAAATTTTGAAGATTCGGCAGTTCGCTGTCTTTATTCGCTAACTGCGGCTTTGAGCTGCGGTCAATGTGATTGTAATTGGTAACCCAAGGCAAAGTGCAGACCCAGTTGTCTTTCGCACTTCTTCCATTACATGTGCTAGGTTTTCTTTTGGGTTCGTAAAGACCCTGCCCCGCCTCCTCCTTTTCACAGGGCCAAAATGGGGAAAATAAAGTTAAAGTGCGTTACTAGACATAAACTTCGGCTTCCAACCATTACCTCTCCACGAAGCAATGCTTTTTTAGGCTTTTTCCCGTACACATTTTCAAATACTAAGAATGTTTCTAATTTTTTTAAATATTTTATATTTCAAGTATTAAATATGTTAAAAATACTTCATAAAATCATTGTCAAATACACTCTAAATTTGATTACCAAAAACTATTAAAAATAATAATAATAAATAATTAAAAATATATAAAAAATAATCAATACAATTAAAATTAGTTAAAAATTTAGAAAAAAAAATGGGATTTGATTCACTAATATGAAAATATATAGAAAAAATAATCTCAAATTTTTAAAATTTGTATGATCTTCGTCTATGTAAAAATAATTTGAAATACATGCACTTTTTAGTAGGTCATCACATTATTTCTAAAAATACTTATTTACTTGTCATATCGTCCAAATAATTGGCATCTAGATTTTTCCATGTAATTTTCCCTCCCTTCTAGATATTTTGTTATTATTATTATTATTATTTTATTTTATTATTTGGGATTTTGGATTTTTTTTTTTCCTAGGTAGATCTATAGGACATACACGAACACATACGGTCTGCTAGGATGTCTCAGCTGCATACATCACTAAAAGAGATTCTCTAAAGAACCCGATGTACAAATAAAAATAAAAATCATGTTTTGACATGAAATGGATATATCCATATATCTCTTACTCATATTTATGAGATGATAAAATATGGCAAAACCTATACCAAGAATTGGTTCGCGTGGGAATGAATGGACGTAGAAACATTATAAAGTAAGAATTTGAAAGAAAAAAAAAATTATTATAGTATTAATGAGTTAAAAATAAACTCATATTCTTTATAATAAATAAACCAGTAATAAATTTGTATTTATTATATAATATTAATAATTATTTAATATAATAGATAATAAGATTTGTTGTAAGAGTTTTTTGGATATAAAATGTTTTACAATATGGTTGTATTTTCGTATATGGTATAAAAATAAATAAATAAATATTTTATATTAAATAAACTAATTATAACTAAAATAGTTATATATTATATAAATTTATTATTTATTATTTAATAGTTAATTTATTATTTTTTGAATTGGTAATTATAATTAAATAAGATTTGTTTGACAATATTTCCTCTTAGGATTCTAGGAAATAAAAAAATATTAATCATATTTAAATAGGAAATTTTTATTTTTTTATTTTTGCATAATATTTCCTAAGCTTTTAGGAAACTAAAATAAGAATCCTACTAGGCGTTTGTTTCTAGAGAAAAAAATATATATCAAATAATAAAATATATAGAAGGAATGAGGAGTCTAGTTGTTAATTAATTTGAATGACATAACAAGTAGAATGACATTTTTGGGAATAATTGGACGACTCATTAAAAATGTATATTTTTCAATTTATTTTTGAATAGATAAAGACAATACTAATTTAAAAAATTTGAGGTTCTTTTTTCCACATATTTTCATACTAGTGAATCAAATCTCACTTTTCCCAAAAATTTATATATCTTTAAATTATTTAATATCTATATAATGAAAGGAAATAAGTGAAATAAGTTTGAAAAAATATATAATGTTGTAAAACAAAGTGGAAGAGGAAAAATAAAACAAAAAAATAGATAATAGAATGCACAAAGAAAATTGAATTGATTTTCATTAGAGGTTTCTCCCTTTTATATGGAGTTACAAAGAAATAAAACATTATTACGGATAATCATCCATAACTTCCCACAATGCTTCAAATTCTCATATTTTATAACACTCTCCCTTGAATTATCATAAGAATATGGTAATTGTCTTATTAAAAACCTTGTCAGTAAAACCCAATAGAACAAAACCTGAATGGAAGTAAAAAAAAAGTGCAATATGTCCATATTAGTATTCTCCCCTTCATGTAGACATGATTATGATTTATTTAACATTTCAATTGGTAGATCTCTCAATCTCTGAATTTCAATGTCATACCTTAACTTTTTCAATATGGTCGAATGTAACATCTTTGTGAATAAGTCTACTAGATTATTGCATGACCAAATCTATTGAACATCAATCTCACTCTTCTCTTGAAGTTCATGAGTATATAATAATTTATGGGAGATATGTATAGTTTTGTCATCTTTTATGAATCCTCCTTTAATTTGTGCAATACAAGTAGTATTATTTTCATATAACTTGGTTGCATCACCTTTGATGGAAGATAATCCACATGTTTATTGAATAAGTTGAATCATTTACCTTAGTCACACACATTCATGACTTGCAAAAATTTCTTAGTGATTTGAAGACGTGACTATCATTGTTTGAATGACTGATCTCCAATATATTATCATACCACCATGAGTAATCCAATCTAAGACTTATCGAATTTGACATTTTTTTTCTTCATATTTTTAGATATTTTAGGAATTTCAATAATGTTTTTTTGATGGGAACTCAAATAATATGCTAGGGTGGGTCTAGAAGAACCTATTTTAGTGTATTTGAGGCACTCAATACAAGCCTAATTTTAGTTTATTGTCATCTACTTAGGAAAACTCATTTTAATGTCTTTTATGATTTTTATTTTATTTTATAGGATTAAGGTAGGCTTAGCACGTTTCCAACATTTAATGAGAAATGAAGCATCTAAGAGAGGTGCGCTATCACTAATAGTGCACTTCATTTTATGTGCGGCTCCTTAGAAAGTGCATTAAAGGGCAACCAGTGTAGATGACACACCATTAGAGCATCAACCTAAATTACGCACTTAAACTTATGCACTGTTAAGTGGTGGTTTGATTTGTAGGTTTAGGGTTATGATCCACACTATGCATCCCATCTAGCGCAATGAAAGAACTTTGCTCAAAGTGAAGAGCATCCCAGTGAATAGTGCACTTCTCTTAGACGCCCTAACAATTATAAGTTATCTAAGTGCACCAGGAAGAAAGTGCACTACCCTACCCCAACTTGCATCCTACTCACAAAACTAACAACCATAAGTATGTTATTGAGTCATCAATAACCCAAGCACACATCCACAACCTTAGGTATGTGATTTTCCTCAAATAAGCAGAACACCTCCTAGTAATAAAGTGCACTCTCTCTTCCAACTATGAAGCACACCCAGATAACTTCAATCTCAGTGCAATGCCTTTATAGCATTTTTTTTCCAAAAATTTTTGGAACTTTATACAGACCCCAAGCATCACTATGAACAAGAGCAAAGAAGAGGTTGCATAGGTAATGATGCGTGATCATATTTTACAATTTGATAAATATGACATTGAAAACAAGATGGATTTTTATTTTTGGATGAAATTGGAAACAAATACTTCAAATATTGAAAGTTAGGGTGACATAACCTAAAATGTCATAATATTATTTCATTACTACTAGATTTAGGAAATGATTTAAGACTAGTTATTTGAGTCTTATGAACTTGTTTGCACAAGTTGCTTCCATCTTCAAAGTAGTAGAATCCATCACTTTCTTTAACATTGTGAATCGTCCTCCCTGAATCCATTTCCTAAAATTCACAATGAGTAGAGAAGGATTTAACATAGGATTTTAAGTCATAAGTGGGCTTGCTAATAAATAATACATTACAAGAAAGATTTGAAACATGAAAGACATAATGAAGGATAAGAGATTTTGAAATAACTATTGATTTTTTTCCCATCAATTGCTAAAAGAGAACCATCGGCTATCTTGATTTTCCTATTTCCTGCACGTAGATTATAAGAGGAAAATAATTTAGAACACCTAGTCATAGGATCAGATGCACTAGAATCTATGATCCATGAACAACTAGAAGTAGGAAATACATTAAATGCAACAATTTGGTAGTAATTACTTTTTTAGGCTAAGTAACAAGAAGAAGACACATTGTTTGAGAATTATGTGGATTGAAAAAAATTATACAGTTGATCTAATTGTTATTTACTAGAAGAAGACATCTCCATAGCTTATCCCAGGCCACTACACTCCTCGACTCCTACTCAAAAAGCCTTTAGATCACCGTTTGTTTAATTGAATGATCTCGACTTCTAATTCTATGGTTTTTCATGTAACTCCCAACACATTTCTCTAGTATGTCGAGGCTTGTGGCAGTGATCACACTAAATATTGTCACTTTTTCTATTGTGTCATGGTTGTCTAGGCTGAGTAGACTAATTGTTTCTTATTACTAGGAGAGAAACTTCAATTGTAGGTGGACTATTTTCTCCCATCATCACCTTTCTTTGACCATATTCTTTTTTTACTCCATAAAACACTGCATGAAGAGATGGTAGTGGTTTTCTGCCAATAATTCTACCTTTAACACTATCTAGGTTTTTGTTTAGTCCTACTAAGAACACATACACTCTATCATTCTCAATTATTTTCATATACCTTACACTATCCTTTGCATAGTCCCATTCTCCATCATAACATAGGTTTAGCTCTGCCATAATGCTTTCATCTCATTGTAATGCTCTATTACCTCTTGATCTCCTCGTTTTGAATGCCACAACTTTGTTTTTAGTTCGAAAAATTGGGATGAGTTTTCCAAGTCTAGATATGTCTTTTAAACAACTTCCTAGACTTATTTCGTAGTAGAGAGAAATACATACGTTTTCTCAGTCACTAACTTTATGAAATTGACTAGCTATGCAATTGTTAACGAGTTCTTGAACCTCTAAGTCTTCAATGTTGGATCATTGTTGCTAGTTTTGTCATCTCTCCTATTAAGTGGCCTAGCTTTCCCTTGTCATCGATCATAAGCTTGATTGATTGCTCCCATTTTAGGTCATTTTTTATCGTTTAGTTTGTGAATGATAAATTGAAGAGATGGGTTTTCAAGTCTATTAAGGGTTACAATAGAAATTGGAGGTGTGCCTATACTACTAGCACTCGAGGATGTCGTAATCCTTTGCCTAATCATGGTTGTTCTTGTCATCACTATTTCCCATATAGAGACCTATGCTCTATTACCATGAACACAAGATAGAAGGAACAATAGTTTCTAATTAGTTTTTTCATTTGAAAAATTATAGATAAATAAACATATAGGCTAAGTTAGCTTAACCATGTAACTAACTACCAAGAATCTAGGAACCAACAAACACAACTCTAGGATCTAACTATCAAAATACCTAAATATCTTAAATTGGTTAGTAATAAGTTTAGATTTATTGGAAATAAATAATAGAAAAACATAGCAACAAACTCCTAATAATTTGACATAATAATTATTCTTTTACAATAGAATCTTGTGCAATAATGAAAATACCATATTTATTAAGATTCATAAAATAAGAGTATTTCTCCAAAAATTCAAAACAAAAAAAAAAAAATTTGATTCTTAGAGATCTCAAAAAATATTTTGAGAATATTTTTTAAATAAAATCTTTAAGAATAATTTTGACTAGGATCCCAAAATGGGATTTGATCTCAATCATATCCATAATTGTGTATATGTATAACATTAAGAACTTATTTTCTTGATATCACATGCTAAAGGTTAATTATCTTCAACTCTTTTATGTATTCTTAAAAAAAAAAAAAAACCAATTAGAAAATATAAGTAGACTACAATGGTTTAAAAACTTTCATTGAAAATAATATCACCTAATGTTTATATGAGAATGATTATGGTAGAAACGTTATTAATATATAATACATTTTTTTTGGTACTACTTTTATAGAAAATGGGATAATGTTTGAATATAAATCATAAAAGTGATATTAATAGTATTTTTTAGAGTCCGTTTGATAATGATTGTAAGAAGCGCTTTTAATATTTATAATATTTAAAAATTTTATCATTCAAGTGTTAGAAATATCAGAAACATTTTTTAGAATCACTCGTAAACGTATTTTTAGAATTATTTTATAATGTAAAAAAGTGATTTATGAAAAAAAAACAATTATTTTTTCTTAATTCAAGAATCATTTAAGTGATTTTTAAAATTTTATCAAATCTTTATTTTTTAATAATAAAAATAAAGAACGTTTCTAATACTCTTAAAATCACTTTTAATTGAATAGTTATACGATAAAATTGAAAGATATATATGAGTAAAAGTTTTTTAGCTTAAAAAAATCAATCTGAATAAAACATTTTTCACTCAAATGTTGAGTTAGAAATTGAAGAGTTTCCTAGAAAGATTTTTTTTTAATTAATGGGAAGAAATGATGAAAACTAAAAAGACCTTAATCCTTGGAATCAACCGAGTGATTTTTACTTGTTCCACATCCCATTTTCTATATTAGCCCTTTTGGGTTGGTTTCCTCCACGCAAGGGGTACTCGGCCACTACCTACAAAGGCTACCAAACACTGTCCAATCTCCCTGAGAGCCCTTCTCCATCGTATGGGTATGACTTCTCTTTTATGCCTGTGCCTCTTCATTTCTTTATGATTTTTTTTTCTCAACACCATTTCAATCACTGATTTTGCCTACCTGTATTACCATTAATGTGCCGACAAAAGAGAAAAATGCAAGTCCTTGTTTTAAGAACTTGGGTCTGTCAATCTGCCTTACTCATTTTGTATACCAATTGCTCTTGGAATTTTGTTTATTGTTTTCTCTCTTCAATTCAATCCCTTTTGTTCTGAATCGGTGCCAGAGAGAAATCCCTTTGCGGGTCTTCAAGAATCTCGTTGTATTGTGGTAATCCAATGAATAAAGCCCCTTTTCTCTCTCTAAACCCTTTGTTTTTGATAATTTTTCTCCCTTGGGTCGCCCATCACGTGAATCTGATTTGTTTTGATGGTTTGGTGGAATAATCTGGTGTTGATTGTTAAATTTCTGGAAAAAATGGAAAATTTTGGGGTTAATTTTAGGGAAAGTTGCTGCTACTTCTTCCCCTTGAATGCTTGATTTTACTGGTGAAATCGATGAGCCTGAAGAGCTGAATCTGGACTGTTTGTGATGTCCTCTTCATATTGTTGTTTTCTAGTGCTTTCTTGCTCTGTTATGGTGTTGGGGATTTTGGAATCGAGTGGTTGCAGGTGTGGCAACAGAATCATGCCTTTCTCAAGAGTTTTTGGAACCGATTTGATGTTGTTGTTGGCCTTAATTGATCGATGGTTATAAGATTGTTTATGTTGATTGTTTCTGATCTGGGTTTGGAGCTATTTTTCTACATAAATTGTATCCATGTACAAAAATTGCTTTGCCTACCCCTTTTTGGGTGAATATTTTTGTGTTCAAGGCACAGAAGACCTCTGAGGCCCTGTTTATTTGTGATTGCACTCTAATCTGTTCCATGGAGTGACTGATTTGATAAAACCTGGTTATGTTATGATTGTACGGTAATGTGTTCCATGAACTGAAAAAGTTCAGTAACTCATGTACATTTTTCCTAGCAAGATATGGTTGATTTGATAAACCTTCCATATGGGTTTCTCAGTGCTATATCTTTATTTTTCATGTTAGTCTCAATAGACTGGAATTGCTAAAACTTCACTGTTTCACAAAAAGAACTGTTTCACTCTTAATGTACTTGACTTTGCATGTGTAATGTATATAATCAGATTAAAGGCTTTTTGCAAAGGAAATATTTCTGGATATATGTGTGTGGGCGTAGTGATTGGGATTTTTGAATTGAACAGAAGGCTTCCAATCTCTGTCAGTATTGCTGTTTGTTTAATTTAGGGGTTTAGTCAGCTCATTTATGACACAGGGTTCTAGTGATATCATTTTGGTCTTATCCATGCATAAGATGTGTATTTCTCATTGTTCATGCTGATCACTTGCCTAAACTGGACAACTAGTGAGTGAACTTGTCAATATCCTTAGAAAGACAAGCTTGACCTTTGGTTCTCATGTTGCACAAATTGAATAAAGCAACCTTGAAATTTTCATTTTTTGGTTGATCTGTAATCGAGTTAGATGATGTGCAATTTTGATGACTGAAGACTTTGATGTATCTACTCTAAGAAACTAACTATGGTTAAAGATTATGGCAGTACATATTTCTACGGTTATGATCCAATTATTGTATTTTGCGTGGAATAATGGTGACAAGATGGTTTAGTTGTTTGGCACTGCTCTTGATTGCAAACTTAGATACCATATTGCAGCTAAAGACCAAAAAAGCAACCATTCTCTATGACTTAGTTTCTCAAGCACTGTAGGTTTGCCCTATTAGTCTATTACCAGATCACTTCCTCTCTGCTCAGAGTTCAATGCAACACCTAAATCAAGTTGCATAGTCTGTAGATTACCTGAAGTAGAAGAAAGGATGGTTACTTTCAAGAGCTTAAAATTCTCTTCATGAGATATGAAATGATAGAGTAACATCCTTATCACTGTTGAGAATAGAGGATGTAATGGATACTTCATATCTTTAACATTACTGAAGGAAAGGTTCGAAGAATTATCTTCATGGAAAGAAACCAAGAAGTTGCAAACAAGGTTGTCATCGTTCAAAAAGAACATAAATGAGGGAAGGAATGACAAAGATATACCATTAGTTTACCAGTCTTCTCAGAAATGCAAGGGCAATCTATCTTCAATGATTTTGTGGGTAGAGAAGGCCATAAACCCTTGGAAAACAAACTTACAAGGACGATGATTTTCTCTAGATGGCAATCTAGAAAGCTAAACATAATCCAGGGAGGCTGCATTAAATCTTCATGACCAAATGTTGAAGGAAATGTGCTCTCTCAGGAATCTCAATGGCCTACTAGGGGATGTATTCTCTCAGGAACATCCACAGCCATTTTCCTACTATGGAAATTTTCCTGGAGTTTATGTTACCGAATTCAAAACCCCTCTTTAGACTTAGGCTTACATGCAATCTGTCATTTGACTGTGTGGTCTCTTTTCTAATCCCCTGTGCTGACTGAAGGAAATCTCCTTGAATCTTCTCATTCAGTTGACCAGTCTGACTGGAACCTGAAACAAGGGGTGGAAAAAAAAATGCAGACAACTTTCTTTGAGTCAAGCTCAAGCTTAAGTCCTACCTATTCCAAATTAAAGCAAGCAGACTGAAAAACAACCTTTTTAGACCTCTACAAGATATGGGCTTTACATATCTTTGCTGGAAAGATATTATTCGATAATTGTCTGTCTGTTTCATTTTTACTTGTTGACTAAGCAGTTAGGATTTGGACTTAAATGGCCAATTACTGCACAAACCAACTCTATGCTAGATTATTCGCATAGAGAATTTTGAACTAATTCAATCATTAGAACCATGTCCAACATATAAGCACAGATTTGGAACATTTTCCAATGTAAAACATTACTTTTTTCAAATATAACTCTTCTTTGCAAATGGTGTTGGCATTGCTCTAGTGAAAGAGATTCGCTTTGGAAGATCATAAAGGAAAAAGATTGGGGAGGAGGAAGGGGGTTGGAGATTAGGTGAGGTGAGAGACTCTTATGTGGTCGGGTTATGGAAAGCCATAGGTAAGTAGTGGGATTTCCTTGACACAAATGTCTCCTTTGTAGTGGGTAGTGGGAGCAGGGTGAAATTTTGAAAGGATAACTGGTATAGTGAGGAGCCTTCATCTATGTTATTCGCGTCCTTGTTTGGCTTATTCGACTTGAAAGAAGTGTTGGTAGCTAACTTTTAGGAGCAAAGAGGAGAATAGGGGAATTGGAACTTCTGTTTTGATAGGAATCTGAATGATTGGAAGTTGGTTATCATGGAACGATTCTTGTGTAAACTCCAAGGTTAGTCAGTGAATAGGGGGGAGGAGGACAAAGTAGTATGGAGGGGCAATAGTAAAGGGAGGTTCTTTGTAAAAGCGTTGTATTATCTTTTGGAGTCAAATTGTGCCATCCCCCAATAGAGATTATTTAGAACTCTTGGATTCCTTCGAAGGTGAACTTTTTCACCAAGAAGGCTTGCTGGGGTAAGGTGTTGACTTTAGATGAGCTCCAAAGAAGAGGGTGGTCGTTGGTCATTAGGTGTGCCTTGTGTAAAGAGGAGTCAAAATATATTGATCACATTCTCCTTTATTGTGATAAGTTTAGGATATTATGGCATTTGGTGGTCTATTTTCGGTATTCAGTGGGTTATCTTTGCATCAATTAGGGAGACTCTTCTAGGGTGGCATGACCCTTTTGTAGGTAGAAGGCACATGAAGGCTTGGAGAGTTGGTTTTTTTAATGTATTTTTTGGACTATTTGGAAGGAAAGAAATCAAAAATGTTTTGAAAGTGAGGAAATATTAGACCAAAGACTCAAAAGTAATTTCTTTAACAATCTATTTTTGTGGGTTAAGGTGTATATAGGTGGAGGCTCTATGCTTTTGTTTGATTTTATAGATTGGTTGGGTTTTTGGTGATGGAGTAATTTTTTTGTTTCCCCTCTTTTCTGTTTAGCCTTTTGGTGGTCATTGGATACGATTTGTGTACTCTTGTGCACTAGTTGCACTTTTTAATACATTCTCTTATTTATCAAAAAAAAAAAAAAAAAAAACTACTATAGCTGCCTCTTGGTTATGCCATTTTTAATTGTAGGTTATGTAAGCATGGTAGGATTTCTTTGGGTTTCCTTTGTTATTACTTATAATTAATACCTTCTCCTTGTTGGCTTCTTAATATTTATAATCTTTTGTTTCTTATGCTATGTAGGAAGTTATTACTAGTGATTGATTGGAGGCATTTGAACAAAAATAATCCCCTCACTGTCTTTGACTTTGTGTGATTATATATGGGCTGAGGTGCACATTTCATGGGAGGTGTAGATGATGATGAACCACCCTCAAAACGCATGAAATTATCTTCTGGAGAGTTGAGAGGCCTTTCCAACGGTTCGTCTCTTACAGAGCCCGTGGGCGGCTCTTTGAGAGACTCTATGGCTTGTTCCCTACCATCTGAAGAGAACGAAGAGATGGTTGGTTCTAGAGGAATTATTAAAAGAGTGGAATTTGTCAGAATCATAGCCAAGGCATTATATTCTCTTGGTTACACAAAGAGTGGTGCTCATCTGGAGGAAGAGTCAGGAATTCCCTTACACTCTTCTGTGGTCAGTCTGTTTATGAATCAAATTCTTGATGGCAATTGGGATGAAAGTGTGCTCACATTGCAAAAAATTGGTCTACCAGATGAAAACATTGTTAAATCAGCATCTTTTTTGATATTGGAGCAGAAGTTTTTGGAACTTTTGGATGGAGAAAGGGTCATGGAGGCTTTGAAGACATTGCGAACAGAGATTGTTCCTCTTTGCATTAATAGTAGTAAAGTCTGTGAGCTTTCTTCCTGCATTGTGTCTCCTTCACCGTCTGCACTAGTTGGATGTCATAGTCAAGGTGCTGTAAGGGCAAAGTCTCGATCAAAGCTACTGGAGGAATTGCAGAAATTGCTTCCCCCAACAGTTATGATACCTGAAAGAAGATTGGAACATTTAGTTGAACAGGCACTTGACTTGCAACGAGATGCTTGCATGTTTCACAACTCTCTGGAAGGGGAAATGTCACTATACACTGATCATCAATGTGGAAAAGACAAGATTCCTTCTCGAACTTTACAGGTTAGAAAATGTACTCCTGATCTGAGCTTTTAAAACCTGATATGCATGCAAACAATACTAATTTTGATTATGTAGTCTAATAATACTGTGATAATTTGGAACTTTTTCTTTAATTATAGTGAGTTACACAATACTAGCAAAACAAAAATAATGGAATAAAATAGTTTAGTGTTATATCTGTCAGTTTCTTAGCCTTCAGGGATCTTTGCCTATGTTTGGATAGCTTCTTCTCAGTATAATATAATTGCAATGTGTTGGTTCAGCGTTAAAATGTTTGAATTGTGGGATTTTTCTATTTCTAGGTCCATCGTTCAGTTGTTTCATAAAGATGATAGTATTATTATTTTGATATGTGTAATAAAGGATGTATGTTAAGGTGCTAAAAGGGTGGCAAACTTAGTACCAGGAAGAAAAAGATGATCTTTTGTTCATTCAGAAATATGCTGACATTGTCATGTTGAAGATGTAGGATGGAAGGATTTGTAGGGATTTCCACTGGCTTATCAACTCTTATAGGAAGTTAGAGTTGGTGGGATGTTTCTTAGTGGTGGGCAGTCATAGTTGCTAAGGCGATGGTGTGTACTGATTGTGGCAAAGGCAATGGTGGCAACAGTGGTGGTTCATTAATGGTGCCTAGTCCATGGACAGCAGACTTTCTAAGGGATAGTCAATGTAAATCAATAATCATCTGAAGATGATCCATCATCTTGAGAATTGGTAGTGGTTGTGAATGTGGAAAAGGTGGCATGGTGATTGCATGTGCCATATGGACCCTCCAAATTATGTATTGTATCAGGTAGGATTTGATATGACAAAAGGTTTGAATATGGGATATGTCCTTTGTACCTGTCGGTTGTGTATGTACCTAACAATTGTGACCAATAAAGAGAACAAGAAGAACAAGATTCTAATCCATTCTGAGAAACCTTAAACTCTTGATCTGTTTCTTTGTTGCTCATGTATGCATAAAGCACCGGTGTTGGACGTATATCCCATATTCGAAACGTAAATTGCGTTATTTATTAGCATAGATGTTTTCCTAGATATGACAATTAATTAGATCCAACACCTACACATATACCAAGATTGGACATGTGTACCAAGTCTTTGTAACATGGGTGATGGTGCTAATGCCAATATTGTTTCTAGGTAATTCCTCACAATTGTGGATTTATGAAATGAAACCTTTTTGTTAATGATTTGCACCAAGTGCTGTTTCAAACCCTTGAGTGATTGCAAAATCCTTGTCTTCTCAAACTTAAAGAACCATATTTAAAGTTGGGATTCTAAAATCCTTTTCGACCCTTAAAATCCTGTCATAAAACTGTTGTCTAAAAAAAAAAAAAATTGTATGATAGGTAGAGGATCACACACCAAAGAGTCAAAGGATCTAGCTCCCTCTTTTCCAAAGAATTTACCTTTTGGTTAGCCAGTTTAGCACTTAATAAGGACACAACCACTTTATTTATTTATTTTTTATTTTATTTATTTTATTTTTTATTTTTATAAATAAAGAAAAGTAGTGTGGAAAATCCTCCTCATATGCCCCTCTAGGTACCTCTATTCCTTGTAGAAACCAAGAGATAAACACTACTAAATTCCTCCCTGGTATCAAATGCCAGGTTCCTAAAGGCTAGGCCTTTTTAAAGGCTTTTAAGAAGGGATAGGGTTTTTGCTAAAATAGCCATCCCAATCCCAATTGATTCAATGAAGAATCCTATGGTGTTTCCTTTTTTTTTTTTTTGTTAACACATCTAGTACCCATTTGGGCTAGGATCTCTAATTATCAAATATCAAAATTTTGTATACTAATCCCCATAGATGAGGAATTATTTTATTGAAAGTAACAACTCACCTTTGACTTTCCCAACAAATATCTAACCTATCCATGCGAATAACATTCATAGGAATGCCTTTAAACTTTTTAGTTATCAAAACCAAATGAAATCTGAAAAAGCAAACATTATCCTACATATCCCCTATATGTGTTTATATTGAAAAATTTATGATCTTTATCACCTATTTCATAATAAGAGAAGCATAGTTCCATAAAGACCACGGTTCCTTTTTGTTTCCTACTGAAGTGCTCAAAAGATACTGCATGAGAGTGAATTCTTTTATATACTACCTGGAGAATCTGGGTTGAAGAAAATGACCTTAACCATGAGTCCCAGTAAGTTTGTTTTTTTGGTAGGCAAATTGGATAAATGTATTAGAAGATGCCGAATGAAAAAAGGGGGCATTAACCTAATACCAAGAGGTATACAAGGTGCACCAAGGCTAAAGAAAAAATAAAAATAAAAAACATCACCTACGGCTAATCCATTCATATCTGCAAAATCAAGCGAAGAGTAGTTGATTTCTGCTCAAAAACAGCTTTGCCTAAGGAAGTGAAGACTTTAAAGAAGTCATTAATTGACAACAAAGTTCTCAGAACCTTAAAAACTCTTCTATTCTTTTCTTTCCCAAATAGTTTAGATCACAGATAAAGAAGTTGTCTTCCAAATCAATTTCTTTCTTTGAGCCACACATTTATTGTGCAACTCACTAAGGGTAGCACAAACTTTCATAGGAAGGATTTGAACCACCAGAAAAATAGAAAATAGTGAAGACCAAAGACTTGACGACTAATCACAGTGGATTAGAACATAATCTGTTGATTCTTCTTTATGCTTGCAAAGACAATACCTATTCACCAAAGTCAACCTTTTTCCATAAAATGATCAGTTGTGAGAATTTTACCCCAAGTTGCCTCCCAAGCAAAGAAGCAAACCTTAGACAATACCTTAGAAGCTCAAATCACTTTTGATGGGAAAGACGAGGGAACTTCATAATACATTGACTTGTATGATTTGATTTAGAATATGCCTTTCCTTGAATGCCTTCTACAGTAATGATCTACAAAGTTGACCTGAAAGGATGAATGTACGCCAAGCTCAAAGGGCACAAAACCTCTTCCACCATCTCCAACATGCGGTCAAAGCAGCTTCTCTTAAATCTTAGATTCCAATAGGGCGTCATTGTTGCCTTGACCTCCCAACGGTCCACCACTTAGCACCTTTTTGAATTGCTAAAGCGAAAAGAGCTGAAAAGCTCTCCTTTTACTTCATCTCCCTACACCACTCATCTTCTAAAATTTGGTTGTTTGACCATCACCAATAAAGATGCTTTTTCTTACTTGAGAATCTTATGAACCTCTATTCAGTATTTATCTTTTTCTAGAGGTTGCAATAGAAAACCTCCCTACCTATCTTGGAGCACCAGCTCCCTGCCATCTCACCATACTTTCCCATAAGGACTCTTCCAATGGCAATTGTGATCACAAGAAAATCTACCTAACCATTTCCTAAGTAATGCCTTGTTCAACACTAATAGTTTTGCTTATCTGTAAACTTCTTTTGGTCTTCTTTGAACACACTGTGCTCCACTTGAATAGATGGATCTTTCCATTGGAAAGCTCTCTTCCTTATAAAAATGTTTTTTGAATTTTCTCCCATTTAAGTTGCATTTTCTTTGGGATTGCTAAGAAAGACATGAAATAAATTACGAGGTTAAAGAGGGAGCTTTTAACAAAGTGAGTCTGCCACCCTTTGAAGAGACACAACTTCTTCAAAAAGGCTAATGTTTTTTAAAATCTCTCCTATACCACATCCCAAAATGTTTCACATACATAAATATTTTGTGGGGAGCTGACCCACACTACAACTAAAACTCAAAGCTAACTGATCAGCCTCCTCTAATACCATTATTGGAATAAGCTTGCTCTTTTCAATATTTAGTTTTAAGATTGAAACAACTTTGAAACACAAAAACACCCATCCCAAGTATAATAATTGCTCACTACTAGCCTTGCAAAAAGGGTGAGAGTCATCTGTGAAAAGAATAAGAAATATCAATACACTCCTATTCCTTTCCTCTTACTTTGAAGCTATTAATTTTTTTTTTTGATAGACAAAGACATTGAATTGAGAAAACGCCAAAACAGGGGGCGCACCCTACGTAGATAGGTAGTATACAAAAAGAGCCAAAACAAGGCTGCAAAAAGAAAGAACAAACCTAGAGGGATATAAAGCTAGCCGCTATGCCAATCACCCAAAAAATTTAGAGAAGAGGGAGAGTCTAAATCCAAAAACTGTTGAGACCACTCTAGAAGTGAACGGAAAAAGAGGTTCCTCAAACTTTGGTCTGACAACTCTTCCTCTTGGAACATTCTTTGGTTTCGCTCTTCCCAAATACACTAGGAAAGACAAATAGGCTCCAAACTGCTCTCCTCTTCTTCTCTAACCCCTTAACTTTCCTTTTTAGAAGCAGGTTTCTCACTAAAGCCGGGAACACCTACACTAGCTATTAATGGAACTTCCATTCATGACTTGGTCAATGATACAACTCATGGCCTCCATAACTAAAATAAATAAGTAGGGTGAGAGAAGATCTTCTTGCCTTAAGCCTTTTGAACTTTGAAAGAAACCATTTGGACTCCCACTCACTAATAATGAAAAGCGAACTGTAGAAACTTAATCAATCCACTTTTGGTGGAAACACTTATTGTTCATCATAAAAAAAGAAAGCTCCAATTCATGTGAGCACAAGTCTTTTCTATGTCCTATTTTTAGGTTAATTTTTTATTTTGGAGTTGCTGGCTTCATTAGCAATCAACATTGCTTCCAAAATTTGCCTATCCACAATGAAGGCACTTTAAATAATGTAACCTTACCAATAACCTTTTTAGGCCAATTTATCCATACTTTTGCTAGAAGCTTGTACTCCCTACACCTAAACTAATAGGTCAAAAGTCCTTAATATCTTGTGCCCCTATCTATTTAGGGACAAAGACTAAGAAAGTGATATTAAGACTTCTTTGGAACAAATAAGAGCCATCTAATTTTTGGAGAAAACTCATCTTCTTAGTGTAGCTTGGCAACTTAAGGAACCTAACATGTTGGGTAGTGAAAATTTCAACCAAAGGATTGTGTGTGTTAGATCATGATTTACATTGTGCACTCATGTCCTAACAGGATATCAGAGATTGCAGTGTTAACATTTCCTTGCGTAGAAAACCCTGTGATGGCTGAGTAGAAAATGCTTTTGCACTTGCAGCCATCCTTGCCAGAGATGGTTCTGCAAAGGGAAAGTTGCTGGTTTGAGATTGAATCGAAATCTTTTGAGATTTTGTTGGAGCAAGTCAAAGGGGAAGTTGGTTGGCAAGATAGTGGAGAGGGGTTGTGGGTTTTCCACTTTGATTAGATTTTGTGACTAGCCCAATTGCTGTAAGGGGTAGAAGCTTGTTGTGAAGGGCAGTCTGGAAAATCTTTCAGTATGGGGTGGAATGAAGGTTGAAGGGGCTACAAGTTGGATCTCCGTAGCAATAAGGCAGGGGGCTCGAGAATGGCTGGGTAGAATTGTTTTTCCTAGGGTGTTAGGTGTTGGATTTGGATGTTATCCTTGTTGTTCTCTTTGTTTTCTGTGATGTCACAGTATGTATACTACATGTGTACGTTGTTGAGCCCTTTGGCTTTTAATATATTCTCACTCTTTACCTATCAAAAAAGATGTGTTGGGTAGTGAAAGAACAATTGTTTAGAAATTCACCAAAGTTATAGCATAAGAAGCAATTTAACTATGTTGGAGGAACACCTTTTACAATTAGTCATTAGTAATTAGTATTATTGTGAGGCCTCCTAATTTACAATTAGTCATTAGTATTAGCCTTTTTTTTGTGGGATTTCTAGTCTAATTTTTCTAGGTAGAAGATGGGCTCAGCCTTATTAGAAGGCGGGCTCAGGGGGTAATGGAACACCTTTCATTTAAAGTTTGACACATCTCATTAGGGGCCATGTTAGGAAAGAAAATGTTTTTTTGGACCACAAGAAAGAACTAAACTTTAGTTATTTTTTTTGGTCTTCGAGGCTTCTTAGGATGAAATTTCTAACAAATAAGTGCAATGACCTTCCAAAGGCACCAATGTGACCATTTGATTATATCATTGGCGTCCCACCCATTAGGATGTGTCCCCTAGATACTTAAAATAACCTGATGCCTAAGGGCGAAACTTTCTTTAGGGAACCTTCATAGCCACTTCTCTAATAAAGCAGGGTTCCTCAGACAAATTTTCCTAAACCTTAAACCATCAAACCCCTTACGCTTACACATTAGATCCCAATTAATAAGCTGATCTCTTTTACTCTCGCCAAAACCCGACCAGAAAAATCTCTTTGCAATTGTCCGATCCTTGATGCTATTAATGCTGAAATCTTGAAAAGGGATGACAAGTAGCTTGGGATGTGAGACCAAAAAGATTGAATTAGAGTAATTCTACCCCTCGGGGACAAAAAAGTTTTTTTCCACCCATCCAATCTCCTAGAGACTATCAATCACTAAATCCTAAAACGAGCTTGATTTTGGATTCCCCTCTAAAAGAAGACCCAAATATGTTAAAGGCCAATCAAAGTCTGAACATTCAAGCATCAAAGCCATCCTAGAGATTTGATCTTGACTTGTGTTGAGTGGTCTTATTTAGATTGGTCCTAAGCCTTGACAAACACCCAAAAACCAACAATATTAGCTTAAGAGTTTGCAAATGTTCCAAAGAAGCTTTAGAGAAAAAGAAAGTGTCATCAGAAAATTATAAATGAGACACTCTAGTCTTATTTTTGCCCATTATGAACCCCTTTTTGGCCTTTTTGGAGGTGGGTGTATAGGTATTATATACCTTGAGTCGCTTTTTTGGCATCTCTTTTTATATGAAAGTTTTCTTTATTGATAAAAAAAAAAAAAAAAAAAAAAAAAACCTCTCAACAACAACCTACTTAAAATATCAGTAATAATGGTAAAAAGAAAAAAGAAAAGAGTGATTTCCTTACCTTAAGCCTTTAGATGCCTTAACCCAACCCTTGACAATTCCATTCACTAAGACTACAAAACTTGTTGATGACAAACATCCCTTCATCCAAGACCTCCATTTTGAACAAAACCCTTTTCTTTCAAGTATATGATCCAAAAAACCCCAATCTATATGGTCATAGGCCTTTTCAAAATCAATTTTGAAAATTACCTTTTCCTCTTTTGATCTCCCTTACTCATCCACTGACTCATTGGCAATCAAGACAACATCCAAATTTGCCTCCCTTCAACAAGAGCTCTCTGGTACATGAAGGTGGTATTGTGAAGTACTTTACCTAACCACCCTGATACGACCTTAGCTATGATCTTGTGCAAGTTAGTGACTAGGTTGATATGTTTAAAATCTCAGTTTCTGCTAGTTTGACTATTTTTTGGCATTAGAGCAATGAAGTTAGCATTGGTACTTTGGTTAATTATCCCATTAGTTCTTGCATTTCTTTTTCGTCATACTATTCAAATCAAAGTTAGAAATGCAATTTGATAGAGTTTGCTGCTACATGTGCTCCCTTAACCTCTAAAGGAAATGGTTATCGTGTCACTGATGCTCCTAGGAGAAACCCAATCTAGCCTGACTAGTTTGAATTATCTTTCCCACAATGCCAAAGTCCTCAGGTAATTTAAAAAAGAGATGATTAATCGATTCACCACTCCTCATACGTGTAATGTAATAGTTGAGACTAAGAGCTTTGTGAGGTCTTCTCGCTTGTAGCAAGTAGTTGGTATTGTTTTTTTTGCTGGCCACTAACCATGTAAAAAGCTTTGATCTTAGATAAGGTTTTAGATTGCCATATGAACTTCACTAGAGAGAAAAGAGATGGGGCTAGTTGATTGGATAGGGTTGAAAGGAAAGATTTTACCGAGAATATGCTTGAAGTAGATAAAGACCAAGTTCTAGTATTGGGGATAGACAATATCAAGTGCACATGAGAGGTAGAGTACATGAGTCTCTTTGTTCGACGCCTTAGTTCATCAGGTATCTTCCCATGCTCTTAGTAGTCAATCAATGATTGTCGCCAATCTTCGATGTCAATAGTTAGCACTAATGTAGTGTTGACCTTTTCTTGTTGCAATATTGGTAATGGTGGTAGTACCCACCTATGGTAGATAGGGACGTGTATAGTCTCATCCTTAAACAATGTCAAACTTGCAACTAAATTAGTTAGAGCATCTGCCATTTGGTTCTCTTTTCGTGGAACATGAACTAAAGAGATTTGCTTTAACTTTTCCATAAGTCCTCAATCTTTGTGTTTGTGAGATTGCGATGGAAATTAAGGTTCTAAGAAAAAGGATAAGAGGTGCAAAGAAGAGAAGAAATCAAGGCATTTCTAACTATAACTGTATAACAACTCTAAAGAGATTTGAAAATTGAAAGTAAAAGAGTTTGATTCTCCCACCATAAGTCTTCACCAAAAGAGAATCCTTGCCCTCTTTCCCACCACAAAACTAGTACGTGTTGAGAAATCTTTGAGCACTTGTGCAATTGCCTTCTAGGGGTATCGATGTTGGGATGAGTCCCATATGCTCAATATTATCTTATGCCAAATAGCATCACACTTCCTAGGATACCTATACAACCATTTTCCTAGGAGAGCTCTATTTCTCAAGGAAATCTTCCCTAATCCTAAGCCCCCTTCCAACTTGGGTTTGTGCACTTGTTTCCAACCAATGAGATGGTTCGTCTTTCCTTTCCCAACCCTTGGCCCAATAAAAGCCCTTTGCATTGTCTCTATGTTTGATGCCATTACCAATGGAATCCTATATACAGAGAGGAAATAATTAAGGATGTGAGACAGACAAGATTGAAATAGGGTTATCCGACCTCCTAATGACAAACAATCTCTTCTCCATCTATCTAGTCTCTGTGAAATTCTATCTATTACTGGATGCCAAAAAACATTAGCCTTTGGGTTCTTTCTTAAGGGGAGACCTAAATAGGTTAAGGGCCACTTAGAAACAATACATTCAAGCATTGAAGCCAAACTAGCAATCCCATCCTGATTCACATTGATGTTAATTAAAGTGCTCTTGTCTAGCTTGAGGTTTTTTAAATCCCCCATACTAGCTCTTGAGACAAAGATAATATCATTTACAAATTGCAAGTGGGTCAACCTAGGTCTACTTCTCCCTACTTGGAAGCCTTCTAATGGGTCACTCTCCTTCACCCTCAACGTTGACCTACTTAAGATGTCAACTTTAAGGCATCTCCTTATGGTGGTATACTTTTGAGTTAATAAAAATAATTAAATTTGAATGATAGTTCTATAAAAAAAAAATAAAAAATAAAATTGAATGATAGTCAAATATGAAATATACAAGTGAATCTTCTACAATGGGAATTAACTTTATCCAATTATTTAGCAATGTGGGTTATTTTGAGATTAAAAATCTAGATAGTATTTTTTGTTTTTCTTTTGTTCTTGATAGGCAAATAGCAAATATAAATTAAAAATGTCTAAGCAAAAGGTGCAACATCATGCACACGATGTATACATTTGATGGCAATCGGAAGCATGCTTAAAAGAGAAACACAAAAAACAACCTCTTTCTCCTTATTTTAAGTTAAACCCAATCAACAAAGTCAATCATTGACTAGGGATGGTCACCTATGTACACTCTAATTTATTCCAAAAAATAATTATGAAAATGGATTTTATCTTCTCATCTGACTATTTCGAATCTTCAAAAGACCTCTTGTTTCTTTACTTCCCCAACATCCAAAACAAACATCGAGGGACAACCCTTTAAGCTTTTTTCCGCTTCTTTCCCATGAAAAATCCATGCCAACCCAATTGACTCTTTCTCATTGTTGCACATGCAGATCAATTTTGCATTATCTATTCCTTCATTTTAAGCTCATTTTTTCACATCTAGATAGTATCTTCAGAAAAACTTCTACCATGGGTATCAACTCAATTTTTTTCTTTAGCTCTAGAAGAAGGAAACATCACTAGAATTTCGTGTTGAAATTGTCCAGGGATGTTGATATTATCCGATGCAACCAAAGCTAATGCAATTTGCATCTCTTGAATGGCTAAAATGTGGGCAAATGCCTTCCATCATGTATATGGTTGTAATTGTGTTAGATTTCACCTTTTCATTAGCTAGTGGAATGAGATGTATTGTTTCTTAAGCATCCACCAGTGTTTTCAAAGGTGTTGGTGAGGCTTGCTTTAGGGCGCACCTTGAGGCAAAGCGTTCCCAAAACGTGTTGAAGCGTTCACAAAAGTGCTAGACTCCTATAAGGTGCACACGTCTAGAGTTGAAGTGTATCTAAGGCACGCTTCTTGTCCGCCTTCAACGCATCAACGGTTGAGGCGTAGGCCTCGGACATGTTTTTGTCGTTGTGACTAGACAAAAAAAAAAAAAAAGGGTTGTCGTTAACCAAAAAGCCTATGGAAAGTGTAATCAAAGGAGAAAACACAAAAAAAAAAAAACTCTAATTCTTAATTCACTATTGGTGAACTATGGCAATGGCTTACTCTGGCATAGATAGCTTGGACATCTCCCCATTGTTCCAATGAGATCTCCCAACATGGTCCTTAACTCTTCTTCTCCCTCTTCATTCTTAGCTTTTCCTTCTTCTTCTTCTTCGTTCTCTGTTCTTTTCTTCTCTCTAGTTCTATTATCTTCTTTTCTCCCAAATTGGTTTTATATTTTATTTTTCATTTTATATTGCTCCTTTTTTTTCCTATTATTTTTTTTCACACCTTTTAGTTTTTTCCTTATCTTTCTGTTTTGTTTTGGTTTTTCAAAAAGCATCATGATCTCTTTGTTTAATGAAGCTGGCCTTTTTTTTCCCCCTGTTTTCTATGTAAAAAATTAGCAAACTACTAATTTCTTTTTCCATAATTGATTTTACAGTAAATAGTAAAAAAATTTAGATAATTGATTTTTGTAATTTTCTTTAATTATTAATTTTTTTCAAACAAAAAAAAGATTAGACAATCAATTTAATATTTAAATTATTTAGAATCTGAATTTGTGGACTTTGAACTTTATTATATAATTGAAATTTTATAATTTTATAGTCTAAAAAAGGTTATGAAATTAATTTGATATTTAATAGCAAAAATTTATATAATTCAATTATCTTTTAAATTTTTTTATACATTTTAAATTATATTTTAATATTTATTGATTCTAAAAATAATAGTCTCAAAAGGCTTATGCCTTAACGTTTCAAGGCTTACGCCTCGCCTCAAAGACACAAAAACGCTTTGCCTTACGTTTTCGCCTTTAAAAACTTTGGTATCGACATTTAGGTAGAGAACTTTTGTAGCATGATCTATAAATGAAATCCTAATCTTTAAATCTCTAGTTGAATCAAGTTTTAGGCCCTCAGGTCCAAATCAAGAAAAATTCTTTGTTAGGTGTCCATCATTAGGAATGACTAGCAATTGGCTTGTGAAATACTTTAGTACCCCTAGTGAGTCAACATTAAAATACTTAGATTTTTTGAGCCTCATTGTTGAGGGAGAGTTTAAAACTCCATTTTGATAATGGAATGTGAGCAAAAAAGGATGAAAGGATAAAAAACATAAGGAAAGAAAAAATTTAGTAAAATGAAAAATACGTTTGAAAATAATTTTTTTCTCCAAATTATCTCAACACTCCCTTTTTACATAGAGAATGAAGAATTTAAAAATATTTAGCTTTTAAATAATTTTCTTCACATTTCATTTACCTTAAAGGTTTTGATTGGAAATTAAACAAAAGAATTTGAGGTTATTTTTTTTTTCTTTTTCCCTTTCTGTAGAACTTTTTGATATCTAAATGAATTATAAGCGTTTTGAGTGCTAGAATAAGACTTCTCTCACTACTCTTGCCTTGTCCATATACCTATCTTTTTTTTCTTCTTCCATTTAAAGAGTTTTGGTTAGCATGAATGCTAGAATTGAGAGATTCTAGTTGGTGTTCTTGTGGTCTAGGTAAAGGAAGGGGTGCATAGGTTGTATGTTGTCTTATTAGGTGGCAAGTAGTGTGTAAACCCAAGGTTAGGGAGTTTAAGGTGGTGATTTGGTTTTGGAGTTGGAATGAATGAAATTTTGGTCTAAAAGGGACCTTTGAGATTGACTCAGGCAACAAGGGTTGAGTAGGAACATGGAGGGTTTCAAGCTTGAGTCTGAACACTGAAAAAAATGTTACATATATAAAAGGGCCCAAATTGGTGCCTCATTTGGTGGTGATTCCTTAAGAAAGAAATCTTGTTGGCAATTTTGTTATGAAAAGTAAATGTGTTGAAAAATAATGGATAGGGCACCAACTTAGTAGCTAAGAATTTCTACTTTGCCCTTAGAATGCTGTTTTCTAGGGTTAGCATTACTTTCTTCTTCATGTTAGATTGATTAGCAACTATTGTTACCTTCTACACTTTTTGTGTTCCTTGTCCAATAACTCCCCCTAGTGAACTTTATGGAAGGAAAATAATAAAAGGTTGTTTGATGATGTTCAGCAATCGGATCAAGCAATTAATTCTTCTTTTATGCCTTTTTTTTTTTCTAAGAATGGACTATAGTGTACCTTGTTAGACAACCAATTTTCCTAAAAGCTTAAGTTTATAGGAATTGAGTTCACAATATACATCATGCTTTCCAACACCCTTCATCATGTGTAGCCTCTCTTTTTGGGCTTACACATGGGTTTAATAAATTGGGGAAATAGATTAGTTGTTCAATATGGCATTAGAGCCTTGTTTGGTGGGAAGTCATGTTTCAACACGATATAAGAGCCTTGTTTGGTGGGAGGTTATGCGTTTGAACCTCACCATCACATGTTTATTTGCTCAATTTATTAAGCCCAAGTGTAATTACAAAAATGGAGGTTACATGTGAGGGAAGGTGTTAAGAGTGCATGATATACATTAAGGGCCTAAATCTTACAAGCTTAAGTTTTGGGAAAATTGGTAGTTCAACATATATGTGAGAGGCAGTGCCAGTTTTAGACTGGCTACTAAGATGAAGGAGATGAAGCAAAAAATCAAAGATTGGAATAGTGACGTTTTTGGAAGGCTGGAAGTCAATAAAAATTCAGCTCTTCAACAAGTTGAGTTCTGGGATGGGGTGGAAAGTGAGAGGAGCCTGTCAGAAGGAGAATCTGAGTTGAAAAAAGAAGCAAAGGAAAATTATAAAAAGTGGGTTTTACTGGAAGAAATCCACTGGAGACAACTGTCAAGGGAGCTATTGTTAAAGGAAGGGGATAGGAACACTGGCTTCTTTCATCGGATGGCAAACGCCCACCGCAGAAATAATTCATTGGATAGAATTAAGATAAATGGGGTGTGGTTGTCTGAGGAGCAGGAGGTGAGGGAAGGGGTAGTTAATGCTTTTCATCAATTGTTATCAAAAGAACTAGGCTGGAGAGTTGACATTGAGGGGCTGCATCTTGGACATCTAAGTTCCTAAGAAGCTGAGAGCTTGGAGCTGTCTTTCTCTGAGGAAGAAATACATTCTGCCTTGATGGAAATGAATGGTGATAAAGCTCCAGGCCCGAATGGATTCACAGTGGCTTTTTGGCAATCTTGTTGGGATTTTGTGAAGGAGGAGATTTTGGAAATGTTTAAGGAATTTTACGATCAAAGCTCCTTTGCCAAAAGCCTTAATACCACTTTCCTGATCCTAATTCCAAAAAAAGGTGGTGCTGAGGACCTTGGGGACTTCCGGCCTATAAGTCTGTTAGGGGGATTGTATAAGCTGTTGGCCAAGTTGTTGGCAAACAGGCTGAAGAAGGTTTTAGGAAATGTGGTTTTTGTGGATCAAAATGCATTTGTGATGGGCAGACAGATCTTGGATGTTTCGCTTATAGCTAATGAGGTGATTGACTCCTGGAAAAAACGAAAAGAGAAAGGGCTGGTCTATAAATTGGATATTGAAAAAACCTATAACAACATCAATTGGAACTTTCTAATGAGGGTTATGCATAAGATGGGCTTTGGGTCACGGTGGATGGAGTGGATGTGGAGATGCATTTCAACAACTAAATTCTTTATTCTGGTTAATGGGGTGCGAGCAGGTTTTTTTCCGAGCTCCAAGGGGCTGCATCAAGGAGATCCTCTATCTCCTTACCTTTTTGTTTTGGGAATGGAAGTGCTGAGTGCTCTCATAAGAAGGGTTGTTGATGAGGGTTTTATATCAGGATGCAGAATTCGGGGAAGGGGAAGGATGGAGATGAATATATCCCACTTGCTTTTTGCTGATGATATAGTTGTATTCTGCAAAGCAAAGAAAGAGCATCTAACCTACTTAAGTTGGATTTTGGTTTGGTTTGAGGCTGCGTTCGGCTTAAGAATCAACTTAACTAAAAGCGAAATTATTCCAGTTGGTGAGGTGGAAGAGATTGAGGAAATGACAGTGGAGTTAGGGTGTAGGGTGGGGTCTTTGCCCTCTGCTTACTTGGGGCTACCCTTAGGAGCCCATCACAAGGCTCCTTCTATGTGGGATGGGGTGGAAGAGAGAATGAGGAGAAGATTAGCTCTTTGGAAAAGACAATATCTCTTTGACTCACCAGATGTTATTAATTCAATCACAAGTAATTCCACTTGGCTCTAACTCGAATGGAGGAGAGAAAGCGAGAGAGAGCTAGAGAGAGAGAGCGCGAGGGCGATGAAGGAGAGCGAGCGATTCAGAGTGAGAGTGAAGGAGTAATGAGCTTTGTCCACTCGGGGTCTCGGAAAAGCTGGAGGAAAAGTAGCTTCGGAGTGGAGTCGAAGACCTTTGAGATTGAGGTAGAAGAGAAGAAGGGCAAAGTGCAAATCGCCATTGTGGAGAGGAAAAGAGGGGCCTCTTCGTGGATTAAGATGGGACCGGCGAGCCTTGAGCTCCTTGTGGATTGTCTGGTTTTCTGCATTTAGGACTCGGGGAAAGGAAAATGGGAGAGAAATTGGAAAGAAAACGGGAGGTTCTATTCACTTGTGCGCGATGAAAATAAGGGGGGTTGCTTCCTCCGTCTGGGGGTTGTGGATTTGGAAAAGAAAAGATTTAGTATCTTTATCCCCAAAGGAAGAGGAACAAAAGGGGGATGGGCTTCAATGGTGGAATCGCTTAGGAGCTTGGGTGCGGCCACTGAAAGGAGAGAGAGTCAGAAGGACGAGGTGCTGTCGTCAAAGCCTTTGTTGGGAAAATCCTTTGCGGAGGTGGTTAGGCAACCAAGAAGCAAAGAAAAAACAGTGGCTAGGGTGGAAGTCTGCAATAAGGACATAAGCCGTAATTTAGCTAAATTGGCTCACTATCTCGTTGGATTTTGGGACCCTAATTTAGGGAGGGGGGACGACTTGAGGAGTTGGGGGACCCAAATGGCAAAAATTTGGGGGTTGAAAGGCAACTTAGGTCTGGCTAAGTTGGAAAGGGGTAAGGCCTTGATAGAATTTGAGATTTTGGCCGAAGGTGAGAAAGTTCTTAAGCTTGGGAAAATTTTAGTAGGAGAGCTTTTTTTGCGACCGGAGAAGTGGAGCCATGAGACGGGATGTCTGATGGATGAAGAGAGGAAAGGTGAGGCATGGGTGAGAATCGTGGGTCTACCTGTCTCATTATGGGACCGAGCCATCCTCAAAAGGGTAGGGGAGGAGTGCGGGGGTTTCTTGGCCATCGATTCTCAAACAGAGAAGATGGAGGAGTTGCAATGGGCAAGGATTCTGGTGAAGCTCAACGGCAAGGAGCTCCCTAGCGCAATGGAGATTTGGGTTGAAGAGGTGTGTTATACGTTAACACTGTGGTGGGAGGTGAGGTCGATAATGAGTTCGTCGTCGGCTGGAAAGAAGGGGACGAATATTGGAACAACAGGAGAGGTTGAGGGTGAGGGCTCTGCACGTGCGGGCAAGCGTGTGATGAAGGGGAATGATGACCTAAGGCTCGAGGCCCAGCTGCAGCCTGTTGATGGGACACGGGGGTAGAGAAGCGGGTCGGGGCGCCCATCGGATCGGTTTTGGGGGCCTAATGGGACGTCGAGTGGGCTTTTAGGAGGGGTGCAGGGTAAGGGCGGGCCCATCAAGCCAGGCTTTCTTGAAGGCTCCATTTTGGGCTCTGGGCTCGTTGGCCCAGTCCCAGTTTCCTCTTCATCGCTTGAGGCTGGGCCTTCTTCTATTGGGCCAATGCCTATGGAGGTCTCCAGGTGGGCCAAGGATAAAGAGGCTGTCGTGGTGTCTGGGCCTGCTTAGCTGGAAGTTAGTCAAGGCCTTCTTAAGCCGTTGATTAGAGCCTGATCTGGTGAGGCCCAGCCCTTGGTGTGGTCTGGCCCAAGTCCTTTGAGGAGCCCAGACGCTGAAACCTCCTTGTTTTGGGAAATGGATGTTCAACGGAGACAAGTTGAGGAAGAACTCCAAGCTAAGGTGATGTTGAAGATTGATCTCGCACTTTTTGAGGAAGCGACGAGGTATGAGGATACTTTTAACCGTTTTGTGGATTATGGGTCCTACTCTTCTCCTCCTTTATTTTTTGGTCGGACTCCTTTGGGGGAGTATTACGACCTTTCTGGGGTTAGAAGGGAGATTGGTGAGGGGGAAATCCCGAACCCCGTTACGCTTGCCCTTTGTTTCGGGGATTTTGGAAGATGAGATTGCTAATCGCTGGGAGCTGACGGAGAACAACAATACCAGCAATGAAGACTGTGGACAGGAACTGTGTCTAGTTCAAACTGCGCCACGAGATGTAAAGAGTTGGGGGGAGGCCAGCTGGGAGGAAAGTGATTTGGCTAAGTTTAGTAAGTTTTTGGGATTTCCGACAGAAGGACTGGAGAAAGATATAGTGGATTTCTTGATTAAAATTCGAAAGAGAAGGGAAAGAGTCCATAGCAAAACCCTTCTAGAGGAATCCAAGTTTGAAAGGGAATTGAAAAGATTAGAATGTTCCATTAACTATGAGGGGGGGAAAAAGCAGAATGATGGAATGCAAGAAAGAGGGTGTCAGGTCATGGAAGTTAAATGAAATTAAGACTGTTGAGCTGGAATGTTCGTGGAGCTAATGATAGCTCCAAGAGAAAGGTGATCAAAGCTGTGATTAGGAGTCAGAGGGTGGATTTATTCTGTCTCCAGGAGACCAAAATTCAGGCAATGTCAAAGGGGTTGGTGAGACGTTTGGGTACTGGTAGGTGTCTAGACTGGGGTGCCCTGGATGCCTATGGCTCTGCAGGAGGGTTACTAATTTGTTGGGATAAAAGGACTTTGGAGGTGCTTGAGATGGAGGTGGGAAATTTCTCAATCTCTTGCAGACTCAGGAACGTGGAAGATGGGCTAACTTGGATCTTTACTGGGTTATACGGGCCGTTCTCTTGAGAGGACAGGGATTGTATGTGGGAGGAGCTAAGGGCGATTAGAGGCATCTGGGATGATCCGTGGTGCTTAGGGGGTGACTTCAATGTCATTCTCTCCCAAAGGGAAAGGAGCAGTCAGGGAAGGATGAATGGTGCTATGAGAAGGTTTGCCTAGATTGATGATGAGTTAGAGCTTCTCGATCTTCCTATGCAAGGGGGCGCGTTTACTTGGAATGGGGGCAGGAACAATCAGTCTTGGGCTAGACTAGATAGGTTTTTAGTGACCCAGAACTGGATTGATATGTTCAGTGGGGTTGTTCAAAGCAGATTGCCCAGACTCACCTCTGATCATTTTCCTATCATGCTGATGGGGGGTGGTATAGGGAGGGGCCCTTCCCCGTTTAGGTTCTAAAACATGTGGCTCAATGTTGATGGTTTTAAGAACCTTATTCAGGAATGGTGGCAGGGGGTTGAGGTGAGAGGGAGGGCTAGTTTCAGGCTGGCCACTAAACTGAAGGAGTTGAAACAAAAAATCAAAGTCTGGTATAAAGAGGTGTTTGGAAGGTTGGAAGTTAATAAGAGCTTAGCACTTCAACAAGTTGAGTACTGAGATGGGGTGGAAAGTGAGAGGGGCCTTTTTGAAAGAGAAACAGAGCTGAAAAAAGAAGCCAAGGACTCCTTCGAAAAGTGGGTGCTATTGGAAGAAATCCATTGGAGACAACTGTCAAGAGAGCTGTGGCTGAAGGAAGGGGACAGGAACACTGGAGTTTTCCACCGGATGGCAAATGCTCATTGGAGGAATAATTCCATGGACATAATTAAAATTAATGGGGTGTGGATGACTGATGATCAGGAGGTGAGGGAGGGGATTGTGAGTGCTTTTTAGCATTTGCTCTCAGAAGAGACGGGCCAGAGAGCTGATATTGAGGGGCTGCAATTTAATTGTCTTAATTCTTGGGAAGCTGAAGCCTTGGAGTTGCCTTTCAGTGAGGAGGAAATCTACTGTGCTCTGATGGAGATGAATGGCGATAAGGCTCTAGGTTCGGATGAGTTCACATTGGCTTTTTGGCAAGCTTGCTGAGAGTTTATGAAGGAGGAGATTGTAGAGTTGTTTAAGGAGTTTTATGAGCAGAGATCTTTTGCTAAAAGCCTTAACACTACCTTCCTGACCCTTATCCCTAAGAAAGGAGGGGCTGAAGACTTGGGGGATTTTTGGCCCATCAGCCTGCTAGGGGGCTTGTACAAGCTCTTGGCCAAGGTGCTAGCGAATAGGCTGAAGAAGGTTCTGGACAAGGTGGTCTCTGTGAATCAAAATGCCTTTGTGAGGGGAAGACAGATATTGGATGCTTCGCTTATAGCTAATGAGGTGGTTGACTATTGGCAAAAGCAAAAAGAGAAAGGGTTGGTTTGCAAATTGGACATTGAAAAAGCCTATGACAGCATCAATTGGAGTTTCTCATGAAGGTTTTGCTCAAAATGGGCTTTGGGTCTTGGTGGAGGGATTGGATCTGGTGGTGTATCTCAACTGCCAAGTTTTCCATTCTGATCAATGGGGTTCCTGCAGGCTTTTTCTCAAATACTAAGGGGCTGTGGCAAGGAGATCTGCTTTCCCCTTATCTCTTTGTCTTGGGCATGGAAGTGCTTAGCATTCTGCTAAGAAGGGCTGTAGGGGGCTTCCTGTCAGGGTGCAGACTTCGGGGGAGAGGGAGAGGGGGAGGGGAGATGACGGTCGCCCATCTTCTCTTTGCTGACGATACAATTATTTTCTGCGAAGCCAAAAAAGATCAACTAACCAATCTAAGCTGTATTTTGGCTTGGTTTGAGGCGTCTTCCGGTCTAAGGATTAACCTAGCTAAGAGCGCGTTAATCCTAGTTGGGGAAGTTGTTGAGGTTGAGGAAATGACAGTGGAGCTAGGGTGTAAAGTGGGGTCCCTGCCTTCTGTTTACTTGGGGCTGCCCTTAGGAGCCCATCACAAAGCTATTTCTATGTGGTATGGAGTGGAAGAGAGAATGAGGAGAAGATTAGCCCAGTGGAAAAGACAATATATATCTATGGGTGGGCGCATAACCCTCATTAAGAGCACTTTGGCTAGCATACCTATTTACCATTTGTTCCTTTTTCGGATGCCCAAGAGTGTTGCAAAAAGGCTTGAAAAATTACAAAGAGGCTTTCTTTGGGGAGGGGAAAGCTTGAAGGGGAAAGTCCATTTAATCAATTGAGAGGTGATGTGCACTCATAAGGAAAAGGGTGGGCTAGGCATTCGGAGAATTGATATGTTGAACAAAGCCTTGCTGGGTAAATGGATTTGGAGATTTGCCTTTGAAAAGGACAATATTTGGAAAAGGGTGATTGGGGTAAAATATGGTCAAGAGGGTTTTGGGTGGAGGACAAAGGAAGCTTGCGGGACGTTTGGAGTGGGGGTTTGGAAAGAGATTATGAAGGAGGCAAATTGGTGCTGGGAGAGCATAGAGTTTAAAGTGGGGAAGGAGACTAGAGTTAAATTTTGGACGGATCAGTGGTGTGGCAATGAGGCGCTGTCCCAAAACTTCTCCCATTTATTCACTTTGGCGGTCCACAGGAATGCAACGGTTAATGAAGTGTGGGACTCAAACCTTGGTCAAAGAGGGTGAAATCTCAGATTTTCTAGAGATTTTAATGATTGGGAGCTAGACTAGATTAGAGATTTGCTGAATATGCTGAGGGACTTCAGGACTTCATTAGAGGAGGACTCAGTGTTCTGGAAAGGAGGGGGACATGGCAATTATGGAGTTCAGGAGGCCTATAATCTGTTGGTTGGCCCCATCGCTTGTGCCTTCCCAAACAAGGCCATTTGGGTGGATAAGGTCCCAACCAAAGTTTCTTTTTTTGCTTGGGAAGCCACTTGAGGGAAAATCCTCACTTTGGATTGGCTTTAAAAACTGGGGTGACAACTCCTTAATCGCTGTTTTTTGCGCGGTTGTGAAGAGGAAAATGTAAATCACATTCTTGTACATTGTATAGTGGTAAGGGTCCTTTGGGAGATTGTCCTTGCCCTTTTTGGGGTTCAGTGGGTTTTCCCAGAGTCAGTGAAAGAGGTGTTAGTTAGTTGGAGGGGCCCTTTTGTGGGGAAAAAAAGAAAAAAGATTTGGAATTCCATCCCGTTGTGTATATTTTGGACGGTTTGGAAGGAAAGAAATAGATTAGCTTTCAAGGGGGGCTCTTTAGCTTTACAGAAACTCAAAAATTCTTTTTTTTGTAATTTGTGGAGTTGGGCTAGGGTGTACATTGGAGAGGAGTCCCTTTCGCTTTTAGGCTTTTTGGAGTGGCTTGCAGCCACTTAAGGGTTGGTGAGGTTGTTCTTCTTTTGCGCTGTTGTCTTAGGCCGCTTTGTATACTCCCTGTATGCTTTGTGACTTTTTCCCCCTTTAGTATATTTGTGGTTATCTATAATATATATATATATATATATATATATATATATATATATATATATTTCCAAAGGCGGGAGAATCACCCTCATTAAGAGTACGATGACTAGCATGCCTCTTTGCCAACTGTCCCTTTTTCGAATGCCCAAGATTGTTGCAAGAAGACTAGAAAAATTACAAAGAGACTTCCTTTGGGGAGGGGAAAATTTGGAGAGGAAAGTCCACTTAATCAAGTGAAAGGAGAAGGGTGGTCTAGGCATAAGGAAGCTTGATCTTTTTAACAAGGCCTTGCTTGGTAAATGGATATGGAGATTTGCCCACGAAAAGGACAATCTTTGGAAGAAGGTGATTTTGGTGAAGTATGGACAAGAGGGTTTTGGATGGAGGACTAATGAGGTGAGTGGGGGTTTGAAGGAGATCTTGAAGGAGGCAAACTGGTGCTGGGATAATATAGAGTTTAAAGTGGGTAAAGGGACTAAAGTAAATTTTTGGACTAATCGATGGTGTGACAACGTAGCGCTGTCCCAAAACTGTCCCCAGTTATTCGCCTTGGCGGTCCATAGGAATGCAACGGTAAATGAAGTGTGGGACTCGAATTTTGGGCAGGGAGGTTGGAATCTAAGATTCTCTAGAGGCTTTAATGATTGGGAGTTGGATTTGATAGGAGACTTGCTTACTATGTTGAGGGACTACAGGATATCTTCAGAGGAGGATTTAGTTATTTGGAAGGGTGGGGGAAATGGAAAATTTGGGGTTAAGGAAGCTTATAACTTGCTGATTGCTCCCAAAAAATTTGCCTTCCCGAAAAATTGCATTTGGGTGGATAAAGTCCCAACCAAAGTTGCCTTTTTTGCTTGGGAGGCCACGTGGGGGAAGATTCTTACCCTAGACAAGCTTAAAAAATGGGGGTGGCAGCTCCCTAATCGCTTTTTTTATTTGGTTGTGAAGAAGAAATTATAAATCATATTGTTTTACCTTATATAGTGGTCAGAGTCCTCTGGGAGATCGTCGTTGCCTTGTTTGGTATTCAGTGGGTTTTCCCAGAAACAGTTAAAGAGGTGTTATTTAGTTGGAGGGGCCCTTTTGTGGGGGAAAAAAAAGGAAAAAGATCTAGAATTCCATTCCGTTGTGTATTTTTTGGACGATTTGGAAGGAAAGGAATAGATTAGCTTTTATGGGGGGGGGGGGGGGGGGGGTCCTTAGCTATACAGAAACTCAAAAATTCTTTTGTATGTAACTTGTGGAGTTGGGCTAGGGTGTATATTGGAGAGGAGTCCTCTTCACTTATAGGCTTTTTGGAGTGGCTAGTGTCCACTTAAGGGCTGGTGAGACTCTTATTTTCATTTTTTGCTCTTTGAGGTTTAGGCTACTGTGTATACTCCTTGTATGCTTTGTGGGTTTTTGCCTTTTGATAATATATTTCGTGCTTATTTATAAATAAAAATAAAAATAAAAATATATCTATATATATATATATATATATATATATATATATATATATGCATGATTACTCAATGTCCATGATAGGTTTTGTCGATTGGTACAATTCCAAGTAAGGAGAAAGAGCTTGTTTTTTGTTTTCCTTTTCCTTGGCTAGCCTTTTAGCCCATATTGTAAAAATCGTGTGTACCTTGGTGTGCGCTTTCTGAGGCACTTTTAATTTATTCTCTTTTATTGTCTTTTTAAAAAAAAAAAAAAAAATTCCTGAAATTATTGATCTTTCTTTTGTCGTTACCTCTTGAGAGTATTATCTTCATTTTCTTTGGGCGAGAAATATTAGGCCTTGGTTATGTTAGGCTTATTTTCCTAAAAATCATTCTTTTCCTTTAAGGAAGGAAATTGTGATTAGTTTAATTAATTTTGGGTTCTAAAGTGCCCTAAAAGTTCTCATGGCTAAGCGGCTTACAAGAAAGTTGATTCTAACACCTTCCTTTAGTTCAAGATATCTTGAAGAGCCCTCAACCCTAACAGGTGCATTCATTGGTAAGAGAAGTAGGCTATTATTGTCCATTTTTATTCTGCATTGTATTTTTTTTTGATAGGAAACGACGAAGGTATATATTGATAAAAAGGAAGTATAAGAGAAGGATGAGGAATCCTCCCATCAAGGATAAACAAAAGGATACAAATACGATAAAATACAAAGTAGAAACCAACAACTACTCTAGGTTAGGCCAACCCATTGGAGTTACACACCGCTAACCAATCAAGAAGTATCACATTAAGGGGAATCCCCTTAAAAACCTTAGAACAAAAAGCCCAAAGAGAAGCAAGGAAATGAATCATGTCCCAAAGGTTCTCTAAATTCCTTGCTTTATCCTTAAAAATCCTTGCATTTCTTTCCCTCTACACTACCCATATTAAAGTGATGCACGCCGCTTGCCATAAAACAATCCCTCTCTTAGAAGATCCAAAACCATTAAAATTGGTAGATAGCATGTCAAAGATGCTCCTAGGGGGAACCCAATCTGTCTTTGTTAACTGAAATAATTTGTGCCACAACCTCATCGTCAAAGAGCAATGAAGAAAAAGATGATCTACTGTTTCTCCATGCTTCATGCACATCATGCAAATGTCGGGACTAAGTGCTTTGTAGAGTCTTCTCAACTGTAGCATGTCGTTAGTGTTTACCTTCTTGTGAGCCGCTAACCAGACAAAGGACTTAATTTTGAAAGGGACTTGAGAATTCCAGACTAACTTGGTAGGAAAAACTGAAGGCAAACCAGAACATTGGGATAAGGCAAGAAAGAAAGATTTGGCTGTGAAAAGTCCTGTAGGAGATAAAGACCAGGATCTCATGTCTGGAACCGAAGGTGATAAATGGAAATGATTAAGAGACCGCATGAGACTTTCTAAATCTTCTATCTCGGAGTCGGAAAGGTTACGGCGGAAGTTAAAGTTCCAAGAGAAGGGGCGAGTGGAACCGAGAATTGAAGATATTGGAATGTTTTTATCCGTGACTACTCTAAGTAGTCTTGGATAACGAACCCCCAGAGGTTGATCCCCCCACCACAAGTCTTCCCAGAACCGAATTCTTTCCCCATCTCCTACCTTGAACCGAGTAAACTTGAAAAAATCTTGGTAGACTTGTGCAATAGCCTTCCAAGGACAACGATGTGACCATCTAACAACAGTGTTGGCATCCAACCATTAGAGTGTGATCCATAAATGCTTAAAATGACCTGATGCCACAGCGCTGAACCCTCCCTAGGATACCTCCACAACCATTTCCCTAAGAGAGCGGAATTCCTTAAGGAAATCCTTCCGAAACCCAATCCCCCTTTCGACTTCGGATTACATACTACATCCCAGCTAACTAGATGATCTCTTTTGCCTTCTCCAACCCCAGACCATAAAAAATCTCTTTGCATTCTCTTAATTCTTGCTGCCACGGAGACGAGAATCTTAAACAGGGAGAGGAAGTAACAAGGCATATGAGTGAGACAAGATTGAATGAGAGTTATCCTGCCTCCAAAAGATAAATACGCCTTTTGCCACCCATCTAATCTGCTCGATATCCTCTCAATCACAGGATCCCAGAAGCCACCAGACTTGGGGTTCCCACCTAGAGGAAGACCCAGGTAAAGTATGGGCTACCCAGAAGCCTTGCAATCAAGCAACTCTGCATTGTATTTTTGCACCCTTTTTTTTATAGCACCTAACGAAATGTGCAATAAAGTACACAGATTGTATACAAAGTACGACAAGAGACACAACAAAAGAAGCAAGGGACTTAAAAAAGCAAAAGTCTCTTCACGAAGTCTCCAACCAATCAATAAAATCTATCATAAGTGGGGAGACCCCATTAATATATCATTAACTTAGAAAAAAGGTTGTTGAGAAAATAGGACTTCAGGGTTTGATAAGACATTTCTTTGCTTTCAAATGCTCTTTTGTTCCTCTCCTTCTATAAAGACCAAAAAACGCACGACAGGATAACCTCCACATTCTCTTTTGCATCTTTTCTACAAAGGAACCATGTTATCCTAAGAGGGAATTTTTTTTACTGAACTTGACATCACCTAAGTAATCCTAAATAGGGAAAACACCAAATTCCATATTATTTTAGCTGTAGCATAATGGAGAAGGATGTGATCTATTGATTCTTCCTCTTCCTTACAATGAAAACATCGATTTACTAGAGACAATTCCTTTCTTTTTAGCCTATCCAATGTCAGCATCCTTCCCCAATAAACTTCCCATGCAAAAACCACTACTTTTGTGTGAGCCATTGCACTCTAAAGAACCACCCTTGTAGGGAACTCTTCTGCTCTTTTCTGCCTAAGGAAATTTTATAAGGACTTGACTGACAATTTATGTTTCTTTACGTCCATTCAATCCCTCTTGTCTTCCTCATCCCTACTTGTAGCCTTGCCTTGAGGCCTTAAAAATGGCCTCAACCCTTTCCATTTCCCAGTCATTCAAGTTCCTTGAGAAGCAAGGGTTCTGATGTCTGCCCTCAGCCTAATGATCCCACACATCAGCCACCTAAGTATCCTTTGTTATAGCTATGGAATATGAAGAGGGGAAAGACTCTTCTAGAGATGAATCACCACACCATTTGTCCTTTTAGAACTTTGCCCTTTTACCATTGCCCACATATTGAATGAGGGTCTGCTATTAATACTCTCAAAGTCTTCTAAAAGCCTTTCATAATCCAACTCCAAAAGCATCCTCACTTTCCCTGGAATACCAACTCCCTTCCTTCTCCTCATACTTCCCAATGATTACCCACCTCCATAGAGATTTATTTTTTGAAACAAATCTCCAATTCCATTTGCACTTGAATTTGTGGCAATATCTTTTTGTTAGTGGTTACAAATGGGTGGCTCTCAAAGATTAGTTGGAACTTAGGGGGTGGCTTTGGAAGATATTCTAGGAGGGAGGGAGAAGGGATCTTGTGGTTCATGGGAAGGGGGGAAGCTTATCTATCTTGCTTCCTTTCTTTCTACTCTCTTCTTCTTTTTCTCATTAATCATGTGATTGTTTTCTTAAAATTTAAGTTATACATCCTGAAAGAATTATTGCAAATAATAAGACCTAGGAATGGTTTAAAATCTTTGAAGTAAATTGTTGAAAATTTGGTTACCCCGGTGAGCTAAGCTGCACCTTTGACAACTTATTTGTAGAGGGAGTATTATGATTTAAATAATTTGTGATTGGTAAATATTAGTTAAGTTCAATGAGATAGATTTAATACAATTTCAAGAAGAAGACAGTGACTAATTGAACTTTAGCCTTGCAAAATTTTGGCAAAAGGTTTGCAACTTATTTATTTATTTATTTTTTCAAAAAATAAGTTACAATTTTTGTATGGATGAGAACGTTGTGAGAAATGTTGCTTTGCATTGTGGTGTACAACTTGACTGGTTAGCGGTGTGTACTCTTTAAGGAGTGATCCAATCTAGAGTGTTTGTTTGCTTTATTGTGTACTTTTTTGTGTTTGTATTCTTGTAGTTTAGTTTCTTTGGTGGGAGGATTTCTCATCCTTCTTTTGTACTTCTTTTTTATATCAATATATATCTTTGTCGTTTCCTATCAAAAAAAAAAAAATGTTGCTTTGCATTGGTTAATTCTATATACATCTGGTACAGACACACTCTTTATGAATGGACTACTATTCTTCTCAAAAAATTGAAGAAGAAATAGTGTACAAGTTCTACATAAAAAACATCCAGATGGCATTAAATAATATAAAATACGCCCTATCACCACCTTGTATCAACATAAAAGATAAGGTCATGAGCAAAACAGTGAATATTCTCGATTCCTGTAGGAAGGCCATCAAATTATTATTTGGAAGAAAAGCACTCAAATTTATTCAACACAGAAATTTCGGTAGAAATTATGGCAAAATTAATATAAATGGAAATATCCTTTATTTTGATATTTTTATCACTAACGTTATTGCTGTTATATCCTCAAATTTTACATTTGTCTGTCTAAAATTCAATGGTGGGAAAGATTTCACGGATATTTGTCCAAGTTCAACTTAATTCCCTATTTCCTTTCTCTAAAGATAATATTTGCCCTAAATAAACTACACATCATATTTATCACAGTGGTTGTATTTGATCAGTTTTTCTTTTCTTTTTATTTGTTATTCTTTTTTTACAAATATCTATAGGGGCATTATTTTGAATATTTCTTGGTACTTCTAATTGAACAGATATTGCAAGCACACAGGGATGAAGTCTGGTTTTTGCAATTTTCACATAATGGGAAATACTTAGCATCATCATCCAGTGATCGATTGGCAATCATATGGGAGGTAACATTATTAATGTTGTATTTTGATAAGAAATTGTTTAATTACTTATTTATCTACCTTCTCCTCTTCCACCATCTCTCTTTCCCCTCCACTCTCCTCTTCCCACCTTCCTGACCCTACCCACGCATGTTTGGTGAGACTGGATTTGATTATGATGTGTTATATATTAAAGTTGGTACAGGAATTCTCATGATGGTAACACCCAATTATTGAGACTCGTGAGGCCTCCATGGCCATTTGTATTTTAGAACCCGGTAGTGTCATTTATTTGCTATAATTATAGTTTTTAAACACGTACAATACATGTACAATGATATGGCACATTTTTCTCAGGAAATCATTAGGTATCAGCATTTTGTCTTTTCTTGTATGTATCCTACAATACATATGTGATATGTAACACAATGATTCTTAAACTTTTGCCTATTTTCCATAGTTTCTAAGAAAAATATAATTCAAAATTTTTTTTTCTTAGAAGGATTATTGTATTAAATGTTTAAAATGTACTTTAAGGTTATACATAAATCACTATCTCAAAGAAAAAAAAAGGGGGGTCAGAAAATAACCATAAAAGGAAGAGAAATGTAAAATAATCCTGCATAAAAAGCTACACAGTTATTATTAAAGGTACACATGAAATGTTGAAATTAACTAATTTTATCATTGCAATAAATATTGGGAAATTGTCATCCGAATGATTAGCAATTAGTAAACTAAATCATTTACTTAGTTTGTTATTATCAATAAATATTGGGAAATTGTTAAATGAATGATTAGCAATTAGCAAACAAAACATTTGCTTAGATGATGATGATTATTATTATTATTGTATTTATTTTTCTGATGGGGAATAAATGATAACAAACGTGGAAAGTTGAAATTTTAGAGATGACATATAAAGACATACAAATCAACAACACATATGAGCATAGATTTCTAATTAGAATATAGAATTAAAAATAAATCATAGTTAAAACTTTAAAAAGTTTATTTTTGTGGATTTTGTGTTGAATCTGTGCATTAAACTCATTTGTTAAATTGAAAATTTCAAAACTCTAATGTTCAATGTTTTCACTTGCTATGACATGGTAATCCTACCATCATTCTGAAAATTGGTTATATATTACTTTGTACATCATGCTTCCAATATATATGTATTTCATATATGCATGCTTCTAGTTACTTTTCATTATATGACAAAAGAATTTGAAATACACAATATAATACAATACATGATATAGAAAAGTAGAAAAAGCAACACACTACATTTTATGAGTTAACAATCATGAGTATTATGATCTTATTGTCATTTTTTCTCTTCTTTCATTCTCTATAGAAAAATGACGCACAATACATATTAAGAGTTAACAACTATGGCTATTATGATATTGTTGTCGTTTTTTTTCTGCTTCCATTCTCCACTGTCCTAATATATGGATATTTTAACTCTGTATTTTATAGGTTAATGTGAATGGTGGAGTGTCCTTAAAGCATAAACTGTCAGGTCACCAAAAACCTGTATCTCATGTCTCATGGAGCCCTGATGACTGTCAACTCCTCACCTGTGGTGTAGAGGAGGCTGTCAGGTGCTGGGATGTCTCTTCTGGTGAATGCCTCCGCATTTATGAAAAAGCTGGTGTTGGCCTTGTCTCCTGTGGATGGTCTCCTGATGGGAAATTGGTGTTCGCTGGCATTAATGATAGGAGCATCTGCATGTGGGATTTGGATGGGAAAGAGTTGGAATGTTGGAAGGGGCAACGAACTCTTCAGATTTCTGACTTGGAAATAGCAAGCAATGGGAATCAGATTATAAGTATATGTAAAGATACTGCTATACTATTATTTGACAGGGAAGCGAAAGCTGAGAAATTTATTGAGGAGGATCACACAATTACTTCATTCTCATTATCAAGAGATTGCAGGTTCCTTCTGGTGAACCTTCTTAACCAAGAAATCCATCTATGGAACATTGAAGGTGAGGCCAAGTTTATTGCCAAGTACAAAGGTCACAAACGAGAACGATTTATCATTAGGTCCTGTTTTGGTGGTTTTGAGGAAGCTTTTATTGCTAGCGGTAGTGAGGACTCACAGGTACTGTTTTTAGTTTTACCCTAGATGTTCAACATATTAGGAGTAAGGTTGTCCTTGATTATGATCAGTAGCTTCTTTTTTGGTTTTTTGTTTTTTTTGGGTGGAATTAATAGTGTAATTATTTTGATTTTGTTATTGCTTGGTTGTGTATTTTGTGGATTATTGATAAAGTTCTGTTTTTGGACATATCAACAAGAGTATATGGCCTTTGTGGAAGCCACAACAGCTTCTAACTGAGCAAAACAATAGTTTTGGGTCATGCTCAAAATAATTACATTGCTTGAATATGTTAGTAGTCCTTTCATGTGATATGCTTTGTCAAAATATTCCAGAGCTATGGTCCTATTTTTTAATCCTGTTTCGTTTCAAAACTGAGTGATTCCTCATTTAAAAAATTGTTGCATTTCATTTGTTAAGTTACCAATTGGTCTAAAAGCTTAGCTATGAGGTAGTAGACTCACTGTGTATACCAAGTTTACACATGCCAGCCCATACAACATGTGGAGAGGTAAATCACATTACAAATTATGAAGGAATGGATTGGAGAATAAACAGAAGGTGAGACTCAAACTCAAGACCCCTAGTTAATAAGAGCTTTGAGACAATGTTAAGTTCACTTGACCTACAAGCATATGCTATTAGGCAGTGAACCCGCAACATATAACAGGCTAACATGTTTGATTTGGTCAAATATTCTACATTTGGACTGATTGGCCAAAACAATTTATTATTCTCCAGTATGATTTTTACACTATTGATCTTTATCAAGGTTGTATTTATTCATTATTATTTCTTTTCCTAATGTGTTACAGACAACTTTTTCAAATGTTGTTTTTGCAAATTTTGTCTGTAAAGGTACCCCTAACGCAATTTTGTCTGTGTCCAAGATATTTGAGCAACAGTTTTTTAGCTGAAAGGGTTAGAAACCTAGCTTGTTTCTGTGCATGTGTGGGTGCATGGTGTCTACTAATTTGAAAATATCTTCTGCTGTATTTTCCACGGAATGATGTGTTGTTTCCTCATGAGACTCATGAATTATTATGGTTATCTGGATGAAAGTATTAGATACTTTGAGAAATAGAAAAAAAGAATCAACTCTCAATTTGCATTAATTCTTGAACGCATGAATCTATAATATAAATTCAACAGTATGCTGAGCATGATTCCATTTTAGGGAATACTCCTTGGCTCTGTTTTGGATTTATGTAAAGTAGTGTAGGCAAAGGAAAAAAAGTCGGGAAGGGATCAATATCATCTTGTTAAGCTTATGGTGGAAGAGCAAACAAGAAAAGGGTTTCTGTTTAGGTAGGATCGGTGGATATAGTCCAATGGCTTAAGCTTGGCCAGCTTCTTGTCAACTGAACTTTATTTAGGCTTTTAGTTGTTTTGGGGCGGGATAGTCTAAATTTTCTTCGCCACCAAGGGCAATGGAGTTTGTTCTCATCTTGGAGCAAGTTTGCCAGCGTTGCCTCATTTTCTACTTTTAATTAGTCTTTCTTCCCTTGACAATAGAACTGATATCTATGACCACCCTTCATTGGAAAGATAACCGTTTTTCCACTGATAGTGGTTGTAGATCAGGAACTATGGATCATTCATCAGGAAGCAGTGGAGAAAGAATGTCTTCTGAAATCTCTTTGATGGTTTAGCTTGACTCTGTTCATTTCGCTCTTTGCCTCCCCTTTGTTGTGTGGTGAGTTGTGTCCTGTTGATTCTGAGGAGTTGCATGTCTTTGGTTTACGTGTCCTGTTGATTCTGAGCATTTGCATGTCTTTGGTTTACGTGTCCTGTTCATTCTGAGGATTTGCATCAGATAGGTTGATCTAGAATATTCTCTATCTATTCTTCGTCTTTTCTTGTTCTTTTTTTTCAACCTTTTGAACCCAAGTGGTGGGTGATTGTCTTAAGAAGGATTTCATAAGAAGAATTGATACAGTTGGACAGTAGATGGGAGACAGAAAGTTCTGCTGTAAAATGTCTCATTGTTTTGGATTCAGTCTTCTGTTATTTTGCCTTTTTGATTCTAAGAGCATGAGCATGATCCTTTCTCTGTCTTTTCACCCGAAGGAAATGAATGTTTTGTTCCCATTTTTTCAGGTATATATTTGGCACAAAAGCTCTGGAGAGCTGATAGAGGTCTTGCCAGGTCATTCTGGATCTGTTAACTGTGTTAGCTGGAATCCGGCCAACCCCCACATGTTGGCATCAGCCAGTGATGACCGAACAATTCGAATATGGGGCTTAAATAAGATAAACATGAAGCGCAAGGGCACACACCCAAATGGTACCCACTATTGCAATGGAGGAACTTAAAAGAGATGAAAAAACCATGGTATCTTTGGTTATTTAATGTCTTTCTTGACCATTGCTTTATGTAAATACTTTATCCTCATCTCAATCTGACATTCATATCAAACAAGCATGTGAATTGTGCAGCTTCTTGTGATAATAAATCGTCTACTACTTCATTTCTATATTTGATTAATTGATTAATTGATTATTAGTTAGTTTTGAAAAAAGGGTTTAACAGAGCCGAATCCTGAAACAATGAGGCAAAGCTCAGATGCTGATTTATTTTCTAGGGTTTTCTATATATACTCTATCTATGCCTTCTCTTACAGTGCCTGCAAATTCCTTTTCTGCTAACTTATTTAGTAGGATGTTTGTTTTTATGGGAAAGTGACTTGTTAGTGAGCATATATCATTTTTATTGTAGCAAATGAGTGTATCTCTCGCTTGCATATTTGTTTTAAATGTCTCAAGACCTTTATTTTATATGATCTCAGGGAGGCTGCCCATTTTTATGTTTTTATTTTTGTTCTTTTGAAGTAGTAGAACTCAGGAATCTCATTTGGCGTTGCTGCTTTATCTGTAGTGTACTTCTAGCACCTTTTAAGGATCGATTTGCTATATATTTTTGTTCTTTTACTTAGATATATTTTAGGAACACCTTTATGATACTAGTGTAAGAAAATAACAATCCATTTGGGATTGACCGTAGTATCCACTGGATTATAATTTAAAGCCTTGCATTTAGGGATTTGACACTTTTTGGTGCACAACCAAAACCCAACCAATGGTCCTACCTGTAAAAATAATAACCTTGAGATCGTCTTTGATTTCCTATGAACTAATATACCTTTTAGGTAAAGGAGGTAAGACAGTCTCTAATGAATATCCCTAAAAGGATATGAGAAGTGATGAAAAATTCATCATCGATCTTAGTGTGTTTATCAAAGTTCGATTTCTTCTTTACATTACTCCACTTTATGACATTGTCCTAGGTGCACACAAATGAGATATAATCCCATGCTTCGTAAGGAAAGAATCGAACTTACTAGATCCAAACTCACCACTTTGATATGATCAAAGTGCTTTTATATGTTTACTTAATAGGTTTTCAAAGGTACACCATGAATTCAATGAATTTATCCAATGCATCAGATTTTACACATATCCACACCTAGAATAATCATCAATAAAAGTGATAAGAGTATCTATCCCTCTTGCATGAATGCTAACAGTTCCACACGTGTTAGTATGCATTAACTTTAAACATCCTATGGTTCTATCCAAGATTGTAGACTATAAGTTCTTTGGGAATTAAAATGTCTAATGTCTCGGACATCCAATTTTTAGAATTTGTTTAGATTAATAAAACTTAGGCTTAGATACAAAATGTTTTATTAGTTATAGGTTCTTTCCTTTTTAGTGAGATTTGACTATTCCCATTACTTGACAAAAATGGCAATAGAGTAATACATGGAAGAAGTAGTATCTCCAACTAACCTGCACAGTTAAGCTTACAACTAAGGTTAAGGTGAGTACATGTCTATCATGCAACCTTCTCACTTATTGAAGGCAAAGAACTATAGATAGTGGGATGCTGGAGCGCCCAAGATGCCTTAAGAACTACTTGAACCATCTTGGAGCGCTTGAGTGTCTTGCTTAAGCGTTTGATGATTGCACCAAAAAACTCACCTTTATAGACCGATTCCTCACCATGGATGTCATTGAATGTCTAGAATGCAATCTTCTTTTTCTTGGGTTAAAAAGATAGATTAAAAAAACTATATTCTTACAATAAAGGAAAAAACCTATGTTCCTTTGAAATAGAGCCTACAACCCATCTAAGAATTAAAAAAACTAAAATTTCTCAATCACAATAAAAATCCTATACTCCTTATAAAGTGTTCAACATAATATAAGAGAACAAACAATTTAAAACATCCATAATCACATTCAAGATTTAAAAAACATATATTCATCCCTTAAGGTCATGGGATGAAAAAGAAACCCTGCAACCAGTGAGCACTCCTTAGAAAGGTTCTAGCATGTCTTTCCATAACCTATGGCTCTTGTACTAGTTGTTGGAATATTTGAATTGGTCCATTCCAAGCCTTGGATCATTGGAGTGCATGCAAAACTATCCTAAGAATTTCTAGATCCATGCAACAAAAGCATATGCAGGAAATACTATAGATCTATATACTTAGAAAAATATACCTCTAATTCAATTCCAATCATTTTATCAACTACAAAGATTGTTTCAAATTATAAGGAATATAACTAAAATTTAAATCAAGCATGTCGCTATAATAAAAAACCTTTTTTTAAAAAAAAAAAAAATTGAAATAAACAATAATTAATAGAATTAATATAGCCCTTAGGAAATGAACTAACTCTAGCATCTCTAAATAATCCCCCTTTCCCATCCTCTTGCCCCTAAGTCTTAGATCCTAGAATCTAGAATGTCCAATTTTATTGTTAGGTACATATAACACTCCACCTAAATGAGACGCCCTAAAATAAAGAACAAATTACCTCCCCTTAAATCCAAGACAGAGACTTAATGAAGATGACAGAAGCAAAAGTCCTGGAAAAAAAAAAGAAAAAAACCAAGGACTCCTTAACATTGAGGATAAAAAAATGAAATATTAAGACTATAATCTAGACTATGGAACAAAATGTGCTATGTACTAGAGGAAGATCTCAAAGATTTCCTAGGAAATGAAATTCTAATAGAATCTAAAGGAATAGACTTGAAACTCACTAGGCTTGTACCTTGAAGTGCAATTAGATCATCTTTCCTGACCTAAATTTGACTAATTTTAAGAACAATGCTAGAGTGACCCTTCTTAGAATTGGAATGAGACTTCTACCTTCTTTAATGTCTAGGATCTAATTCATAGGGGAGTTTGACTTAGTCATTAGCCTATTTATATGTGATTGAAAATTTTCGAAGAGCTCATTGTAGCACGTACTAGCAAAATGTTCAAATTTCATACATACTGCACATTTAGGGGCTTGCTTAAAGGTACATTTATGAGAGAAGGAACTTTGTTTAGGTTTTACAAAAACAGTCTTTCCAATTGTGTGTGCTTTAGAGTTACTAATATAACTTAAACCTCTTTTCTACATAAACCCCCTTTCTAAATCATGTTAGTCAAAAATTTTGAACTAGGGTAAAATATTTCATTATGGCTCCATAAATTCTTTTTAGTTGATTTATCTCCAAAGAAAGTGATTAATTTTTTATAATGACATTATGGTTTTTAGATTCAAAAAACTAAATTTTTTTTCAAACAAATTACCCTTTTCATTCATAAGTTCCATTGAAAATATATTAAAGGGCTTTAGCGTTGGCTCAACTCCATGTTATTTAACTTATCCTATTCTTTTTTTGGGTTTCAATTCACTGGTTAACCTGCCATTCTTATCAATGGTAATTGGGGTAACCACCCATATTCTAGCATGTTCCAACCTATTTCACCTTGCATTTTTTTTTTTAAAGATCAATTTGGAGTTTTCAACAGGGTGATTTTCTCATTAAAGAACGATATATAGTTTATGGATTTTCCACCTCTTTGGGGTTCTATTGATCTAGGAATAAAAAATAATTATTATTATGTTTAAAATCTCACCTATGCTAATAGCACTTGAAAGCATTTGTCTTGGTTAGTGAAACAACCTAGAGAGGGTTGAATAGGTAGTCTAAATGGGATATCCAAAATTTTATAGTTTTTATATAGATTTTTTTAAAAAAGAAATCAACAGATATATATATATATATATATATAATGAGAAAAATTAGATCAATCTCACACATAGTAATAATTAATCACACAGTTGAGCACAAGATTTAATGTGGAAAAACTATCTACCGAGTCTCTCAAAAACAAAATGTAAAAAACCATGGATCCTCAATTGGCCACAAACAATCCACTAAATTTGAAAGAAAGATACATAATTTAACCTAATCCAAATGCAACTACTTCTCAGGGTCTTATATTGATCCACACCTATACTCTTTCTTTAGGTTTTCAATGCAATACCTCGTGCTCTTTAATGGAATAACCTCATGCTAAGGCCACTGATCAAACAATTTTTTGAAAAGACCTTTCAAAATTGCCCTTACAAGATTGAGAGATGAAGTACTAGAGCAAAGAGATAGCTATTCTCTCATGTGTATTTTGAAACTTCAAAAAGTCAAGTACTTATATCTAACACCTAGGATAAAAACAATTCAAACTTTAATTTTGAAAAAAATATCCCAAAATATGCAAAGATCAAATAAAAAAAAAAATGAAAAATATGTCTAATGTTTGAATGCCCCTTTGGGGACATTTGAACATTGAGGGCGCTATTTGAACACTCATTATGGGGTGTTTGAGTGCTTTGTCCATCTTCAATTTTCCAACTTCATTTTTCCAATTGTTCTCCCAAAATATCCATCTTATGAGTATAATATAATCATTTCTTAAGTTACTAATAACATCAAATGTATACATACCTAAACAATCGACTCCGAAATTACTTGAAGTTGATTGAGATTGGTAAGACCCTTAAAAGTATAATACATCAGACTAAGTGAGTAATGGAATAAACTTGTCAATTTAATACTAATACATCAACAATCGTGTTTTATATACAAAGAAAATACTCAATATATAAAGGAAGTGTTCAAGACATTGCTATTTGGTGCACAACCATATACATATCCATGAAACTGTATGATATGTATAATTAAACATCAAATCATCTCATTTATACCTTTATTGCATATCAAGCATACCTTTATACATGTATAAGCTATATAAATGGCCATTATAATGTATGTACAATGCAACTACACTAAATTTATAATACGTGCATAACTTATTCTTTTTGGGCGTAAGTCAATTTACGTCCATTAAACTCTACATAACATATCCATAATTTATTTTATCAATATCTTTCTTAAGACTAATACACATTTTATACATGTATAAACCATATACGTAATAATCACATTACATTTATGAAACAGTCATGCGATATATGTCCACTAATAATAATAATAATCTAATAAAAAATTACAACATAGCAATAATAGTAATTTTAATACTAACAATATTGATGTTATAAATAACAAACTAAATAATAATAATAATAATAATAATAATATAGAATAGAAAAAAAAGATGAAAAAAATAAAATTATAAAAAACAAAATTGAAATGCTAGAAAAAGCCAAAAAAGAAAAAAAAAAATTTAAGTATTTTCAAATGTCAAATGATTTGAGGAGGCAAATATTTTTAAGAATAATTTAATAAAATTAATAGATTATGGGTGAATTTATGGGTCTTTGATATCTAAATATACATAGTAATAATTTTAAAAAATTTGAGTGGATGGTATATATGCCCACGAACAATTGAGAAATGTTCTGATCAGAACCCGTTTCCAAAGGATTTCCAACTGGTCGATCTTTTACTCATTATTAGTTCAAAGTTTTTCCATGGCATTAATTTTCTTTTTCCGTTTATTTATACCCTAAACCACCTCTCTCTCTCTCTCTCTCTCTCTCTCTCTCTCTATATATATATATATACCAGTCATTTTATTCTCTTGCTAACCAGACTCAGAAACTCCAGAGTCCATAAAATATTCTAGCGACGAAGAAAACTGTTATTAGGCACGCCTTTCCCCTGGGTCCTATGTTGGAAGCCCAAGAGTGCATTTGATGGTAACATATTTTTACTGGAATTGTTTTCTTCGAAAGCGTTTTTAGGTCAGAATTCTAAAATTTTTCGAACACTTAAAGTGCGTTTGATAGTAATTTTACGAAGTGTTTTTAATCTTTTTCATTCTTAAAAAATAAAAATTTTTAAGTGTTAAAAATAATATAAATACTTCTTATTAATATTACTGTCAAACACACTCTTAGAGTCCGTTTGGTTATAATTTTAGGAAACACTTATAATATTTTTAACACTTCAAAAATTTTATCATTCAAGTTTTAAAAAAATTAAAAATATTTTCTAGAATTAATACCAAACGCATTTTAAGAGTATGTTTGGTAGTGATTTTAAGAAGTATTTCTAACATTTCAGATACTGAAAGATAAAAATTTTCATGTATTAGAAATAATAAAAACGCTTCCTAAAATTATTATTAAACGCACTCTTAATTTGTTTTTAGAAATACTAAAAATGTTTCCTAAAATCACTGTCAAACGAGCTCTAAGTTCGGAGCTCTCACATTATTTAGTTTTGTTGCCTCTTTGTTGATCCAAACATGGTACAAACTCACATGATTGGTGTATGGAAATGGTGTTTTGAGGAAATAGTTCAATTTATACCATCATGTATGCGGATGTGTTCTTTTGAGGAAAGAACTATGGAGAGAAAAAGAGGGTCTTTATAGGCTTAAGAAACGTTGGAATATCCACACAAAATTCCTCCCAAATTAATCATCTCTAGTGCTTTAGCAAAAGGGGTACACATCTTAAAACAAACATCATATTTCTTCAGGTGATTTACATACAAACCCACATTAATCCATTAAGCAACACTGAAGGAACTTGCAGTGCTCTCAACGTACTTCCTTGCTCCCTTAAACCATCTCTTGTCCCCAGCCTGTACCTTGCAAATGTAGAGCTTTCCGTCCGACACAGCAGCAGTAATTAGCTGGTGTTTCCCACCTTCATCTCCGTCAGCAGTCCTCGTCAACACCGTGAGGGTGTAGTATGGTTTCCCACCAACTGTTGTGGTTGAACTGTCCAGTATGTTTGCTGTTGCAACCACGTCTGCGTCGAAACCACCCTGACCATTTCCATTTTAAACGTTCCATGAGAATGAGCGCACCCTGTTATGAGATTTGTGCGTATTTCCACAGTGGTGTTTGTTCAAAAAAGGCTCAGTATGCAGATAAGGTTTCGTGCTTATTTGCATACTGGTTTTTGTTGAAAAGATGCTTCCATATGCATACAGTTGTGATGGGTGTTGATACAATTCCAAATTGGAGTGATACCCTTCATCGGTTTTCCTAGTAACACGAAACTTGAAGAGCTTATAGTATTTACCTCATTGGCATTGCCAAAGAAGGCTTGTTTCCCCAGCAAAAAGTCCACCTGCAGATGGCCACAACCAAAGCATATTGATTAGAAAACGTGGCATCACACCATGCCAGCAAAACTCATACTTGGAGGTCCACAAACAGCATATTTGTCACAGTAGAAAAGAAAGCCAAAAAAAAAACATCTAAACAAGGCAAACCCTGATCCCTTTTGAGGAGAAAAACTGACAATTGGGGAACGAGAGAAAGCAGAGAGTTTACTTTAGAGAGGAACTCTTCGGGTGGACCAAAGTCAGTGATGGATTTCTTGTCAGTTGGAGTGATTATGACGGAGACATTGCTGTTGGAGTCGAAGTTGTCCTCATATCTCAGGACCTGTCCTGGGAATTCCCTCTCTTTGCTTGGATTCCACTTTGATGGTATCGACAATTTGAAACCATCTCCGTTGTAGGGCAAGAAGTCGGTGTTCGTCTTCGGTTTGCCAAAAACATTGGCTGCAATTTGCCATAATAGGGATCAAAAGTTAATCTCTAGATCATTAACACTTTTGACCTCCTTTCTAAAACTGAGATTATGTTCATTGCCTTTCTGCATTTGAGAACTTACATATAGTTTGAAACCATGGATTCTCAGTTTAAAAACAATGGATCGATCCGATTTCTATGGTAGGCAGGCATGTTAAATAGAGTCATCAACAATAAACTCATTCCAAATTCAATAATATCACAGGCGATAGCAGCAAAGTTGGAATTGAGCATAAAGTAAAAAGGAGAGTACCAGCTTCACCATAGGCGGCATCAGCAGGGTTGACCTTGGTGCCAATGGCAGCAGCACCAATGAGGACGGTGAGGGCCAAGCGGCGGGAGACGGCGGCGCCATCGTCTTCATTGGCAGCCTGCTTTTGGGCACGGCAGACTAGCTGGGAGGGTCTGAGGGAGGGGAGTTGGCGCTGTGAAGACACTCTTGTGGGGGTGGAGAGGGCGTGGTGGTGGAGGAAGCATGCTGTTGAGGCCATTCTTTCTGTAAACTTGGGGGTGGTTTATTTTTCCTTCCTTTGTCTGGAATATGAGAAGGGAGAAGTCGGGGGGGTGTGTTTGGGTGGATATGTGAAGGAAAATGGCTGGTTTTGGATTTTGGATGATGGGAAGATGAGATTTTTGATTGGGATAAGGGTGTTGAGGTTCTGATTGGTGCCACGTGTGACTATAATTTTCTTCTGCTTTTGTGCCACATCTTTGGGTCATGGTAGGGTAGAGTGGAGAGCATGCAGCTTTTGTCATCATGATTGTTTCCTTTTTATTTTTTATTTTTTATTTATAATTTTTATTTTTATTTTCCATATTTATCACATTAATCCTATTTTAAAAAATTACTATCACTTTATTTTTATTTTTTCATCTATTCCTTTAATTTTGTTTAATTTTTTATTTTTATTTTAAAATACTAAAAAGATACATTTATTAAAAAATTACTAAAATATCAAAACAATTAATGAATTTCTAATCATTTATAAAATATAATTTTAAGTTAAAATTAATATGATAAAATAAATTATTAATATAATTTTTAATAATTTTAATTATTTAAAAAAATTAATATCAATACAAGTAATTCAACTAACAACAAAAAATTTGTCACCACAATTTTTTAATAAATTTTAGAAATTAAATTTCAAATAAAATAATTTATATACAACCTTGTACTTTCAAAATGATTTAATTTTTATTTAAAATGTAATAAAATATGTTTTAATAAAAGTAATTTTTAATTTTTTTTTGAATAAATGAATATAAGTATATTAAAGTGATTTATGATGATTTTTTCTATAAAAAAAATTATGAATATTGTTATAATTTTAAATTAGAATTTTTAATATATATATAATTTTTGGATAAACTTTAAATTTATTGGAATTAGTAATTCAACTTAAAGTAAAATCAGAAATTTTTTAAAAATTTGATTAATTTTGTCATATTTTTTTATCGAAACATCGATCAATATTTTTCAATATATCCCAATATATTTCTAAACATCGATATTTTCGTTATGAATGAGATCACCATGACATGACAAAATAATGTAGATGGCCTTGGGCTTGTCCAATTGGGGTTTGGCCACTTTAATGTTACACTCTCGAATTCAACCATATCTATTTATTGGGCTATTCCTGGGCCTAGCCAGCCTGATTGTTAGCCATAACTGGGCCGGGCTAGGACTGGCCCATCGGCCTGCAAAAAAGGACACAATTTTGCATATTTATTTCAGAAGATAATTGTCAATTTTTGTCCGTTATTCACGTGCCCCCCTCGTGCTTTTAACTTTTCAAGGGGCATTTTGCAGTCTTGCAGGTACGGAAAGCCCGTGCCCTTATCAAAGTAGTGCCTCTTTTTTTGTGCTTCGTATTTTGCTTATTTCATAATATTTTTCTTTCTTTCAACATATTTATAGACTACAAATAATAGAAAAAATTTACAATTTTTGTAAATCCTTTTCTTTTCTCTATTTATTTTAAATTTAAAAAAATTAATATATTTCTAAATACCCCAAAATCTTAGAATTTATTACCTTAATAAAAAATTTGTAATGCATTTTCAAATTTATGAATTTGTGATTTAAATAGGTGTTTTATTATTGAGATTAATTAATTATTTTTCAAAATTTTGATAGGGAAAGATCATCAAATCTTTATTTTTTTATTTTTTAAAAAATTAAAATTATTGATTTTAGTTGATATTTAGATGGGTGCTAATGTTTTGGGATCTATTTAAAAATAAATAAATTGAAATTAATGATAATTTATTTTGATTTTACCTCCTAAGTCTTAGGAGGTAAAATTTAATATTTATTATTTAATAATTTAAGTTGATTTTAAATTAAATTATACTTAAATTATTAACTTAAAACTTAATATTTAATTATTTAATAAAATTAACTTAAAACATATTTTAAATCATCAAATTGATATATTTATCCGGTAAATGAAGTTGAGTAACAATGAAAGTCACGAAATAATGAGATCGTGGAGGTAACTAGGACAAGTAGAGGTTAAAATGTAAAATAAATATATGGACTTAATAATAAGTTAATTATTTTTTATTTTTTACTTAAAATTATTTTTGACTTTAAGTCATATTATTAAATTATTTTATCAAACATATTTTATTTATTTTATAACTTAAATTAAGTTATTAAGTTACTTTAAATTATTAAATTGGTCAATCAAACACCCACTTGCACAAAAATTTCAAAAATAAATTTAGTTTTATTTTTAATAAAAAATTTTGGTTTAAAATTTTTTTAAAAAGAAAGCAGAAAAAGTGACATTTTTCATTAAAAAAAAAATCATAATTATCTTAAAAAAAAAGTGATAAATTATACCTCTAAAAATATCTCAATCTAATATTTCTTGTAATCTATTAAAAGATTAAAAAATTTATAATTAAAAAATTAATTCATAATTTGATCACACTTAAACCAAAACCATTTATTAAAAAAAAAATAAAAAATTAATTTTAATTATAGTTCCCAATACGCCATGATTTCCATTTGAAAAAAAAATTATAAAACAAAGAGTGGAAGTCTTATCATCTTTTTTGCACTCCTATATGATGGTTGGTCGTTCATATTTAATACATGTCCCTTTCTAGGGTACGATATTAATTTTTTTTTGAAATGATTTGCTAAGTTTGATTGGTTGTTGCCTGACAGATGGGTACGTGGACGGTGACGATAGTTTTCCCTCTAAAGAAAGATTCTTCACATGAAATGTACATGTGTTCTGAATGATAGTTGGATTGGCTACCGGCTATCCAATATTGACATTTAAAAATATATATATATATATAATATAAAAATGAGTTAAATATTTTTTTTTAAGAAATGATAAAATGGTTACTTTTGTATTAAAAAATTAAGAGGAAAAAAGGAAATTATATTAATATACATTATTTATAAAATATGGATGAAAAGATATAAGAACATTTTCGGATAATGTGAGGTAGACGGTTTCGATGTATGTTATTTTTTTCAAACTGTACTCCTCGCAAAAATGATTTTTTTTTTAGTTTTATTTTAACTTATATTTTATAAATAATGCATGTTTACATAATCTCGGTCTTAATTATATCATACAAAAATTATATTATTTTTTATTTATTTGCATGATGGGTGGTGTTAATTATTATATTAAGGAAAAATATGAAAAAAATAATTTTAAAATATTTAAAATCTAATTCCAAGAAATTAGTATTAGTTGTGAGCGGATTTCATTTCCTTGGTCCAAGGTTTGGCGGTCCAACCAAGTCCAATGGCGGCAGAAAGGAGTTTGAAAGGCAAATTAACAAATATAAAAATTGAAAAGAGACCGTCTGCGCAGGTGAGCCGGTAAGCATCCACCATTCTTGAGTTGAGTCTGCGTACGCAATTTTGGGCCGTTCAGAGGCATTGTTTCCTCGTTGTGTCCGATGGTCATTTGTTGATCGATCAAAACCCATCTCTCTTTTCCTCTCTCAGTCTTCTCTTCCTGTTCTTCTCTCAATTCTCGTCAAAGGTCGCTGGTTTGTGCTCTCACATTCTCATTTTTTTTCTCTGCAAACTTATGCAGTTTTGCTTCATTTTTGGTGATTTGTACTAGTGGTTTGTGCATCAAAATTGTGGGGTTGATCGTGGGTTGGCTCTGTTTTGGTCTGCTTGGTTTTGATGCTTTTTGTTCTGGGAAATTAGTGAGATTTGGTTTCTGGGTTGTGTGTGCTTTTCTGGTGATGATTTTTAGCATTTTGGAGTTGAAGGCTTGGGTTTTCAATTCAGGGTGAAGTTGGATTGCCCGTACTTTATTGCCTCTGGTTTGGGCCCTCCCGCACACATTTTCCTGTCCATTTTATAAATTTTTCTTACTTTTTTTAAATTTAATTTAGCTTTTTGGTGTTGTCTCCAAGTAGTTTGTCCATAAACATGGTAAGATTGATGGGTTTTATTTATTTATTTATTTTTGGTGTTTTTGGTCTTATGGTTGTTGGTTTTGGCAAATTGGTAAGTCTTTCAGTTTCTTAGTTGTTTCTTTTGAAGATCTTTGGCATTTTTTGGAGTTGGGATGCTCATGGTTTCAATTGAGTTTGAAGAATAATTTCTTGTACTGTCTGAGTGTTTCCAATCTGTTTGGCATCAGGGTTAGTTTACTTTCTTTATCTGTGATTTTGTGCTGGTTTTGTTTGTCTTTAATTTTTTTAATGGTTGTTATTGCTATTATTTTTTTTCGATTTCATTTTCTATTCCTTGTTGGTCGTATTCAGCTTTTGATTGAAAGCTTCAAAGAGTTTTTTTTTTCCTTTTTTTTTTTCTTAACCAAAAAGCAAACTTTGACTGCTGCATCCGTCAAAAAGAATTTTTGAAGACTATAGTTCCCAAAAGGAAAAGGAAAAAAATGTAAGGACAATAATTTTTTTATTCTTTGATGTTTAGACATGATGATAAAAGATAAAGCAAAAAAAAAAAAAACTAAGGAAAAGAGGTGAGAAATTGTTGAAAGATTTCCCTTAAGAAAAGGTGAAGAAAGTTTGAGAAAAGTGCATACCTCAAGAATTTAATTTTCTCTGTTTCAAATGTTCAATGGACAATCAAACAAGAGAAAAATTTTACAAATTTCCTTCTTTTATTTTATTTTTAATTTTTCCTGTCTATTTTCTTTTTTCCAAGCTTTCTAGAAACCAAACATGCCTTAAGGCTTTTAGTGCAAAATTTTGAGAAACTCCCATCATTGCCTTATAAAAAGATTGACTTAGTTGAATCAAGTTTTTTATTTTAATTTTTAAACATAGAACAGCTGAAAACACAAGAGTTGAGGTTTTCTTTTCTTTTTGTTTTCTCCTAGTTTCTTCCATTTTCATAGCAGGTTGTGTTTAGTTGGTTGGGTATAATTTAAAAAACCTAGGTTGGAGCAATTGATAAGAATTTCTGTTCTTGCATTATTTACTTAGGCTTAGAGATATTGAATTCTTTTCTACCTTCTTGATTGTTAGAATAATACATTGAAACCTGTTTTCTAACTTAGAAAATACCTTTAGAAAACTTCTGATAGAAAATATTTTTTTGAGAATTTGTTCTGAAAACAAATTGTTTTCTGGAATAAATTTTAGGCATTTTTAATTGTTTTTGTATGGTGTTCTGAGCAACAATTGAAAATATGGAAAATATTTTAAAAACTTCTGCATTGTACATAAGTGTGTAGTACTTTATGGGAGCCAAGAACTTTGTTTTTCATATTTGAGTTCCCAAACAAAATTTTGTTCCCAAAAACAACTTAGAACTGTTTTAAAATACTGTTTTGTAGGAACTGTTTTTGAAAACATTCCCAAGCAGACCCTTATATTCCTCCCCCGTATGGTCATGCGGATGGTAATTATTGAAAATTTTTGTGTGCCAATATATAACAATTGTGTCATTTGCTATTGATTATGTTCTTTTGTTGAAGCTGTCTTTGTCCTAGGAGAACCATGGTGCATACTTTTGTTCTGCCTTCTTGGTTTAGCTCTTTTTCTCTTTAGTGGCTGTTGTGTGTACTGATGCCTAAACTACTAGTACTTCATGTTGGATTGAGGTTTGGAGACATGAACAAATGGAGAAATATATGTTGGACAATTCTCATTTCCTCTAAGCCTAATGTGATGCATTGGAGGTCAGGGTCAGTGGAGTCAAGAGAGTAGAAGTCTAATTTTTGTCAAAAGCCATGGAATAAGGGGCAAAACATTTGTGAGGATTTCATGTTAACAACAAATTTCCTTCTTCTTGATGGCTTGGAAATTTTTGCAGCAAATGCTGTCAAAACATGAAGGCAACACCTTTATTCATGCATAGGCTGTTGCTCATAGTACATTTCAAGCCATCCTCAATGGGAAAGTGGGATCTTGATCTTCCGGTTTCACAAATTTAAGGTGCTAAGAATAATTTGAGGTTTCACTCAAGATTTAAAATGTTATGTCCATAATAATATCCAGGACAGAGTTTTTGTTTATATTGTTGACCATTAGCTATCAAGGTATTTCCGTCGAGAAGTGTGATACTGCATAAGACTAAAACAGGAAGGAAGCTTCGTCCTAATATTTTGAACTTTATATCTTGAATTAGACTTGAGAAGTAATTTGATGCCCATGATTAAAAGCTTAAACAGGATGGTATTTTTTGTGATGGGACTTGATTAATCCATCCATGTTGGTTGGTATATGTTTATTTCAACATGTTGTTAAACGATTTTCCATGGCCTCAAGGAAATGAGTTAAATCCGATTCTAATTGTCCCACATGGAATTATATTATATTGATAGCATAGGAGAGGCTATGGGAGCTATTAATTTCTAAGACTTAGTTCTTTATTTCTAATTTATTGAAGAGGTATACTTTCTGTCTATACATTTCTTCTAGGTTTTGTTTATGCTCAAATTTATTAATAAAATGTGTGTTAGACTATGATTTCAGTAACCCCTATAATAGAATTGTGCCATGAAGTAAGATTGTTCCTGGTTAAGGATTTGCCCTTTTTTCTTTTTCACTTGAGCATAAATGAATGACTTAATCTCCTAGGTCCTTGTCTTTTAGCAAGTACATATACAAAATTTTATTGTGTTGTTTGGCACCACATCTATTGTCATCTAAAATTTTCACAATGTGCTCACTTGCATCAGAAATTTCAGGAATATTTTTATATAGATGTGAATTTGAGAAACTTTCTGTGCATTCTTTTGCAGTAGTGATAATTAAAGCATAGGAAAAATGCCTGAGGGAATAACAGCAGAGAAGCTTTTGAACAATATAATGGAAACAATTAGTGACAATGCTCAAAAGAAGAAATCTGTGTCATTCTTTGAGGAAGAGAAATCAAACTCAGTCACTTCTCAGTTCAAACGGCTCTTTGGACGGGAGAAGCCAGTTTACAATCTTCTGGGGGGTGGAAAATGTAAGATCATTCTGTTTGTGTTATTATATCCTATCAGTTCTGCGCTAGCTAAAATTTTCCTTTTCCCCTGAAAATTTAGCTGCTGACGTGATGTTATGGAGGAACAAGAAAATCTCCGCGAGCTTCATAACTGGTGCTACACTTATCTGGGTACTCTTTGAATGGCTTAACTACCATTTTCTAACTCTTCTATGCTTCGCTGTGGTTCTTGGTATGATTGCACAGTTTGTTTGGTCAAATGCTTCGGGTGTATTCAGCAGGTGATTTCAGCTCATGCATTTTTGTGCTCCTTGTTTTGCTTGTTGTTGCATGCAAATAGTGCAGAAACATCATTATAGTGATAATTTCTCTATGTTGGCAGGTCGTCATCTGAAGTCCCTCGTCTCGATTTGCCTGCTGAGTTATTTCAAAACATTGGTGTCGCAGTTGGTTTTCAGGTTAACCAAGCCTTGGGTTTTCTTCAAGACGTTGCTTGTGGAGGAAATCTGAAGCAATTTCTTATGGTATGTTTTAACCTATAAATTGTTTATCATATCCTTTCCTTCATATTGTACACTAGGGCAGTACATGATCTGTGGTATCCTCTCTGCTGACCTCTAAACTATTCTACTGCAAATTATTGAAATATTCCCTGTGAGTGTAAATTCTTACTGCTGAAAGTCATTTTCTTCCATTATTTATCCTACTTTATAGCTCTGTAATCAAGTATAATATGACTGACTTAGTTGGTGCCAGAAGAATGATTTTTCACCATTTAACCTTGACCCCATTTCCATGGTTGTTTCCTTGGCAATCATGTCCATTCTCACTGCTGAAAGCCTTCATCATTTTTTGTCTTCATCTTGTCCTGGCGACTTGAACTTGAAGCTAATCTGAATTCTGTGCACAGGTGTTTGAATTGCTTGTTGCACATTCTTGAAACATCATAGACGACATTCTGTCATTTTTTTTCTTTTTCTCATGAATGCATTTATTGTTTATTAAGATTATTTTTTTATTTCACTCTTCATGTACTGTGCTTTTCTAACAGTTAGTCATTCTTCTTTCTTCTCTCTCTCTTTCTCTCTCTCTCTCTCTCTCTCTCTCTCTCTCTCTCTCTCTCTCTTATTGTTTCTCTCTCTTTGATAAATTTTATTCAGGCACCTAATGAAATACAGAAATGATATTCTAGGGTGTACATTTTTTGAGTGCCTCTTGCACCTTATAGCATAGTGTTGACAGTTCTGTTTCTTATTCCAAGATGGTCAGTAATTTTGAGTAATTGGCCCAAGCACAAACCAATGACGCTGGCTAACAGTCTCATTCTAACAAAATTTGCAAAATGCTAAAAATTATGATAAGTTTGTCTCACAAGTTCTACTGTGAAAGATTTTTAAAAAAACTTCTAACCATATGAATCAGCTGAAATTTGCACGAATAATATCTCAACTTGGATTGGATCAGCATGCAACACACTCGTGAAGCTGGCATAGAAGAGTTTATGAATGATGAGAGCAGCTTATGATTTTTTTCATTCATTTTTTCTGGTTATTTGGTTATCAGAAATGACTTAAATAACTAATTGAGCTCTTGAATGATTCTTCAGGTTGTAGTAAGCTTGTGGGCTGCTGCTGTGATAGGGAGCTGGTGCAACTTTCTGACTGTTCTGTATGTTGGTGAGAAATCTTAATTCTGTGTTGACTTCATAGTAAGACATAAGGTCTACTCGCAACCTTTTATTTAGTTGAATGAACATTTAAACAGCAACCCAGGTGAAAGTTCCAAATGCTCTGGGTTTGTTTTGCGTATTGAATCAAATTAGACAAACTTAAATGGAAGTTTGTCCATCTTTCCTCAGAAACATGGGAAAGAATTTGGCATATTTGGTTGTATAATTTGGTAGAACAGTTGACATAAAAATTTGGACCACTCGGAAAATCTTTACCTACTGAAAAAAAGGAAATTAAGGAGTTGTTTTCCAAAATCATGTTGAAAATCCAGAATTTACTCTAAGATTGAAAAGCTTCTTGCATTCTTCATTCAGACACTATGCCATCTTGTCCAAAAATGAATTAGAAATATGTTTGCTTGCACGGGATGAAGGAGGCTTGGATTTCACCCTGTTTCATGGATGCTTAGTACTTGCATCCCAAAAGTGATAAAGACAAAGCCACATCCCTGCTTTTGAAGGAGGCTCAGCATCATTATCAACAAGCTGTCAATCACAAATGAAGCACAGTTGACCGTGTTTTTTACATGTTTTGGTTGCCAAAATGTGACTTGAAAACTTTTCCGATCTCATTATTTGGAGAAAAATTTTCTTTGGTACCAAATGAAGAATTAGTATGTGTATGCTGGAATTGATAATTTTTGTTTTGTTTTTGCTTTTTTAATTGGTTTAGGTTTCATTGCTGCCCACACACTGCCAGTTCTGTATGAGAGATATGAAGATCAAGTTGATGGGTTTGTATACCAGGTCCTGGGACAGCTTCAGCACAACTACCGGAAGCTGGATTCTGGTTTCCTCAGCAAAATACCCAAGGGAAGCCTCAAGGGAAAGAAGCATGAATAGAGTCATATGGGTCCATTGGATCTGGGGCATCCTCCAAATCCATTTTCTTTTGTGTCCCCTTAAACAAGACAGTCAATATTTGGGTATCTGGACAATGAAATGTGTCAGAGATTTCTTCCCTTTTTAAAGCAGCATGTTGTTGTAAATGTGCAATTGCCCTTGCTCTCTGGGGCCTTGGTTGCCCTAGCTTTCAACTTATAGTAAGGGTTGGTTTGGGATGGATTTAGTAAGTAATTCTTTACATTTTCTTAGGTTTTTACAATATATTGTGTATAGCAAAGAAAAAGATCTTTGTATGACAAATAGAAGAGAGAAAAGATAATGACATGATATTTAATATGGAAAATCTCCCAAGACCTAAAAAGTCATAGGCCAATCACAATAAGAAAATCTATTAGAAGTGAATGTTGAGTACAATGTTTTACCTGACTCAAAATCTCCTATCCTCACCTACACTACGTGTCAAATATCTTTGAAAATTAAGCTTCTCACCATACTTTCAAACATGATCTTGGCCTCTTCTTGAGGCCCACACGAAAAGATACTTGAGTTTTTCTAGAACCAAACACCTCCAACTCAAATAAACAAGATTTTCACATAAACAATGTCTTCGAAAACCCAACTCAAAAGATATTTGAGCTTCTCACATAAACAAGAATTTTCAACTAGAAACCCACAAAACTTTTCCTAGAACCAAACACCCCTAAATTTGATAGAGAATTTGGAGCTCAAGGAGGCAGGCGTAGCTCTCACCATGTTGAATCCCTAATGTGGAAAGGTGCATAAATATTATGAATTCAATGAAGAATCTTCATTGAATGATTCAGATTGATTTGGAAAATTTTAAGTAATAGATGTATTGTTACCCTCTAGTCTAATTGATTAAAAATTGAGTCAACTGGCTTAAAACTCAAAAAAATTAAAAATAATAAAATAAAATAAAACCTTATTTTAACAAAAGCACAAAAATTTGAAAATTGGTTGATCAATATCTAAACCCAAAAGCCACCTCAAAACACTTATCATTTACTCAATCTTCAGTTATGATTATCTTGGAAATGATGAGGGTCTAACCATTTGAAGCAATTGAGCTACATGATCATAATAAAAATTTTGACTTGAAATTGCCAACACACAAAGATACTTTCAATCTCTTCTTTTGATACTTTTAAAACAAAACCCTTTACAATACAAATAAACACAAGTATGTTTCAACCTACTACCATATAAAACACACTCACTCATTCTTGTAACCTAGACAATATATTATTTGTCACTAAAACTCAAAAAATATAATTAGTAGCACATTTATAACACATGAAAGTATGCGCAAGCAATAAAATATTTTTTATAATACAATTAAATATGAGAAAATTATTTTTCTTAACATTTTTTTTTCTATCCTAAATATTTTTCGAAAATCAGACATAATCATAAGGCATGTGAATTAGAAAGGGTAAAATACAACCTAAGCAATCCTGTCTAAGAGGAGTGATGAAGACCATTCCCTTAAGCAATCATGGTCATTCAGCTCCTGTACCCGACTTTGCAAGAGCACAACTCTAAAATCTCTCTAACATGCTCATGTCGTAACATTCTAAACTGTCCACAACTACATGCTCTTTCCCACTGTATATCATATCATTTTCCCTTCTTGTTATACCAATCAAGCCAATTAATTATTTGGTGCCATGTAATAGGATTCTGCGGCAACCCTCAATACGATAATCAGGATCATTCAATTCCTCAAGTAGATGAAGCAATCTAGTCAAGTCTCCTTCAGATTGCTGCTACTCCTGAGGAATGAAAAAGAAGTGCTATGTAGTGCATACAAAGAAAAACATGTTCAGGACTCAGCGCATATATAGGTTCCTACAATAAGAGAGAAATAATGGGTTTGGGCTCGAGATTGAATCCAAAATGTTTTATTTATTCTTAAGTGTCAGAGGCATCAGAGATTTGCCCATGTGATGCAACAGCTGAGACAAGCACATTTTTAATTTCATTCAAGCTCTTAATCGTCAGTAGTCCTTTATCAAAGACTGCCTATCATAGAAACTGATATGTTAGATCATTAGAATATCTATTTAAATATCAGGCAGTACAATGACCAAGCTTACATCAATAGAATACTTTTCGTAAAAAAATTCAGTGAAAGAGACCTAGTTTGATGTCTCATGCATGGAGCAGAAATATTAAAGGAAGGCAAACTATTATGTAACAGCAAGAATAAATATAACTAGCAAGGAAGAAATGTGTCTAAATATATACGCCAGAAATTTCATCCATGCCCGTATATGCAAATGCCTCCAAAATTCCCAAATTAAGGGAAAATGACATAGCAAAAAAGACGATATATAAAACTGTATAGATTAAACGATGACATAACATAACACATTCTTTCAGAATAAGATTTAATTGCATTATCGAACGACTAATTTTTTTAAAAGTTTGATTTATTAGGAGTTTTAGAGGTTTAAATTGAGGAGATTTTTTTATTTATTTATAATATTATTATGTTATTGAGTTGTTTGACATGACAATTTGTTTACTTATGTAGCATTTCCATCTTTTCACAAAAAAACAAAAAGTCTTATAAATATTTAGCAAAAAGTCATACATAGAATATTCCTTGACGTCTCCTCATATGAAACAAATGCAAACAAATGCAAGACGAGCTTGTTGCACTTTACCATGATCAAACATGGGTGTTGGTCTCATGACCACCTCATACCAATGTTGTTGGTTTTAAATGGGTTTTTTTGAACAAAGTTTAAAGATAATGGGCCTCTTGATTGATTTAAAGCTTACTTGGTTGCTAAGTACACAAATTCCTAGCCAAGATTTTGAGACATTTAGCCTTGTTATTAAGCAAACCATAGTATGTTTCATACTCTCTATTTCAGTTACTTGCAATTGGACCATTTATCAACTTGAATATCGATGCCTTGTTGGAGCACTTCAATACTATAACTTTTACACGTCCTGACGTCACTCATGTTGTAAATCAAGTTTGCCAACATTTCCGCTCCCTAACTACTCAGCATTTGAGGGAGGTCAAGCATATCTTGTGGTACCCCAAAGATACACTTGATTATGGCCTTCGCTTCCTTGCTCAAAGTTCCTTTATTTATTTGGATTTTGGGATGTTGATTAGGCTAGTCGTTTTAAAACTTACATAGCACCATTGGTTATTGTGTTTTTCTGGGTACCAACTGTATCTCATGGTCTTCTAAGAAGCAACCCACTGTTTCAAGCTCAAGTGTCGAATTCTAATATTGTGCTATGGCCTCCACTACTGTCGAACTCACGTGTCTATCCTTCTTATTTCGCTATATTGGTTTTCCTCTTGCTATGCCTCCTCAACTTTTGTGTAACAATATGATTGCTTTTCATATGTCCATCAACTCGGTTTTTCATAAGGACACTAAATACATTGAGTTAGATTATTACTTTGTTCATGAGAAACTGGCTCTTGGTACTCTTATTACACGATTTCTTTCTTCCACTCTCCAAGTTGTAGACATCCTCACTAGATAAACCTCTTATGCGCCATCTTTTTTCTTCAATTTTGATCCAAGCTTGGGGTTCACTCCATTCCACCCTCAAGCTTGAGGGGACTTGATAAGGAAACACATCCAGCAGAAATCAAGGCATCAACACAAGGATTTTCCATTTCTAGAATTAAAGGATTTGGTAAGCCAAAATCAGAGGAAGAATGCTCAAATAAAAAAGTCATTAGAGTTGACAATTTCTATTTAGTTCCTTATGTTTAGGAATATATTTCAATCCTTTCTAAGATTATCTGAGACTCACGGCATATCAATATATTAATAGTTATTGTAATACAAGAAATGTTCGTTATCAATTCTTGAATTTCTTCACGTACAAACTATTACTCTTTATTTTTTTTATACTACTACTTTCTGATAGTATATATAAAAGGAATGCAGATGTGGAGAAAGACATGTGCATTACAAATACTTGGAATGATTTCAAGAAAGAAATCAAGAAGCAATTTTTCCCATAGGATGTGATCTACTTAGATTAGAAGAACATGAAAAAGTTGAAGCATACTAGATTAATGAATTCAAACCCTCCATTCTTGTGCTAATGATTTTGAATGTGGAGATCCTAAATTTTTCAAAGAAAGATCTTCACTTCAACTTCATGGATAATTTGCAAGGCTAATCAAAACAAACTTAAGATGACATAACGTAAAGGACCTTATTATGACAATAGTAGTGGTTAAGTCCTTAGTAGACTATAAGAGAGGTGATTTTCCAAAACTTATAGGCTATATTTGAATCCAAAAAAATTGAGGGAAAATATGAATGAAAGAAAATGTAGAAGAAAAATAGAAGGAAAGAAAAAGTGAAAAAAAAATGATTTAAATTCAAAAAATTATTTTTATATGTTTTTTTAAACTTTTTCAATTTATTTCTCTCTATTGTAACAAGATTTTAAAAATATATAAAATTTTAATCAATTTTAATTATATTTGATATATATATATATTATTTTTCATAATAAAACCAAATATGAGAAAATCATTTTCCTTAACTTTTTTTTTTTTCTTTTCTTTGCATTTTTTGGGAACCAAACATAACCATAATATTTGAGAATAGTCGTGATTTAGGTAGATGAGAAGAATGACTCTTGAGGCCATAAAGAAGCCACTAGTAGAGCAAGGGGTAAGGAGAAGGGACTATCCATGCCTAAGTAGAAATCTTTCCAGGGACGGTCCCCTAGACTAAAGACTATTCAAAGAGAAAGACTCTTAATTAGCTCCTTGACACTAGAAAAAGAAGAGGATTTAATGATGAGTTAGATCTCTTCAAGTATTAGACTCTTCGAAGAGTGGTAAAAAAAATAATCATCTAATAATTACTGGGTATAATTAATGGATAAGTTGTAAAATAACATTAGTCCTCTATGATCAAATCAAACCTTACCATGTGTTAGAAAAGCATATAATATAAGATGTGTGATAAAATAAAGTTGCTAAGTGGTGATATCTCTCTAAGATAAAATAGTAAAATGCCACATGGGTCCTCTCCCTAAATAATGAAAATAAAGATTTTGAACAACAAAAACATAATTAAAATTGATGAATTTGATAATTGAAAAGGTAATTACTAGATTTTCATTCGAAAAAGGAATTAAAGATTGTGAAAATATGCTCTTTGAAAGCTCCTTATATATTAATTTTATTAGTTAAAGGATGATATTTCAAATGTTTGGAACAATTCAAATAGTAACTTCAATAACGGATATTATTTTTAACAGATCATAAAATTATCTAAATATGATCGATGTTCTCAATCCCTATAAATAGGGGTCATTCTAAACCTTGAAGCACTCTTTTGAAGAATCATAATTGGAGAGATCGCTTCAAAGCTTCAAGAGTTCTTCAAGCCTTGCTTTCAAACCTATTCAAGTACATATTCATGGGTTTTTCAAGAATAAGTTTGAAGATTCAAGTTTCACCATGAACAAGTCCTTCAAACACAAATGAAGTCTTAAGCACCTTTGATTTGAGATCAAATATTCAAGCTCTCACATCGACATTGTTCCCTTTTGTAGGGAAGAATTAGATGGCACAATAGGGATTCTACCCCCGCAATTCAATAAAACTTTCAATTTGGCTATAATTTTCCTCATGTGAAACTTATGTGTACACTTCCTGAATGTGAGAGTAATGGTTTAAGATACCACAAGATAAAGAATGATGTTTTTGAAAAAGATGATCAAGGGGAAGCCCACAGGAGCCAGATTGATACTAGTGCCAGTCACAACTCCGTGTTAGTGGAAAAGAAAAACTTATTGGGATTAAATTTCCAGTATGGCATTGAGTGTCCAGCACGTGAACCAAGCTCATGGAAGATGGTTGCCCTACACATGCCGCATGTGGAGAGCCGCAGTCCATGCACACTCTCTAGCTTTACAGGCTGGATGTCTGGTCAGGTTGATGAGAGGCTTAATAACTGTAATGGGTCTTAGGTAATAAACAGGATTCCAAAAAAAATACTTGATTAAGAAACAAAATTAGTTAATAAATAAACTAGTACCTTCAGCCCTAATTAAATTCATTTTTTCATAAACCCTAATAGTTCTACGAATAAATGGAGAACAATGGTAACCATAGTTATCACTGAACCATACCATTTTCAGGGCAGAACAAAAAGAAGGTGGGCTTAGAATTCAAGTGTAGTTAGGACCCAATCAGATATTTATTTTCTGCGGCAACAGCTAGCATTCTAGAATTCTAGAACTTATGTTTGCAGAAATGAAAGGCGGGGAGGTTGTCGCTGCAGTCATTTGGTAATACCAAATTCAGCTACTGGAATTTCCATCTTCAGTTTCAATACTTACCAGAAGTCATCTTGGCAAGCCTCTTTCACATTCAAAATACATATCTGGGAGAATTTAACTGCAGGAAAGAGGGATGCGGTAAGAAAACAAACCTTTGGTAGCGTTAAAGTTTTTCAAAATTCTGAGCGAATGAATGAGCAGATCTGTTCTTGACCGGTGAGAGGTGGTGGACTCCCCAATTTTAGTTGATGCTGGTTGGCAAGGAAAATACATCTTCAGTTTCTTTCTTTTCTTCCCTCTTTTTTTTTTTTTGAACTCTTTATCTAGCCTTATTTGGATGATATATTCTATCTATGGTCTGTGATGATGTATTAGATTAGATTAGAAATATTTTTCCCATTATTGTTGAGTCCAGTGTATACTTTAGCAAAAAAAATTATCTTTCTGTGAGAAATTTTATTTTGTGGCAAAAGATTTATTCAGCTCGAATGGTAAGTTGTCTGCTTGTAACAATGCCTGAAATCAATCCACCATAATCAAAACCGAACTAAAAATGTAGTAAAATTCAACTCAAAGCTTGGAAAAGTGACTTGAGCTTGAAATAAAGAGGAGCAAGATCGAAATCACCAAATAAAACTTGAAGAACTCAAAATTGAGCTCAAAGCTTGAGCAGGTAACTTGATCAGCTTGCAACAAAGCCTAAACTAACTTGAAAAAAAAAATCACCAAAAGCAGACTCAGCTTGGCTGGCTTTTACCCCAAAATGGGTAATCTCTTATTCTCATGAATTACAAATATCATAAATTTGGCTTTTCTTTAATTTTCACTTAAAAAGTCATTCTTTCATCTTGGAGTAGAAACATCTTATACTTCTACTGAAGTAGAAACTAAGGTTGTGTTTGTTTTTTGGCTTAATAGAAAAAGTCAAATATTTTAGCTTTTTCTATTCAGCCAAAAGTGACCTGTTGACATCATCCAACATAACTAAACTAAACTTATTGATAATAAGTTCACTCTAGTTATGTTGGATGATGTCAATATGTCACTTTTAACTGAATAGAAAAAGCTAAAATATTTGACTTTTTCTATTCAGCCAAAAAACAAACACCACCTAAGTCATTGACTAAATAAGAAGAAGCCATGATGATCAGATCTACAACTGAAGATATGGAAAATGTTAATATGTTGATTGGACTAGCACACAAATATCAATTAACAACCCCAAGCAGTTCTACAAAACCATAGTTTGCAAGAATTTTCTAATTAACTAACTGCATGATCATGATTTTTAAAAGTAATTATTAAACTATTCTATAAACCAAAAATCTAACTTCCAATAATCTAAATAGGATCAAAATCACTAAAGAAAAGAAACAAGCGGGTCTAATTTTGTACACTAAGAGTATGAACTAAATCATTACTCTTTTTGCACCTCTCTCCAACCTTATCCTTCTTGTTCTCATTTCCCATTAAAACTACACCTTTCTAAAATATCTTTCCAGCAATTCACATTTTGAGGGAGTTGCATGACCCACTTGGATACTGTAGCCTTTGTGATCACTCATGAAATTAATTAAGTTTAATTAGCATATCTTCTAATTATTCATTACTTTAATTATGCAGACAAGTTTGTTGATACAGTGAAGAGATACCATGTCAGATTGATCCTTCATCATAAATGTTTCCCATACCACTTAGTCCCAAACTTGACCATATGCAATATGGTATGACACCTTCCTACTAAAACGATGAATTGTAGTATAACAGAAAATGGGTAGTTTTTGTCAAGAAAGTTTCTAGATCACAATTAACTATAAGTTTCAATCACTTAAATGAGTAAATTTTACTTGGACCAAATGGGTAGGACACAAACATTGATATAGGATTGCAGAAAACTTCTAAATAAGTTCTTATTGAGAGATCTTTCTAAATTTTATATGTATGATAATCCAGAGTCCTTTAAATTTTAAAGCACCTCAACAGTCAAAATAGACAAGATAGGTGTCAAAAACCTCTTTCTTTCTAATAAAATGGTTTGGTCATCATGTTAAAACTTAATTGGAACATGGAATGCTGGAGGAGTAAGCTATAGAAAACTCTTCTTCCTTTTAACTCAAAAGGTCATGCTTTCAACTGGGATTAGGAAGAGCAATTACTACAATAATAGAAACTCAATCATTGGTTAAAGAAGGAGAAGCAATTAGAACCTAAATCAAGAATTAACAAAGGTTATGGAAGCAAGGGGCTCATGTCTCGAATGTTGGGGCTTCCCTAACTATTATCATTTTATAAAGTATTTTAAAATGTTAGTATATCCAAAATCAAACTTCAAACATAAAAAGAAAAGAAGGCCTTGCATTTTTCCCCAAAGAACTTTTTGCCCAAAAGCAATTCACACGGCTACTAAGTTATAAATATCATGAAAGCTTTGGTATATGTGTTAGACATAAAGTAGCATTCTCTCATAAAACACAACTTTGCATAAGAACTCGAGTAAAATCACCTACAGCATACATTGTGGAAACCAGGTTTGAACCCACTTAATAGACAATGCTTCTAAAGAGACAACATTCCAAATATTTAAAGAACAGATCTAATCTTGTAGGGATGCAATTAAAAAAATAAATTAAAGACTCACAGGTTAAGGAATGTATCCACATTGTCTCTAAGAATAGATCCGCCTCTCTGAGATAATGCCATGACGATAGATGTGCCATATCTGATAGTATGATAGAAGAGATATGCAAATTCAACCAGAAAGATATAAGTACTCTTTAAAAATATACCTCTCCACCAGCCAAGACACAGGTCTTCTTTCGCTGGATAGCAACAACTTGTGCACTGGAATACCATCTGAAAGAGCTTCTCAACATTGTCATGTTGGAAATGTATAGTATTGCTATATTGTTAATGTTCTGGTCACAGTGTCTTTAATTACCTGCAGCCATCTTCTTCATTCACATAATTAGAGAGGGAGAGAGCACCATCAGACTTGGTAATGGAATGTCTGAAAAGAGAGAAGTAAGTATTTAGCATATGAACAAATAAATGAGCTAGCTATGCAATTCTCGCTCATCCAAATAGCATTCAATTGTAGTCCACTAATAGATGCCTCATTCAACAACATCATGTCATGTTTCCCCTATGCTGCCAAGATAGTTAATCAGATACTGATTAAGTGAAGATCAATCTTCCTGAAGTAGTGTATATATTTCTGACCCATCCACTTGTGCAATCAGAGGCAGGTCTCCTTTTCCTACTTTAATCTAAATAGCTTGAGACAGTTTTCAGATCTGTGATTTCAAATATCGCTGATACTACTTATGGTGCTAGCCATATATTCATGATAGATTAAATGATCATGTACATGACATTACTAACTGATATTATGCTAAATAAAGTGAAGGCCAAGATTATGGATCATTAAAAGTAACTTGATGGTGATCTGGGGAAAAGTATAAGAATCCTGCAGTTGCTTCTTATACTATTGAATAATGCTAGATACTGGATTGCATTGGTACTCTTTTATTTTTCAGATGTATTGTTCTACTTCATCAAGAAACAAAGATTATGTTGGAGCTCCTATATCAATCATCAATGCCTCCATCATCTTCATTTACTGGAGGATTCAAGTAAAAAAAAACCCTTGAGCAGTCCATTAGAACTTGAAACAACAATAAAGTGAGCAAGCATCACATGCATGAGAGCATATTCATACATCAATATTAAGAAAAGATAGTAATAATAATAAAAGATAGTGATCGGATAAACCATTTATTCATATATTAACATCAATAATATAGCTATGTTACTGATCTAAGTAACAGTATAGCATAAGCAGTACAGGTCTTATCATCTTATGTCTCTGTCGCAAACCTAATAGGGCCTAAACCCTATCTCATTTACTTCCTCAACATGTATTACTAGGATCTCATATATGAGACTTGCATCATTAGAAATATATATTTCTAATTCATCTCCTCAACCCACAATTAGCAATTCCAGGACCTTATAATAATAATTATGCTGCAGGTGCGACATCCACTCCATCATCATCGTCATCGTCATCGCCATCGCCATCATTTTCATTATGGACACAGATACATGTTATAGCCTTGTCATCACTGAAGATAGACTCAAAAAGAACAGCAGCTTTCTTGCGACTGACGATCACCATTGAAGAGATGTATTAAATACAGAAGCAAAAGGAATAATTTGAGAACGAGATCTATAATTTATTGTATGATGAAGGAAGCTGCATGTTTCACACCTATTTATAGCACAAGATAATATACGGGAGAAAGAAAATTCTTGAGTCTTATTCGCAGAAATGTGCTCACGCTTTCTTCACCTTTTCTTTTGTTGATACTTGTTTGTTTTTAATATTCTTTGAGGCGAATGGTGGATGAAAAGGAGAAAAAGGGTGACATGGTTGGGCTAATCTCCATACATTTTTCCAAAATGGCCCTTGGGGTCCAGCACATGAGCCAAGCTCATGGAAGGTGGCTGCACTGCACATTCCACATGTGGAAGGCAGCAGTCTATGCACACGCTACAGCTCCACGGTCACGTGCAGCTCATCTGCCAGGTTGGATTGTCAAATAGTTTTCGAGAGTCGGTGCAAGTGTCCCGAGGTTGATGACTATGGTTTGAGGCTTGAGAGAGATTGAAAGGCCATTTGTTTGGGGCGCAGAAACCAAGTCATGAGTTGTTGGTTTTCGTGCATCGATTTATGGTGAAAATTAGAGAAAATTAAGAGAAAAAAACACACATATTTAACGTGGTTCAACAAATTGCCTATGTACATAGGAATGGGGAAAAAGACTCAATCTGAATTTAAGGTTACATAAAAGGGTATTTATGCTAACTCTTAGGTAATGAAATTCAAAAAATATCCCTGAATCGTACCGCAAGAGGGTGTTATCCTCCGCACCCCCAACTTATAATTCGCCCACAACAATAAAAATATAAGCTTAATGACAAATGTTATCGTTCTGCTCCATTCTACTTTGCTTCACTCCCATATTTGCCCATTTTTTTTCATATGTCTTTTACTCAATATGAACCACATACTACAACATGAGTACATGAACGAACGTGACCCTCAAAGTTTGAATGGAAAGCGGGGGTTGGGACCCATCGTCCATTTGGAGATTTTTTTTGGGGTTGCATACTCATGTGGGCCGACTACAATTCGAGAATTCTTCAACTTATTGTAGAGATACAAGGGCAGGTTGGTGGTTCATTGCCAGCCATTTGAAAATATCAACTTTTCAGAATTTTCGATCTTCAGTCACACTGCTTTACCAGAATTCAACTGGAAGATTACTTGCACGTATCGGAGGACCTAATTCCACAAAAGAGAAAAAACCTTTGGAGCAAAGATGAGCAATTTTATCCATAGCAAAAATACATATCATTCAAGATAATGGTTTGAGTTATTATAGTAATGTATAACATGTACTGAGTTGTTGTTAGTATATTTTAGAGTATTCTCTCTGGAAGCGATTTTTCTCATTAGAATGATATTTCGTCGTAATAGTCACAATGGGCTGGCTCGCCCTTTATATAGTAGTGTTGGTTGACTTTCCGAGTCAGTCATGGCAGTGCTTGCAGCCTTTTAGCTAGATTCCAAATCAGGAGACACGGGTTCTGTCAATGCACATTCCGGTGGTCGGGCGGAGATTGTGAAGGTACCTTCAGTGGATGGTACCTAGGGAATGTCCCTTTTCTTGATTTAGGGTTGGAATGGGTTCGTTATTGAGGGGTACTTGGTCAACAAGTACCAATTTTTGGTATCACCACTCTCTGGTCTGATTTACATATAAAAATGTCAGTTACTCTCTGAAAATTTTGAATTCATATTGTTAATCTCTCATGCCTGTGGAATAGCTTTCTGTTTTTAGACTTTGGTTGGAAACTGAAACCGAAGTCGATGCCATGATTTTCGAAAGACAATATTTGCATGTGAAAATTAAATGAAATAGCTTAATACCATATGATGTCCTGGACTAAGAGCTTTAAAAATACATTTGGCATCTAGGCACCTCAAAACCCACAAGCACTCAAGTTTGTATGACTCCAGCTATTGTTACAGTGGGTTGAGATTCCTTATTTAAGGGTACCGAGGAGGGGAACCCTTCTCTTATGTACCTGATGTAGAATTTAGATAAGCTCATGCTTTAATTGGTCCCCCACTAGCTTCTTTATCTAGAAATCATTTCCACTTGATCAAGTATTTCCTGTTATCAATGAACGCACTAGGTTAGGATATCTTCTCATTGGCCTTGTAGCATGTTGCTTTCCTTTGAGGTTTTTTTCCCAAGCCCCTTTGCTTTTTTGTTTACCATCTTTAAGTCCTTGCCCATTCACGAGGTTTTGTGCTAAAGAATGTACTTGTATCTCTTGTGATCATGGCTGGTGGCGTAGCTTTCAAGTCCAACCCATTCCTCACCAGCTTAAGTATAAGGTTTGTTGAAGTGCAGATGGCTCTCTTGGCCTTGAGTACAACTAGGTATGCTACTTCTTCATCAATGCCCTTCCATAGTTTGCATGCCAAAGATGGTTGCAAATCAATTTTAATTTCTATCATGGTAGGAACCAAGCAGAGTGCTTCTTTTCTCTATAATTTCCATTATTCATAAATAGGAAAGGCATTGGCACCACTTTAGCCTTCCCTAAGAAGGCTAGGTTAAGCACCATCCAGAGCAATGATCATGATCAGCCTTCATGCTCTACCATCCCATGTATAGCTTTACCCTTGAGCTATATATACAATGAGTCTTGTATGCAAGCTAACATCCTTGAGTCATCTTACTCCTTTGTCAAATACGTACAGAGAGCAGCCCAACCATGTCATCCTACTCCTTTGTTAATTCTTGATTTAGGTTCTAATTGCTTCTCCTTCTTTAACCAATGATTGGGTTTCTATTATTGTAGTAATTGCTCTTCCTAATCCCAGATGAAAGCATGACCTTATGAGTTAAAAGGAAGAAGAGTTTTCTATAGCTTACTCCTCCAGCATTCCATGTTCCAATTAAGTTTTAACATTACCAAACCATTTTATTAGAAAGAAAGAGGTTTTTGACACCTATTTTGTCTATTTTAATTGTTGAGGTGCTTTAAAAATTTAGAATGATCTCTCAATAAGAACTTATTTAGAAGTTTTCTGCAATCCTATGTCCTCCCCATTTGGTCCAAGTAAAATTTACTCATTCAAGTGATTGAAACTTATAGTTAATTGTGATCTAGAAACTTTCTTGATAAAAACTACCCATTTTCTGTTAAACTACAATTCATCCTTTTATTAGGAAGGTGTCATACCATATTGCATATGGTCAAAGTTTGGGACTGAGTGGTATGGGAAACATTTATGATGAAGGATCAATCTGACATGGTATCTCTTCACTGTATCAACAAACTTGTCTGCATAATTAAAGTAATGAATAATTAGAAGATATGCTAATTAAACTTAATTAATTTCATGAGTGATCACAAAGGCTACAGTATCCAAGTGGGTCATGCAACTCCCTCAAAATGTGAAATGCTGGAAAGATATTTTAGAAAGGTGTAGTTTTAATGGGAAATGGGAGAACAAGAAGGATAAGGTTGGAGAGAGGTGCAAAAAGAATAATGATTTAGTTCATACTCTTAGTATACAAAATTAGACCCACTTGTTTCTTTTCTTTAGTGATTTTGATCCTATTTAGATTATCGGAAGTTAGATTTTTGGTTTATAGAATAGTTTAATAATTACTTTTAAAAATCATGATCATGCAGTTAGTTAATCTGAAAATTCTTGCAAACTAAGGTTTTGTAGAACTGCTAGTCCAATCAACATATTAACATTTTCCTTATCTTCAATTGTAGATCTGATCATCATAGCTTCTTCTTATTTAGTCAATGACTGAGTTTCTACTTCAGTAGAAGTATATGATATTTCTACTCCAAGATGAAAGAATGACTTTTTAAGTGAAAATTAAAGAAAGGAGTTCTACAGAATCTACACCTCCAACCCTAGATTTTGTTCAAGCCAAATTTATGATATTTGTAATTCACGAGAATAAGAGATTACTCATTTTGGGGTAAAAGCCAGCCAAGCTGAGTTTGCTTTTGGTGATTTTTTTTAAGTAAGTTTAGGCTTTGTTGCAAGCTGATCAAGTTACCTGCTCGAGCTTTGAGCTCAATTTTGAGTTCTTCAAGTTTGATTTTGGTGATTTCGATCTTGCCCCTCTTTATTTCAAGCTCAAGTCACTTTTCCAAGCTTTGAGTTGAATTTTACTACATTTTTAGTTCGGTTTTGATTATGGTGGATTGATTTCAGGCATTGTTACAAGCAGACAACTTACCATTCGAGCTGAATAAATCTTTTGCCACAAATATTTTTTTTGCTACAGTATCCACTGGACTCAGCAATAATGGGAAAAATATTTCTAACCTAATCTAAAACATCATCACAGACCATAGACAGAATATATCATCTAAATAAGGCTAGATAAAGAGTCAAAAAAAGAGGGAAGAAAGGAAAGAAACTGAAGATGTATTTTCCTTGCCATCCAGCATCAACTAAAATTGGGGAGTCCACCATCTCTTGGCGGTCAAGAACAGATCTGCTCATTCATTCGCTCAGAATTTTGAAAAAAATTTAACGCTACCAAAGGTTTGTTTTCTTACCGCATCCCTCTGTCCTGCAGTTAAATTCTCCCAGATATGTATTTTGAATGTGAAAGAGGCTTGCCATGATGACTTCTGGTAAAGCATTGAAACTGAAGATGGAAATTCCAGTGGCTGAATTTGGTATTACCAAATGACTGCAGGCGACAACCTCCCTGCCTTTCATTTCTGCAAACATAAGTTCTAGAATTCTAGAATGCTAGCTGTTGCCGCAGAAAATAAACATCTGAGTGGGTCCTAACCACACTAGAATTCTAAGCCCACCTTCTTTTTGTTCTGCCCCAAAAATGGTATGGTTCAGTGATAACTATGGTTACCATTGTTCTCCATTTATTCGTAGAACTATTAAGGGTTTATGAAAAAATTAATTTAATTAGGGCTGAAGGTACTAGTTAATTTATTAACTAATTTTGTTTCTTAATCAAGTATTTTTTTGGAATCTTATTTATTACCTAAGACCCATTACAGTTATTAAGCCTCTCATCAACCTGACCAGACATCCAGCATGGCACGTAAGTACGTGACTGTAAAGCTAGAGAGTGTGCATGGACTGCGGCTCTCCACATGCGGCATGTGTAGTCCAACCATCTTCCATGAGCTTGGCTCACGTGCTGGACACACAATGCCATATTGGAAATTTGTACAGAGAGCAGCCTAACCTTGCTACAAATCACGCGTCACCACCTCCCACCCAAAGGAGTAAAATAAAGGAAGAATCAGACTTCCACGGTTCCACCTCCCACCTACCATGGACTTTGCTACAAATCACACGTCACCACCTCCCACCCCAAGGAGTAAAATAAAGGAAGAATCAGACTTCCATGGTTCCACCTCCCACCTACCATGTTTTATTTTATGTTAAAAATAAAATAAAATAAAATAAATGCGTGATGCTTGCCGCTTCCTTCTCAACATACAATGTATAATGCTTCTTGTTTAATTAAATTATTCTTTTTGCTTCTCTATATAATACATCTCGTCAATGGTGATTGTTTGTAGCCTGCAAGAAAGCTTCAAGTTCTTTTGCATCTATCATTATGTTGTTCTCTATATTGCAGACCTCATAATTAGCCTAAATCCCACCTCATGAACTTCTTCCTATCTCTTACTAAAAATATGTAGTACGTTCCAGTTCATCTCTTCATCAGCCCCTCATTAGCAATTCGAGGACCTTCCAATTATAGTTATGCTCAAGGCGTGACATCCCCTCCATTATCCTCATCAACCTCGTCATCATCATTTTCATTAGGGACAGAGATACATGTCGAAGCCTCGTCCCTGACTGCGATAGAGGCCAAAGTGTAGCTTTTCAGTTTTCCTTAAATCTCAAACTAGTCATAAGAAATCCAGCCTGGCTGATGAACTGCACAGGAGAATGGAGCTCGAGCGTGTGCATGGATTGCTGCTTCCACATGTGGATTGTGGTAGGCAGCCTCTCTCCATAAGCTCAGCTCATGTGCTGGACCCCCAAGTGCCATCATGGAAAAACGTATGGAGAGCAGCCCAACCATGTGACCCTTTTTCTCCTTTTCATCCGTAATATGCTTCACCTATTAAAAACAAGTAAGTATGAACAAAACCAAAAGTGAAGAAAGAATGAGCACATCTTTGCCAAAAAGGCTCTGAAATCATGCTATGTATTGATATAAATAGGTGTGAAGAATGCAGCTTCCTTTATCTTACAATAATTTATATATTCTGTGCTTAAATTATCCCCCCTTCTCTATTTAATATCCATCTCTTCAATGGTGAGTGTTCGCAGCAAGAAAGCTACAGATCTTTTTGCATCTGTCATCAGCAAGGATGAAGTTACGACGCGTAGCTGTGCCCAGAATGAGAATGATGACGACGATGATGATGATGATGGGGTGGACGTTGCACCTGCTGCATAATTATAATTAGAAGGTCCTCGAATTGCTAATGGTGGATTGGTGAAGAGATGAGCTAGAAATATATATTTTTGGTAAGATGTCAGCCATATATATATATATATATATATATATATATATATATATATATATATATGCTCATAGCTATAGGATGATCAAGAAGTGAATAAGATGGGATTAGGCTTCTGAGGTTTGTGAGACAGTGAGAAAGCAGCATCAGTGTACTATTGGTTCTAATATATATGAAGATTTTGTTTAACTTACAATCTCTTTTTGGTATCATACATTTCTCTCATACACTAACTCATGCATGTGCTGAGATGTTTGATATATTGATCATGTCTACTGTTAATTAATTTCAAGTTTAAGGACTGCTCAAGGGTTCTTGAACCAGATTCCTCACGGAAATGAAGATGATGCAGCCAACAAGGCTTGATGTAGAAGATCTTAATACACTGAGAACTCTCTTCCTTGGATGAAAGTAAGCAATACATTCTAGAAATGGAAAAGAAAAATGAATTCAAACATAGTCCAATATTTTACATTTAGTAAGCAATTAAGCATGCATATATATTGAAATATTGAAAGGAGAGAAGCAATTAGGCAAAGGCCCCTACTCATCTTCTTAAGTTTTAACCATCATCACATCACTTGTGACTCCTCCATACATCTTGACATATGATATATCATATATTAAGAAAAAGGTATAAATTTTATACCTTTTTCCTTCCTGCCCCTCTTCCCATGTGGATGAAGATGGCAGCTAAAGGTACAGTGATACCAGAAGACTTTGTAGCTCTAAATACATTTCCAACATGATAATGATGACGAGCATATTCATACGGCATCCCAAAAATGAGTTGCTTGAAACATGGATATCAGAGACGACTTTTAGTATTAATCTTTGATTGACTTCGCATATTCCTTCACAACATTATCAGATACATCTATGATCATGGCATTGTCTCATGGTGGTGGGCCTATTCAAAAGGCAATATTGATAGACGCATAAACCAAGAGATAGAGGTGTCCAATGGGCCGGGCCGCCCGTTTTGGCCTGTGGCACGGCACAGCAAAAGGTCGGGACCGGCCGGGCCGGCACGACATTGTAGCAGACTGGGCCGGCATGGCCCAAAAGGGGTGGGCCTTGCCGGGCCTAGAGAAATGGCCTGTTTGGCCCGCCGTGCCAACCATGCCGGCCCACTTAGCCCTTTTGATAAAAAATAAACAAATTCAAATATAGTTTTTTTTTACTATTTTTAAAAACAAAAAACTAATATTTTTTATAAATTTTACAATTACAAACTTGATAAATATAAATATAAAAAATAAAAAGTATAATTATTAAATGTGTATAAGAAATAAAAAATAAATTTATTAAAGGTGTTTAAAGTAACAAAAAGAATTTTTATTTAATAATGAAAAAAACTTAAGAAAAAATAACTTAAAAAATTAAATTAAAATTTTTAATAAAGTGGGTGGCCCATGGGCCATGGCCCGTCGGCACGATTAGCCAGCGAACCTATGGGCTGTGTAGGACCACCTCTTTCCTTGCATGGGCCGGCCCGGCCCGACACGATTTTTAAGTGGGTCGTGCCAGCCCGGCATGTTGACCCGTAATGTCACGGTCAACATCGGGCACGACCCATTGGACACCTCTACCAAGAGAAGTTAAATCTTTATTGTCTAGAACTGCTTGCTCATCCCTGACCATATATGTTTCCAAATATCTTGCCCCAATTGGTTCATGGGTGTCCCGTTCCTTGCTACCACATACGGCCTTTCCCATCACCTAGAAGGGATCTATTCCAAATATCTTTTTATGATTTTGAACGATAGAATGATATTTTAGTTTCATTTTCTGGCACATTCAAAATTTAATATTTTTTATATTTATATAAAAATCAAAATTTAATAAGTATTATTTCATACTATTACCATACATTTTCTATTTTCCATTTTTACAAATTGTAAATAATAATAATAATACCACGTGTCTTTAAAAATTATTTTTAAAATTTTTAAATTTGAGATAGGAAATCTTTTTGGTACCTCCATTATTTTTTTTTTTAAATAGTCTATAAAAAATGTCATCAAATTAAGGCAAGTCTCTAAAAGTTCTCACATTTTACAATTTTTTTTTTTCTGTTTTCTAAAAATAGAAAACAAAAATTATAGTGAAACTAGTATGTAAAAATTATTTTTAAATATTTATATTTTTATTTTTCCAAAAAGAAGTATTTTCATTATAAAATAATTTCACATATTATATACCTTAAAATATATGTTAATACAAGATACCATTAAATGTAATATAAAAACTATTTATTACTACAACATTAAGTAATAATATTATTAATTAACTAAAATTAAAATTAATATCAGCTAATTATTAATATTCTGCTTACTACTTAATTTATAATAAACATAAAAAGAAAATAAGTTGAGATTCATGTTGAGCTTTACATATATTTTTTTTACTTTATTGAATTTTTTCAGAATGACTCTAAAATTTACCATTTCTAGGATAATTTATGAGTATTTCAGGGCCACTAAGAACCTGTCTGGTCATGCTTTTTTAAACTTATTTTGAAAAACTAATTTTAACAGAAAACTGTTTTTAAATCACACGACTAGCTAAAATAATAATAGTAATAGAGATAAAGAAAAGAGACAATATTTACAATTTACTAATTTTCAAATTAAAAAATTATAAATATGAAAGAATATCGAATTGGGATGCTCTTATTTGGCTAGAGAGATTTCTTTATACAAAAATGAGCTAAAACCACTGAGATAAACTAAAGTCACACTTTTACTCCTTCAGCAAAGGACTTTGAACTATTTATAGGTCCTCAAGCGTTTGGCAAAAGAAATTCATAATTATTTATAGGTCCTCGAGCGTTCAACAAAACAAATTCATAATTCATGTGGGACAAGGATTCCTAAAATATAACTCTAATTGAGCCAAAAATCAATAACTCTCCATGCGAAAATAATTATCAATTACCAACTTCTAAATTTTTTTTTTTTAAAAAAAAAAACTTCTAAAAGTAAACTAACCATCTCTCCTCTAAATGTCATGCACTCAAAGTTGTTCAAGCAACTAAAGATACAAAATTTAATATAAAAAAGATAAATTTCACAATAAAATTGTTTAATAACAATAATCTTTACTTTTATAAAATGGATAAATATGAAATAAAAAAATTTATAAAATTTATAAAATAAATTTATTAAATGTGAGTTTTGTAAATCCATTAAAATAGATAGGTTATAATTTTGATTTTATTGTATCAAGAATTTAATTCAAAAAAGTGTTTTGATTTTTTTTTTTTTTAAATTAAATTTTATTATAAAATCCATTCAATAACAAAAATATTTTTTTTTTATAAAAGAAGTTTAAAATTGAATAAACAAATTATAAATAATGTATTATCTAATTTCATCTTCATTTGTCTTGTTTTTTTTTTATATATATTAAATTAGTTGTAACATTATTTACACTTTGACACATATTAATTTTCATCATATTTGCTTCAAATGGTTTTCAATGAAATACAAATAATATAAATGAAGAAAAAAAATAAAATAGTTCAATATATGGTGTATTATATATTTCTTGTACACTTAGTTCAAATTCTTTGTACATTATGGGCAAAAGTGAAGGAAATGAAATTAACTTATGTATATGTATGTCCCAAAATGTTTCTAGTAGTTTTTGCTTTTTTTTTTTTTTTTTTTTTTTTTTTTTTTTTTTTTATCTTTTTCTCACATCAAACTACATGAAATATTGTTACACATATTATCAAACATTTCATATAGTAGTTATTTATATTTTAATCAATATATAAGACATTTGTACTACCTATATAAGACACTTGAACTAGTCCATTATACAAGATTGTCAAGGATGTGTGTAAGAAATTTATACTATTGTACAGGAGTATTACACTAATTGTACAAGGTAAATTTATTAATTGTGCAAAAGGTGTACAAGGCTATCCTTTGTTCAAGATTTCAATTAATTTTGAATCATTTTTTTTCTTGTCACCCAAGAATTGAACACTTTTCCCTTGCACATTCCCTCACCTAAAAATTGTTTCAATTTGAATTTTTAAATTTCATCATCCAAAATTTTTAATTGCATATTTCATTTGAATAGTTTTAACAATATTCTTTCTTAGTACATTTATATCTCATATGAAGAGAATTAACCACAATACTTAGGTGCTACTTTTTTGTGAAATCATATTAATATAAATAAATAACAAATTAGTGTCATTGTTTCAAATGACTTAATATAAACAACATATAATAATTGTTTAGGAAAAAATATCAATATTTTTTTACTAATTAAGACCTTCCCTACCAAAATTAAAACATAGGAAGTAAAATTAAAATTAATTATGTTTAAAGTGTTTATTACAAGTAAATCGAACGAAATATATATTTTTATTATTTTACCCTTATAAACATAATGTCAGCAAAGATTAAAAAATCATATTTAAATAGAATGAAAAATAAACAAAAATTATTTTTGTAACATCTGTAATTTTTTTTAAATTATTAATTTAAATTATCAATTTAATTTTAAAATAATTTTTTTTTTGTTGTAATTATAGTTTTGAAGAGTTTATGATTTTTATTTTATTACTTTTAGTTTATTTTCTCATATTCTTTATCATAAATTTCATTGAAACTTGTTTTTTCTTCCATTTTCATGTTTTATATTATTTACCTATTTAAGGTCATTTGTATTTAATTTGTGCTCCATTATATTCTCTTTACAATTTTAATAGGTTTTTATACCTCTTTGTATAACAAAAGATTTTGTCATTTTTCATCTACAAAACTTAATACAAAAGATATCATGTATGAGGAAAAAAAAAAGAAGAAAAAAATTACAATATAATTATATGTACATCTCTTAATATGATACATGTGCTTAACTTGATGACATCGTATTTTAATAATTTAAACCATATCAAATTCACATTTATTTTAGATTTAGATGCATATTTTAATATTTTTCAAATTATTAAAGCATAATACATTATTCAATTAAAAATTAATTATCACTATTAGTTAAAATTTGGTCATATTAGGAAATAATCAATTAAGACAATGTCTATATAATGTTCATAAAATAGAGAAAATATTTAAATAGCTTTATATATATATATATATAATTTGTAAATTAGATAAAAAAGAATAATAATATTTTTTAAGGTGTTTAAAAAATATTTATTATATATTTTGTAAGTTTGAAAAAAAAAATATATGAAGTGTTTAAAAAACATTTACTTAAAAAATGCATTTGAAAATAATCATTTTTAACAATAATTTACTGAATGGCATTAGAAGGAAAATTAAAACCCAAAAAAAAAAAAAAAAAAAAAAAAATTTGAGAAAAGACAACCAACAAAGTTAAGAAATGGAGGACTAGAATCTAGGAGTCGAACGTGGACAATGTAAAGACCATGTCTCCAGAATTTCGTGTGCCCACCAAAATCTTTCAACGTGAGACCTGAGATTCACACGTTCAAATAAACATCTGGGCTCTATTTTTTCTCAGAGACTCGCCTTCCCAGTTTTGGAATTCGTCTTCCTTGATTCTGCCACAAAATTCTAGGAAAGACTTTTCTCCTTTCATCAGGACAGCAACCCATCTTTTCGGTTCGGAAACCCCAAGTTTCCTGGAAAATTGCTAGTTCCATTGATGGCGCTGTATGTGAGCAGTGCATGTTTTTGTGGGTTCAGTCAGAAAAGGGTAGAGAGGATCAGAGCTGTTGCTTCTGAGGGGTTTGCTACTGTAAAGACAGAGGAAGAGAAGGTGAAGTTGGGGGGTTCTGATTTGAAAGTGACAAAGCTGGGAATCGGAGCATGGTCATGGGGTGATACATCGTACTGGAATAACTTCGAATGGGATGGTGAGTTGCAAAAACCCCACACAGTAAAAGGGACAGAGATTGAAAATTTTGAAATACGTGCTCAATTTTTTTCTTGGCAGTTGGGAGTATTCTAATTCTCATTCTGTTTCAGATAAAGTGATTTTTTAAATTTGTGCTCAATTTTCATGGACAATCGGATTATTCTAATTTTTATTGCCTGTTAAGTGGTCTCATATCTGAATTGAATTCGTAGTGTATAGTGTTTTAATTTTCTCTGAACTTCCCAAAATAAGCGATTTTATGATTTTAGTTAAGATTTTTAATTGAATGCTTAATGTACATGCTAAGATTTTGAAATTCTGAGCAATTCTCCCCTTCAAATGAATACCACAGCAATCCATTTTGTGGTATGGGTTAAAGGGCTTTTTTTTTTTTTTTAACATAGGATTTGAAATTATTGGATAATGTTGCCTTTATATTTCTTTCTGTCTTTCTTTCCTTTTTTTTTTTTTACTGTTAGATGAATTTTAGTTTTGCTTTGTACATATTTAGGATGTTAATTTAAATACAAGAAAGCAGTAAGGGTGCTTTCATGTTTAGATGATTGATTATTATTGTATGTCTGAGCTGACATTCTTGTTTGTTTAATAGGTGTTTGGAAGTCAATTAAATGAATTGAATCCATAATGTTTTATGTAAGATTTCCAGTGTTGTCACCATGTGCTTTTGAAGCATTATTATAAAGTCTATTTGTTTTCTAAAACATGTTTGGGAAAAGATCATGATGAAAGTGTGATTAATAGCTTATTCATATAAATGGTTGGATCTATTTAAGTTTCATGCTAATTTGAGAGTGGAATCTGTTGACTGGGTGCTTCCATGTCCATAAAATTCTGAGTGCGTTCATTGCGTTTTACTCAGTTTGAAACTAGTCCATTCTGGTTTTCCGATAGCAACTAAATTGTTCTTTCTATCTTTTCAACACTTACTAAAGAAACCAACAATAAAGGATTAATAGTTGGATTGATGGGAATATGGTTGCTTTCTTGTTTGGATGGTTGGATACATTGATGTTTAAGTTAATTCGAGGGATGAAAATATTTCATAATTAAAAATGGAAGAAAGGATGTTTGATGGAAATGGAATGGAATTGTTGTGTTATGCATTGTACCTGAAAGGAATCTGTTGCGTTTCATAATGGCAATTGAAAAATGCTGTTTGATTTTTTTGAACACTTGTCTGAAATTAGCTTTATTTTAAAATTTCTAATAAATGTCCTCATTTTCATTTCTTTTCAGCTGTTAATTGGATGATTACCTTCATCTTTCGCTACCTCTATGTGAAATTTTACTTAATTAATTATTTTCTTTTGTGTGGTTTGATTTGCCTTCTAGGCTATTTCATATTTTTCTCCATCTGCTAGCCAAATTAGATGAAGTATTGGCTGAATTTCTATTCTGCTTGTGATGATGGCAGATAGGAAGATGAAGGCAGCTAAGGGTGCTTTTGATGCTAGCATAGATGTTGGTATAACCTTGTTTGATACTGCTGAAGTTTATGGCTCAAGGGTAGGGAAGGGTTTCATTTAAGTTCGTTTCTTTTTCCTGCATTTGATGCCATGAAAAGTTGAGTATTTCAATTTAGTCAGCATGTTCTCCTCTTGCAGCTCTCTTTTGGCGCTATAAATTCTGAAACTCTACTAGGAAGGTAAGTTGTGAGAATTTGATAATGGCTTGCATTTCATGTTTCCGAAAACTCACAGAATCCAGAAGTTTCCAGCATTTATTTTTAATCATGGTTCTAATTATCCAACTTATTGGTTTTGTTAAAGGTTCATTAAAGAAAGAAAAGAAAAGAATCCAGAAGTGGAGGTTGCTGTTGCAACCAAGTTTGCAGCTTTACCATGGAGATTTGGACGTCAGAGTGTGATCACTGCCCTTAAGGATTCCCTATGTCGCCTTGGACTTTCGTCAGTGGATCTCTATCAACTTCATTGGTCAGTGCTTTATGAGCCTTTATTCTACCATCTATCTGTGAGTTTCTGTCAAAGAATAATAGCTAATCAAAGTGTCTGTACCAATTTTCAGGCCAGGAGTATGGGGAAATGAAGGTTGTTCATTTGTAACAACATTGCTTCATTCAACAATTTAGTTGATATAATTGAACATGCATATGCTCAGATTCAGAAGAAGCTTAGTTTATGGGGAAATCATTTTTCAGGGTATATTGATGGTCTTGGAGATGCAGTGGAGATGGGCCTTGTGAAGGCTGTAGGAGTTTCTAACTACAGTGGTACGTATCTTATTTTTGGCTACTGATTACTGTTCAGGTCACAGACTAAAATGTGCGAGGGTTTTCTGTTAATCATTATTTCTTTTTTCCTTTAATTGATCATTTTTAAGATTTATATGGTTACCCGCATTTTTCCTGGATTTGATAAATATGCCTGAGATCTTTTTGTTTTTTAACATATCTAGATTTGGTGAATGAACATAAGTCCTTATTGTTTTAGAAAAGCGTCTCCGTGAGGCTTATGAGAAGCTTAAGAAGAGAGGTGTCCCACTGGCTTCAAACCAGGTCAATTACAGCCTTTTATACAGGCTTCCGGAGGAGAATGGGGTGAAGGCTGCCTGTGATGAACTCGGGGTTACTTTGATTGCATATTCACCTATTGCTCAAGGTGAAATTCCAATTTCATTATGTTCCAACTTCAGTGTATATAATTGGTTCTATGCAGTCTCTCATTACCATTTGATATATGAGTTCAAAGAGTTTTGCGAGTTTTTAGATTTTTTCACAGAAATATTATCCTTCCAATTCTCTGTATGTTGGCCTTGCAACCTGAGCCTGAGATGAAGGGGCATGCAAAACAGTTTAATATAATAGCATATGCTTTCTAGGCAGTTGTTTGGATGTGATATTTTTTCAAAATTTTGCCAAGAAAGAGGGCCGAAGGGTGGAGGAAATGGGTTACTACTTTCAATCAGTTAGCCTCAGGTGTAAAATACGATGCTGTACCTGGTCATTCAAATGACTCAAATCAGACCCCTATTACAGTGCAACTGGCCCTTTGACTTGAAGAACCCTGTGCTTCTGGTTTCCCAACAATTCCTTTATTTATTTATTTTGTCTTGCTGCTTGCGTTTCTGTTTTCTTTTTCATCATGTGGAAAACATCACCTTTGATTGTCAACAGTGTCTCTGTCTGGTTGTCTAAAATATCTGTGCGAAATGGGATCGTGTCTGAACAATCTCTAAACCTCATTATGAAGCCAAAAAGAAAAAAGTTTAATTCTTATCAATTTTCCTGGTATTATGTTAGATGACATCTTTTCTCCAGTTAGAACTTGTACCACCATGGTTCATAACTTCCTGATTAACATCCTATTGCATTTTGCTCCATGTTACAATTGCATCATCATGTTTTAAATATATGTTGATATCTTGTGGGTATGTCCAATATCTTTGAGTATCAGTATACTTGAAATCTTTATCCAAGTTTCATTGTTTTGCTGCTAGTTTCTACCATTTTTCCCGATTGATATCATTACTAGATAAGCATTTCTCTAGTCCTAAATTAAATCAATTTTCTGCTGATACCTCCACGTTTTTCTTTCATACCCTTGATGTGATGGCCAATGCTAATATTTTATTTCTTATAGTCATTCAACCATGTTCTGAATGGGTTATGACATGATCCATATGCACTGATGTTTTTCCCCATTATTGCAAGAGTGTATAATCAAGGAACAAATCAGCATATTGATGACCAAATGAATATAGGGAGTACACCAATCTAATGTGATTATACAGAATTAATACTTCAAATGAAGTCCCTTTACATCCCATCCTGGATCTTGAAAACTCGTACCTTTGACTATGCAACCTTTCAAGCTGTTCAACAATTGACCAGGTCTGGATTTGGAAAAACAGTACAATTGCATGAGTATGCCACAACAAAGTGAGCTTTTCTACTTATGCAGGTGCTCTCACGGGGAAATATACGCCAGGCAATCCTCCCACTGGACCTCGAGGTCGGATTTATACCCCTGAGTTCCTAGCAAAGGTAAGACTCCAAAATTAAGATGAAAGTGCATTATTACCTTTTAAGTCTCCTACATCATTGTTGAACCATTTTCATGGTGTGCAGCTCCAACCTCTGCTAAACAGAATCATGGAGATAGGACAGAATTACGATAAAACTCCCACACAGGTTCTTTCTTGTTCGACCCTAGCATGTATCATTTAATGTTGTTAGTTTAGTGGCTAGATTTTGTTGTTTCTAGCCCAATGAAAGCCATGTTACATGGGTTGGGGTATAAGTTGTCAGCTGTTGGGGCCTGTCAATCCCCAAATTGTTCAATATTGGGATGCAACTTAAGAACCAAATTTCCTTTTCTCATTCAATATCTTAGGCTGCGTATGGATTACTCTAACACACCAGCTCGAGATTACAGTGGATAAGGAACTTTTATTCCTTCTTTTGGACATCCCTGTTGGGAATGTATCTAATTAGTAAGCATTCATAACCCACACCAAAATCCTTTTGATATCATGTCTGAAATGGATGCTTCTCTAGATTTTGTTGTTTCTAGCCCCATGAAAGCTATGTTACATGGGCTGGGGTATAAATTGTCAGCTATTGCGGCTCGTCAATCCCCAAATCGTTCAATACTGGGACGCAACTTAAGAACCAAAATTCCTTTTCTCATTCAATATCTTAGGCTGCATATAGATAGCACATCAGCTCGAGATTACAGTGGATAAGGAACTTTTTATTCCTTCTTTTGGACACCCCTGTTGGGAATGTATCTGCTTAGTAAGCATTCATAACCCACACCAAAATCCTTTGCATATCATGTCTGAAATGGATGCTTCTCATACTCTGAAATATCCATGTGATCTAGAGCTAAAATCAGACTTAAAGCAACGTAGCAGAAACAATCCTATTTAGCAGTTTTTGCTATATATGTTGGGCAAACTGCACATCAGCACATGGGTATCAGACACTTGTCCGAGTTCCGATATGTGTATCTGCATTGAATACTATTGCGTGTGTTAGTTTCCTTGCTATTTAGTTAGGCATTCACAAATCTCCTAGTAACTACAACAAGAGCCCAAAAATGATTTTACAGTTTCCAAATGCCACCATGGTTAATCCTTCATGCGGGATTCACTAAGACAAGGATTCCTTCCACAGGTAGTCCTCAACTGGTTAACATGCCAGGAGAATGTTGTGCCCATTCCAGGAGCCAAAAATGCAGAGCAGGCTAAGGAGTTTTCAGGTGCACTTGGGTGGAGACTCACCGATGATGAGATCAACGAGCTGCGCTCTTTGGCATCAGAGACAAAACCTGTTATTGGTTTTCCTGTTGAGAACTTGTAGAATTTTTACTCAAAGCTTTTTCAGTGTGGGCATACACTTCTCCATGTCAATGAAAATGAATGAAGGTATATACAACCACACTTTCAGACTCTTCTCTGTATGATTTATTACTTAATCCCTGTTTTGCATTACGGCGCGTACTAAAAACATTTAAAGTAATAAAAGGGACAGTTCCAATCCTTATCCGCTGATACTGGCCAGTTCTAAGCCACACAAAAGAGGAAGAACAGCATTACGCGTAAAATCTTATCCATACTTTGTGGCCAGGGATCATATAGGTTGAAAAGGACTTCACTTGTTCTACTTGAAGATACTGATCAAGGCTTCCTTATCCAAGAAGTCAAACAGCTTTCACATGGAAAGGAGATGACAAATGAGCTTATGGTAGGAAGCAATATAAACTACTATGGTGATAGCATATAAACCTTTGGAGGAATGAAGATTGTGTGTGAGATAGAGCTTCATAGAGGTTTAAATCTAAGGTTTGATGATAAAAGGCCGAGTTTGGGTTTAAGTTTTATTAAACCCGAAGGGAGGTTATACGTAAGTGATGATGTTAGAGTCACGATTTTATTGTATGCTCAAATCTTATAAACTTAAACTTTTAAAAAGAAAAAAAAACACGTGGCAAACAAGAAAAATAGAAGTTTAATATTAGTTTCTATGGAGCACATGCTATGCCTTAATAGTCCTTGTCTTTGGTGTGTATCACACCCAAAATGGTGACAACTCCAAGCCAAAAAATGGTGACAGCTCCACTCAACTAAGCCTTCCAATAGAACTAAACGAAATTCACTATTTACAGCAAATAAGTTTATCAAATTCAGTTCACACACACACTCTTTTATTTTAGACTATTTTTGCTTTTGCAGACATTTTGAGGGAAAGTAGGAGTAGGGATGGCAACGGGGCGAGTTCGAAATGGGTCGTCCCCATCCCAGCCCCCCATTTATTCAAAATAATTTTCATCCTCATCCCATTTAAAAAATTAAGCAAGGTGAGGCGGGGCAGGGCGAGGCATCGCCATTTAACTTTTTTTTTTTATATAATTTTTTTTAAATTTTTAATTACATTAAAATAAATATATTTTATAAATAATTAAATTATTATATTTTTTATAACTTATTTTATTAAAAATATTTTATTATTATCTATATATTAAAAATAGTAAAATAAAAATGAAATTAAATTAATTTTAAAATTTAAATTAAACTAATTTTATATATAATCGGGGTGGGTGGGTGGGGCGGGATGAGATAGGGCAATACTCGAACCCGCCCTAGATTTAAAAAAAAAAATTTGAAATCCGTCTCTAACCCGTTTATTAAAATTGAACCCCCTTCCATTAGGGGTGGAGCGGGGCGGGATGGGTACTTAAAAAAATCCGTCCTATTGTCATCCCTAATTAAGAAAGAGATAAGCTATATAAACTAAAAAATTAGAAAGAAAATTTGGAATCAACCATTTGGAGTCAAATTTCTTTAAACATGTTAAAAGGTTTAGTTTTAAAAATTATTGTGATTCATCTTTTCATTTTTATAGATGTTTTACTTCCTAGTTTCCTTTCATTAAAATATGTATATATATTAAAATGAAAAAAAAAAATTTATACAAATTTTTGTTCAATAAAGTATGAAAGAAGTGTTTTTAAAACACTTTTCAAATGGAGGCTGCATCTGCGATTTTTCTTGTGATAAGTCTAAACATGAACATGTGGGTGATTTCAATTGTCCTTTAAAGCCTATTTATGAGGGTGAGAGTGTGCGTGGGCTTGCTCTGACGTATCTAATGGCCATTGGAGATGGGTTGTGCTTTGAAATCGGCTTTTGATAATCAAATAAATGCCCGACATTTGCCATCGTTTTGATGGAGGGCTTAGTCTCAAAAAAAGGTGGTCCACATGGTTACGATATGTCATGTTGTTTATAATTCATTGCTAATCCCACTATTCAGTCTAAGTATCTGACCGAAGGAGTGTGCCACACGATGAATTGGGTCCGACTCCTTAGTCCTCCCCCCACTCCACAATCATCCTCCCAAAATTTAATGGTCTTGTTTCAATACTTTGAATGTGAACCTCCCCCCGCTCGTCCTTTTTGAAAGACCCTGACCCGACTACTCTCCTCCGAGCCACATGTGTTGTTGTGCTTTCAATGCGCCACACGCTACCAGACTGCGGTTAATTTTGTTAGCCGCGTCTTGGTCTTGTTGTCTCATTGACACTCAACAAAAGAACCCTCTATTTCCCTTTCATCTCCCACTTGTTTATATGCAAAATACAACTCCAATATTAATAATATTAATGGAAATTACATCTTCTTAAAACACCATCTACGACATATTCCATAAAATTTGGAACAAGGAATGAGAATGAATAAAAAATTCGAACTTATTAACTCACTACCTTTAATGTTTTTAAAAGAATTTAATTTTTTAAGAACTTGTTCTAAAAATAGAGTTTTTTTTGAGAATTTACTTTAATTTATTTTACTTTTTTTTTTATAATATTATTTAAAAAATGATTATATAAATATAAAAAATATCGAAAATAAAATATTACAAAAAAAAGTTGTATTTTAAGAAATAATTAAAAATATTAAAAACTTTTCAAGTTTTTAAACAAACTTTTGCTCTTATAAAATATTAGAAAATTTGTTTTAAAATTTGTTTTCAACATACCCTTTGCTTCATTTTTTAATTTCTGTGGTTATTATGGTTGGATATCTTTTTTTAGAATGGGAATAGAAATTAAAAGCTTATTTTTATAGAAAAAAAAAATCAAATCTTATTTTTGTAAGAATTTTCTACTTTATTAGTTAACTATTTTCTAAAATTGTTCTAAAAGATAATTTTTGAAAACTGTTTTATGATACTTTATAAAACAAAAGTTTATTTGAGAACTTAAAATGTTTTTAAAATATTTTTAATACTTTTAAATATATTTTAAAATTAATTTTTATATTCAATACTTTATTTTTAATCATTTTATATATTTGTATAATTATTTTTTAAACCAACTATTAGAAAACAAGTAAAAATAATAAAAATATTATCTAGAAACACCTTTTTGTTATTCTAGAGAACAAAAAACAGAAAACAGTTTTTGATTAAAAAATACATTTTTTTGTTTTTTTATTTTACAAAATAGAAAATTGTTTTAAAATACAGTTACCAAACAACCCTTTTATTTCTTTTCTCAATATATTACAATAATTCAACTCTATTTCCTTTCCTAATATCTTCAATCTCATACCCACTTATCAAGTTTTCCATCGTTTTTTAAATTAAATACATGAATTACATTTGGTTCCTAAATGAAAAGAAAAGAAAAAAAACTGTTAACAAAACATATAAAAATAATTTTTAAATTTTTTTTTTAGTTATTTTTTATTTTTTTTCCCTATTTTTTTGGTCGCATTTTTTCTTACAGATTTCAATACACCATTCAAAACCATGCTACATATTTATTTAAATACAAAAATTGGAAAATTTCACCATGCATGTTGAGCCAGCAAATATTGCACCAACGTCCACCTTTTCCCTACATAGTACATACCCAAAATAATAAAAAATAAAAAGAAAAAATATCTGCCCATTTCAGGGCTTGACGGGACGGCCTCAAATAAACAGCCACAGGTAAAAACGACTCCATATCCAAAGTCATGCTCCCAAACTTCCCCAAAATGAAGAGGAAAATGCCCATATGGGTAAATAATTATTCCAAAAGAAAAATGAAAAGGGGTACCCAAAACATTGTAGTGCCCCCACAGGCCATAAGATATCTGTAGAGCAATATATATGAGTTGTCAAAAGAAAATTTGTCAGACAGAACAGTCCCTCATCATTGCACAATGAAATGCAACCACTATTCAGATAGTGTGATCCATGGGGAAGAAGATGTAGATCCTCTACGAACAAAACACCAAATCCAGTCAGGCAAATTCAGAGTTCATTCACTGACCTGGTCCCACTCATACAGTGTAGCATATTCATCAGATGACAAGTGGAGAGTCAGAGTTTGCGAGTCACATTACTTTCAAAGCTTTGTGTTCCTACTCGATCTCTCCTCCATCCTTTCTCTGTCATGTCTCTTTCATTCTATTAGAGACGGGGCAGAGAAGCCTTAAAGGGGCTAAACCATTCCCTGTTTCTTGCAAAACTCAGAGGACCTAATCCATTCCCAGTTTCTTCTTCAGCTCTAAGATACAGTAAGAAAAGAGAGATTGTTTAGCTTTTGTCAGGTGTATGTTGCAGTTTTTTTTTCTTCTCTTATTGGGTTTCTTTTTTTTCTGTGAATTGCGTGTCTTCATATGATGGATTTCATGCACCTGTTTTTAGATTGGTTCATTTCACGAGGATGATACTTGAATTCAGCTGTTCTTTTCCTCCTCTCTCTCTCTCTCTCTCTCTCTCTCTCTCTCTCTCTCTCATTTGATTTTTACTATTATATGTTTTTGTTGATTCTGTGAGGTGGGTTTTGTTAGTATGTTTTTCTCAATACTATATTATGGTTAGAGATATTCAGATTGAGAGTTATTTTCATGCATCTTGATTTCTTCCTTCTTTTAACAGAAAATCCCAGTCTGGTGAGCCATGAATCACCACCTTCTTCCAGATTGGAATATTGAAGGCGATGTCCCTGTAGCCAATCAGAAGAAACCCACGGGGTTAGTACTCTCAGTTTTTGGGTGGATTCCTCAGCTGAAATCTTGGTTTTTACCTGTTTCTGTGTGTTTGGATGTTATTGATTTTGGTGGAACAATTTTACAGGCAAGAGCATGAGCTTGTAGAGCTCTTATGGCGAAATGGGCAGGTGGTATTGCACAGCCAAACACAGAGAAAATCCGGTCTTGCTCCAAATGAGTCTAGACAAGTTCAGAAACAAGATCAAACCATGCTAAGGTATGGTGGGTCATGTGGGAATTGGAGTAATTTGATTCAGGATGAGGAGTCAATCTCATGGATCCAATACCCACTGGAAGATTCCCTTGACAAGGAGTTCTGTTCTAATTTGTTTATGGAATTGCCGCCCAATGATCCAGTTCAGCCTGAAAAGCCTGTTAGACACTCTGAACAAGAAAAGTCTGTCCCCAATGTCGTCCCCAGCTCACAACAACCTATTTTTAAGCATTTGGGTAGTCCTGAATTCCCAGGAAACCCAATGCCGCCGCCTAAGTTTCAGGTTCCTGGTTCAGTCCAGCAGAATTGCAGCTCAGGAGGATTTGGAAAGATTGTTAACTTTCCTAACTTTTCATTCCCAGGGAGAACCAATTTAGGATCTTCCAAGGCACAACTGGGGGGAAAGGGATCAGGAAATATGGCACAAGGAGGAGATGCTAAAGAGGGTTCAGTCATGACAGTTGGGCTGAGCCACTGCGGCAGCAATCAAGTTGTGAATGAGGCTGACTTGAGCCGATTTTCAAGCAGTGGCGTTGGCACCGGTTGTTTATCTTCAGGGCATGTCAAGGACAATGTTCTGAGGATAGTTTCTCAGGGGGACAGAAGGCAAACAGAGACGCTTGAACCTACTGTTACTTCATCTTCCGGTGGTGGGTCGGGCAGTAGTTTTGGGAGAACATACAAGCAGTCTACCGACACGAATAGCCACAAAAGAAAGGGCAGAGAAGCAGAGGAATCTGAGTGCCAAAGCGAGGTATTAAGTCTCTGCCTTTCTTGACTATACCAGCTTGTAAAATCTCATATGAATTTTTGTGCTGAACAAAGAGTTTGTAAACTTGTAGGCTGCTGAACATGAATCAGCGGCAAGAAACAAGGCATCACAAAGATCCGGGTCAACTAGAAGGAGCCGTGCTGCTGAAGTCCATAATCTCTCAGAGAGGGTAGGATATATAGGATTCCATGGCTTTTCATTTTTTATGATTTTGAAATGATCCTTATACTCAATTCTTAATGCAGAGACGGAGAGATCGAATCAATGAGAAAATGAAGGCATTACAGGAGCTTATACCTCACAGCAACAAGGTATACTTTCCCATTTTTCCTCTTTTTCTTACTGCTCAGATTTCAGAAATAAGTTATCAATAACAATAGGTGAGATGAGAATAGTGTTGGATGAGTGGCAAGAAAAGAAAGAAAGTTAGCCAAATTGGTTAAGCCTGGTTCAAAGCAAAAGAAAATTTTCAGTCTGAGGTTGTGAGACAAGACGAGATAAACCCTATTCCCTCACAAAACATTAGACCCTGTATATAGCAGAGTAGGCAAAAAAAGATTGGTGTACCAAACCCCTAGTAGTTGATATAAAGTTTTGTGTAGTGTTTAGTGTTTTTTGGTTAACTGACTTAAATGTTTGCTCTCCAGTCAGATAAAGCATCGATGCTAGATGAGGCAATTGAGTACTTGAAGTCCCTTCAGTTACAACTTCAGGTACAGGAAGTTCATAGCCAATAACTAGCTCAATGGACTACCAATGAAGCCATTGACATCGTTTTCTTGTTTCCATTTCAGTTGATGTGGATGGGAAGTGGTGTCGCGCCTATGATGTTTCCAGGAGTCCAGCATTATATGGCCAGAATGGGAATGGGAATGTGTCCACCTCCACTGCCTTCTATTCACAACCCAATGCATTTACCAAGGGTTCAACCAGTTGATCAGTCCACATCTGCAGTTCCACCACCAAACCAGCCTCCAATTTGCCAAACCCCGGTCTTGAATCCGGTTAATTATCAAAATCAGATGCAAAATCCCAACTTTTCGGAGCAGTTTGCACATTACATGGGCTTCCACCCTATGCAAACTCCCTCTCAGGTTAGTTGCTGGCCTTCTCATCTACTGGGAATGAATGGTTTGGCTTTCCCAGTCAATGCATATTTCCCATGAATCACTGCATTGGTTCTCTTGCAGCCCATGAATGTGTTCAGCTTTGGATCCCAGAGTCACCCCATGGCATCGCCTGCCCCCACTGGTGGCACCCCCACTGCAGCTGCTGCAGTTGATAGTGCTCCAGGCAGCAAGTTGGGTGAGTCCTCTCAAGCTCAGGCCGGTCTTTTGACATTACACCCATTGCATATGATCAACAAAACAACAATTCCCTCAATAAAGCAACCAGGGATTTTGAAACTAAAGAAGGAATATTCCCTTAAAAAAATATTCAAAACCACCCCAAAGTTAAGTCCTTTGAGTACAAACTTGGACCAAAAAAAATGAAACCCTCCCTTCATCCATTACACTGTCTGCAATATCACCATGCATTACACCATTTTCCAATGACTTTAGGATATTTTTGTAGCAGTCCACAGTCCCATCATGTCAAATCCTTTTCACCTTTGTTAAATTCCTTTCCATGTCCATATCCACAATCAAATGCTTTTTCATGTGACAGCCATGTTCCTCTTTGACATTAACAGGTTAATACCAGTGGGTACGCATGCTGCTCGAATGCTTTTGGTTCCATTACACATCAAGTGCGCCCCATTGCAAGATGATGATAAAAGCCATCCATTAATTTCGTCCTGGTGGATGGCCTAGGCCAGCTCTTCCTACATAGACTAAGGATCCATCAAGTTATGTGTTTACCCATATGGATGAAATTATATCTCAATCTTTGGATGAAAATGATTCAGTTTCAGTCAGTCGCTTCCTTGCAACTAGAGCATGGAGACAAGGATAGCAATGTCAAATAGTCCTTCCCCCTTTCTCTACTGGAGAAATTATTATTTTGGACTCTGGAAAATAATGTTTTAAAAAAGGTGGTTATTGTTGGAGCATAATTGGCATGAAAACTCATCATTTTCCTTTCCATGAATGCCCAATTGCTTGACATGAAGGGCCCCTCTGTATCTTTCAATTTGATGGTTATTTTTGCATCATAGTGCTGGTATCTTTTTATCAAAAGAGAAAAAAAAAAAATGATTAAAATTGAATAATAAATTATTTTTTTTTTAATGATTAATAATAAATTTTTTTTTTTATTTTGATAAATATATTTTCAATGAAAGGATTTTGGAAGAAAGGTTCCTGACAAGCATGAAAATCATGGTTGTCATCTCAAAGGGAAGAAGAAAAAGGGTCATTGTCAGAACTCTCCTCTCTGTATCAATCAATCTCTCAAAAAAGGAGGGATATGATTTCAAATAGTGATCTATGAGTTTGCGGCCATGAATTAAGAATTCGTATGGGGGGCTTTGAATTGCATCAATTCTTTTGTTTGGTCAAGATGCAAGGAATTGAATGTGTATAGGGGTTGTCACGGCATGAGAATAAAAGCTACCCAACTAGTTGGCCTCATGTTTGGGTACTTTGTATCTATGACACCAAGTTAAATTGTTAATGGCCTTGTCATGGGACCTGTACAACCCCACACATGGCCTGTGGGGAAGGACTCACCATGATTCAAGACTTGTGTCCCTCACCCTCCTGGTCATTTTCGTGAGTCTTAGGGATGTGAACATTGCAACCGGTTAATTTTACACACACTCGTCGGCTGTGGTGTAAATATATCCTATTACCATTAGTTTTAAATTTAGTTATTTAGTACTTTTATAAACTTATTTAGTTTATATAAGATTCATTTTTTAAAGAAATTTTATGTAAATGTGTTTAATAATTTTCTAAAAAATAAATTTTGTTCTCTTAAAGTATATTTTATAGATGAAATATATCTATAAGGGAGTTGATCAATAAAATTTGTGATTAATATGTTAATCAAACCACACACATGAGTAAAAAAAAAAATTAAAAAAAAAAAATAACGTGGTTCGGTGATCAAAGTGATCCCTATGTTCATGAAGTACACTAACACTCAACAATTCACTAATAAAAATAAATGAGAAAAATTACAATGGTGAAACTCTAAAAAAAAAAATCTCAATTGCGATTACATTCTTAGAAAAAAAAACCCTAAATATAAAAAAGTTAAATATATAATAGGGGTAAACTTGTTAATCAACACAAAAAATTTCTTCAAGGGATGTTGCTCCCTTCAATCCCCATGAGCTGATCAAACAACTTGATCCCTACGATCTCATCGGACAGTTTGACTCCCGCGAGTTGATCACTGAACAACTCAACCCCCGACACTCCAAGCAAAGCATAATAAAACTAATTTAAGTTTTACAATCCAACATAATAAAGACTTAAGTGTATTTATATTAATCCTCAAAGTGTGTAAAAGAAATTAATCTCAAATAAAATCAAATTTTGTAAATCTGTAATTTTTTCACAATTGTTCTATTTGATGGATTTATTTAAAATTAACATTTGAATCATAAGATATATGAAATAAGATAAGAAATAAGATAATAATATATGTTATCTTGTATTCAACGATAGAATGACATATTCATTATAAGCTATGACGATAGAATAAAAAAACTCCATTATCTTATAATATATAGGTATTATTGAAAATTATATTGATATATGATGTTTTATCCACAAAATAAAACGCAATCAAAATTATTAATTTTAAAATGTCTTTTCCATCCTTTTCGTATCATTGAATGTCACAATTAAAAAACCAATGTCGTCATATTATATTGTTACATCAATGGATGATATGACTCTAAATTACCAGCGGACCCAATCATCCTAGCTAGCATTATTCCAATAAATGGCGAAAAAAATGTAATTAGAAATTGCGGGTCATGTTATTGTTTGAGGCCAAAATCTAAAACTTTCATTGTGGGCCAAAACCTATATTTTATTACACCTCAGTGGCGTTCTAATGAATAAAGTTACAAGAAAGTTGTGCAAGAGTGGCCTTGGCACTAAAATTAGCGTACAAGAATGTGATGTGAAGGTCTCATTGTGGCCTTTGTATCCTATATATTAGATATAATTGAATCCCTTTATTTAAAGACAAACCCTTTTTCAAGGGGTTTAATAATTAAAATAATTACTTCGTAAACCATTTTGATAAGCCATTGGCATTATTTGATAAGTTATCAATATACATCATGGGGCATTTTTAGTTAATTAATTTACATCTCTAGCTAATTTTCTTTTTTTCCTTTTTTTCCTTTCTCCGGAAAGGTGGTAGACATCACTTCTTGTTATACTTGGTGATATCAAATCGATCTAATTTTGAATGCATTGAAAATCAAACTAATCAAATCTAGAAAGAAAATTGATTAGTTTTGTTCAATTTGATTCATGAATGGTAAACGACTAAATCAATCTAAATCAACTAAACTTATATTATAATAGTAAATATCGTACTTATTTATTCAAAGCAAAAAAGTCATGAAAATTCATATGGCAAAGAACCAATATGAAAGACATGCACTTATGTGTGTATGAATAATTATCAATTCAATTCAACTTGTTTTAAATTTTTTGAATGGGAAATCAAAGCCGAAGTTGGTCTTACTCATTTTCAACTTATAAAACTGAAATTAGAGAAAACCTCATGTAATCCATTTAATTATGCTAATTTGTTCTAGTTTGACTATTGTTTTGAGTGATTCAATTTTTTACACGCCTCTGCTCAATAAGTTTAATACAAATGGATCTTACATCCTACCTAGATGTTTATGAAAACTCAATAAATCCGAATTCTCATAAGAATTAATATAAATTTTACTCATATAGGTGAATCTACCAAATTCATTCCGCAATTAAACATGTTACTTATAAAGGATATTGTATTTATTAAGACTTAATATGAAATACATCATAAGAATGGTATAGCCAACAAATGACTTGTTATTACCATATGAATTTGTCTTCTTGAATCTTCATTCATCCTATTTCCTTGGATTTTCATTCTTGTAGGTGGAGTAACTAGCTTTGCTCTTTACTTATACAAGGCATGAGCCCCATCCCCTCTGATGCATCTTCTTATTTAATGGTCTAGTCATATGATTGGCTAAATCTAATAGGAACTTGGCTATCATGCATGGTGCATAGACACAAATAAAGTTTGTTGAAGTACTGTATTAGGCAACCAATGACTCAAACAATATTAAAATAAATGTACACTGTTATCAATTTATCTTTGGTTATAAGTTGGAATCATAAGGTGTCAACATTATTTTATGGTCAAAGTGTTATTTCCTAGGGACTTTTTTATATATACAGGATTCCATTAAGTGCTCTAGATATTTTAATTATTAAAATTATTTATGTATTTTCTATATGCTCACAATCAAAGTTGGATCCAAGGAGTCATTTAGGCCTTGAAAATTATTTTTTAGAATAATTTTTTGTTTTTCATTTGTTTTCTGAAAGCTGTTTATACAAACATGTAAAATGATTGAAAATAAAACACTAGATATAAAAATTACTTTTAAAATATATTTAAAAAAATTAAAAACATTCTAAATTTCCACACAGACTTTTACCCTACAAGAATTAGATAATAATTTTCAAAAATTGTTCTTAAAAATTATTTTTAATAATTATTTTTTAAAATAATTACCAAATAGACCGTTTACATACCAGGAGATGATCAAGTTTGCTATAAATGCATTAATTAGGAATTTTTGTGAAATTATTGACCTTTTTTCTATGAACGAATTTGATCTAACCCTTTGTGAGATTAGGACAATTACTTTTTCAAGTATGATTGGACATTGTTAACTCTTTTTCTATTAACTTGTCTAGTTTAAGTTTTCTTTTAAAGATTCATTTGGGTGTAATGATCTTTATTCCCTTACTTTTCAAGTATGATTAGACATTGTCAATTCAATTTTTTATTAACTCATTTGGTTTAAGGTTTCATTTTAAAGACTCATTTGGATCCAATTGTCTATATTCTAGGTGCATTACTTTCTAAGTAGGATTTGATATTATAAACTCAAATTCACAATCACTGCTAGGAAAGAAAAAAAAAGTGAAAGACTTAGCCATTTTTAAAATAATAAAATGATAGATTATATAAAGTTAAATAGTAAAAAAATTTCATTATTATTTAAGTTTAACTGAGATTAGAAAACTATTATTTTAAGGTTAACATGGGACTCTATGAAGGTGTAGTAGAGAAAAGAAAAGAAAAAATAAGAAGATAGTGAAGAGAGATAAGCAAATGGTGTATTGGGTAGAAAGAGGTTGAAAAAGTTTGAAATGTATAATTTTAAAAGTTATAACAAATTTGATCCCCTTTCTATGGACAAAGGTGATGACATCGAACCGTGTAAATTTTTTATCCTCTCTATTTATTTTATTTTTTTATTGCATTTGACTATTGCGATATTTTTTCCCAACAAATGATATCAGAGCTTTTGCATACTCAACATAATGATATGTCGACATATTGATATGTCAACATAATGAAATGTCGACATTATGATGTAACTCCGATTGTACCACTACATCATTGATCAATGGATCAATCACTATTATAATTTAATAATCAATCTAATTTTGAATATTATTACTTTTGAGAGACAATGAAATAGAAAATAATAATACCACAAAAAATAAAGTTAATTAATTACCGTCAAAGCAAGTAGGGCTAAAAAGGGGAACAAAGTATAAATTCTTCCGACATTAGTTGTCTTATATTCATGTGTAAGTAGGTAGCTAGCATGGACAATGTTGTGTGGATTATAGCTATCATTCAATTTTAGCTCTCTCAAGGACTTTTTTCTTCTCTCCTTAAGGTTTTAGTTTAAATAGCTTTCAACTAAAACGGTCCTATACCTTGCAATCAACTCCTAAAGTACCAACACATGTATATTTAAAATTAAATTTAAATTGATTGAATTTGTATAAGATTTAAAAAGTGTTTAATAAATTAATATAATAACTTAATATGATTTAATGACTTAATTTCAATCATTAAGTATATTAAATATATTTAATAAAATAACTTAATATCACAACTTAAAATTATTTTTAACTTTAAGTATTAAATAAAAATATTTAACTTATTCTTAATCTTTAATCTCTTTTACTTCTTCTGTCCATGTTTAGTAAAAATATTTTTTTACAAGTCATCTTTTTTAATAAATATTTTTGTAATTATCTCATATTTTTATAATATTTTAAATATAAATATTTAATAATAAATTTATTACTTAAAATTAATGAAAATATAAATATTAATTAAAATTAACGAGGGTAAATATGTCAATTTGATAATTTAGAACAAAACTTAAAAATAATTTAACTTAATTAAAATTAATTTAAGTTATTAAATAATAAATATTAAGTTTTACCAAATACCCAAATTTAATAAAAAAATTTGCCGTTTTAGAATATTAGAATCAAATTCAATTTACTTCTAACTACATATATAAAATGAAAAAGGAAAAAGAAAAAAGAAGGGTGAGGAATGCTTTGAAAAGTGAATGGGTTTTAAACCTCTCCTCTTTTCCATGCATGCCAAGTTCACTAAACCAACAATATTATTAACATAAATACATAAAACTATAAAAATAAATTTGATAATAATATTTGAAAACAAGGGGACATATGCACACGCATGATTGGAGGCATCCACTAGAAAATATTATCCCTTCACTCAAACTTGAGCCTTTGGAGAACAATAGAATCTTGGCTGCCTCCAACACCCAATCCTAATTATCTCTAAGTTGGCCATCATGTCCATTAGCATCTTTCCGACGTACCAGGAGAAAACCCTGGTTCATTTGTTTTCAAACTTAATCATCTAGTGTGCTATACCTTTAGCAATCAATTCACAAAAAAAAAGAAAAAAAAAATTCCAACTTACAAATGATTTTTCAATATATGCTTTGATAAACATATCCCATTCTTGGGATAATGTAGTGGGGGAGGTAGAGTGGGAGATGGCATCATTATCATTCTCATTCTCATTCTCATTCTCATTCTCATCTATTTCAATATTCTTCCTCAACATTATCATATCTACATGTATACACATGTGTCTACCCTTGGACACAAAAGAATTCTTTTTCTTTCCCTTCTCTCACAAAGATCCTCTCAAAATTTTTGGTTCAAACATGTTGGGTTCTTGAATCCAATTATTGTGTCCATGCAAGTTGAGATATGAACTGAGGGTGGGGAGGGGGACCCCCACAAGAAAGGAGAAGAAGAAGAAGAAGAAGAAGATGAAGATCTCACCATATAAAAAGATAAAAGTATATTGAATTGTGGCCAGCCATTGGAACATGGTGTGGTGTGTGGACACCCCCTACGTTTCATTTTCTCTCCTATCTTTTCCTTGATGTTGGCAGGTAAAAGAGAGAGACTTTCATGTCAACCAATGGCCCCATGCCCCTTCAAATATGCCCACTGTTTGTGGCCTTGGTTTTTTCCTTGTAATCATTTCTTATATTCATCACTCGTTTTCTTTTCAAGCATTGATGTCTCCTCTTGTCACCCTTTCCCCACTCCATTATTTGTACCCCACTTGGAGTTGAACCCAATTTATTATTATTTTAAAAGAAAAATCTTCTCAATCATTCCATTCTTTTCTTCCTCTTAATCTGGGGTTTGATTAGTTAATCAATATAAGTTGCTGCGGCGGTTCGGAATTCATCTTTGTTATTGCCATGCATAATTTTACTAAAAGAATATCAATGGATAAGGCCCATAAGGGTCACAATTTGTACGGATAGATTCTATTATTCTATTCATCTTGTATCATGCCTAAACTTTGACATTCCATTAAATATAGTTCAATCCAAACACAACTTATATAATAATTGAATTAAAACTATGAATCCACATATCATCTAATTATTAAATAAACAGGAGTTCGCATAACTTATTTATTAATTAAGTCTTATTTAAGTAAGTATTATTAACATCTCAACTTAATATATATATATATATATATATATATGACTTAGGTGATATTTGTTTTTTAGTTGAATAAAAAAAATCAAAATATTTTTGATTTTTTATTCTATTAAAAGTAATTTATTGACATTAATTAGCATAATTAAATTAAATTTATTGATAATAAATTTATTTTAATTATATTTATCGATATCAACATGTTATTTTTAGTTGAATAAAAAAAACTAAATATTTGATTTTTTTTTATTCAATAAAAAAACAAACACCATCTTAATTAATCTATTTAATCAAAATCAAATTTTCATTAAGTCTAACATAGGTTAAATAGTATATGGTCATATAATAAGCAAAATTATTGTTAAATAGGTCAACTTGGGTTAAATTTATGTCATATAAATTGATCTATTAAATAACTTATTTATTAAACCAATTATGCAGGTTTACACAAATTTGAATTCAAATTTATAAAAAACAAGTGATGTTAAAAAGATCGTATTAAACTTTGCCAAATAAATGGAGTTGGATTTTTCTCTTAGTGAAACATTTTTTTTCCTAAAACTTTAAAGCTATATTTGATTCCTAGAAAATTTGAAGGAAAATATGAGAGAAAGAAAATGGAGAAGAAAAATAGATGAAAAAAAAAGTGAAAAAAAATTTTAAAATTTTAAAATTATTTTTAAATAATTTATTTCACTTACTTTCCTCTATTATATAAAAATTAAATAATTTAAAATATATAAATTTTTAACTAATTTTAATTATATTTGATTTTTTTTCCTAATATTTTTTATAGTTGGATCAAATGAGAAAGCTATTTTCTTTCACATTTTTTTTCTTTACTTAATACTTTTCGACAACCAAACATACATTAAGAGTGAGTTTGACAGTGTTTCTATTTGAAGTGTTTTTAATAGAAGTATTTTTTTTAAAAAATGTTTTTAGAAGAATCATTTATCAAGTATTTCTCCAAAAAATATTATAAATGATTTTTCAACATTAAAAGTAACATTTCAACCTTTTAAAAGTATTTCATTAAATTTACCAAACACTTTGATTGATTTTCAAAAACACTTTTTAGTATATCTCAATGACTACAAAACAGATCCTAAGGTCCTATTTGGTAACTATTATCAAAAGCAATTTTGAAAAATAGTTTTTAAAACTTATTCTCTATATTTTATTGAACAAAAGTCTGAATGGGAACTGAAATGTTTTAACCTATTTTTAATATTTTTAAACATATTTTAAAAATAATTTTTATATCCTTATATAATTATTTTCTAAAACAACCTTTAAAAAATAAGGAAAAACTATAAAAAATAATTAAAACATATTTTCTAAAAATATCATATTTTATGTTCTTAAAAACATAAAATAAAAAATAATTTTTAATTATCGAACATATTTTTTATTTTTTTATTATTATAAATAACAAAAAACTGTGATAAAAAACAATGTCCAAACACGCCCTAAACGTTTTCTTGTAATATCTTCATTTGTGTTGGGGCTGATGGACTTTGCAGAGATTGCGATGATATGGAAAGAGAGCATAGATCACCCTCCAGGTTTGCATCGTAGGGCTGGAATTGCCGATGCATCAGATCACATAGCTCATCATGGCTGAGTTGACCAACCAGCTGAAAATTACACAAATAAAACAAAATAAAATAATGATGTGTCGCACTTTTTGTTTTGCATGCTTCTTTTAATTAATTTTTTTTAAAATATTTTATAGAAATTTTCAATTATTTCAAAAATAAAATTTTATTTGAGAATTAAAATATAAAAACATTTTTTGAATTTATTATTAACGAAAGAATTACGCTTTTACATAAAATATAGAGTTTGTTTGATAATTATTTTAAAAAATAATTTTGAAAAATAGTTTTTGAAAATAACTTTTTTAATTTTTGTAAAACAAAATTCTATTCAAAAACTTAAAATATTTTTAACTTATTTTTAATATTTTAAAAATAATTTTGATACCTTATATTTTATTTTTAATCATTTTACATATTTATATAATTATTTCTTAAAATAGCCCTTAAAAAATAAGTAAAAATAATATAAAATAATTAAAATATATTCTTTTAAGATATTTTATTTTTTATTCTTAAAATCAAAAAATAGTTTTTTTGTTATCAAACATATTTTTTTGTAATTTTTATTTTAGAGAACAAAAAACTATTTTTAAAAACAATTTTCAAATCAGCCGTAGAAGTTTTTAAAAAAACAAGCTCGTAAAATAATAAAAATATGTTCTCTGAAGACATTTTGTTTTTCATTTTTTTATTCTTAATAATAAAAAATATATTAATAGTATTTTTTGTTTTCAAAAATTATTCTTAAAAATAGTTTTTGATAGAAGTTTTTTAAATATTTTTAAATTTTAATTATCGCTTAAAATATTATAAATATATAAAAAAAAATCCGAAAGTCTATTCTCAGAATCAATTCTCAAAACAAAATTTTTTTCACAGGCCACGTATATGAAATTAATCTTAATGAAACACAGATCACGACACAATTATTTTGATTTGACTTAAAATATTTGAAAAACTTCCTAAAAGCAAACTATTCTAAAATTTAAGCCATAATATTAAGCATAGGAAATTGGACTTTTAGCCTTTGTTTGTTTGCTTTCTTCCTTCACAGCCCTTTATGTGTGGCCACATGAATATTCAGCAGATGTCGGTAGATATTATTGTAAGTAATCCAATCATTTTTCATATACGTGCATGTTATTGGATTTTTCTTGCCAAATTCAGTCTAGTAGTGCATTTATTCAATTATGTGATTAAAAAAAATGAAAAAAAAAATTTTAAATCAATAAATTATTTTTTTATAATTTTTCAAATTCATTTCATTTATTTTCTTATATCATATAAAATTAAGTAAATTTAAAATATATAAATTTCTAATTAATTATAATTATATTTGATTTCTTTCATATTTTCTATTGTGAAACAGAACATGAGAAAATCAACTTCTTATCGCGATGGAATCGAAAATTTAGTGAAATAATAATATTTTTTCTATTCATTTTCTCATCCTAAAAAAATAATTCAAACATTGATTTGTTATTCTATCATTTTAAATATGTAATCAAGGCTATGTTTGGTTTAGCAAAAAAAAAAAATATTAATAAATTTTCTTTTTGTTTGATTTCACTGTTAAAAATATTAATAAAAATTAAAAATAATTTACATTAGTTACAATTTTATATATTTTTAAATTATTTAATTTTTACATAAATAAAATAAATTTAAAATAACATACAAAAATAATCTAATAACTTTACATCTATTTTTCTTTTCTTCTAATCTTTCTCCCTATTTTATTTTCCTCATGTTTCTTCTTAAATTATGTCGAACCAAACATAGCATTGAAAAATGGTTGGGAGTGCTGCAAAATTACCTTGTTGAGATCCAAAGGCATGTCTTGTGCTGGATGAGGAGGATCCCGTTGCGTGAATGCGGCTTCTGTTTCAAGTCGTGTGTGTGACATCTCTCTTCCTGGTGAGCACAAAGATCCTCTAAGCCTCTAACTCAACACAATTAAGCTTCCATGGTTGAGGGGAAGAAGGAGACGCCTTCAAAGCACAGACTGGGTCCATGATTGCCATGTGTCCTTGCTTATAATTCTTTTTTTTAATAACCGTGGATGTCTGGGCCAGCTTACGTGCTCCTCGACTAATCCCACGGGGTCCTGAAGTTAACGACCGAGTAAAACCTCCAGTGGCCTTAAGGAATTCGAACTAATGACCATTGGGGAGCAAACTGTGACCCCATTTTAAGGTTATACCACTCAATTTTATGCAAAATAAAAGGTATTTATGCAAAAGGCTAGTAGACCAATTCCCAAGTTTGGACCCCTAGACCTAAAGATTTGGAAACCTTTTTGTTTTCTTGGGCCTATAGATGGCCCTTTTATGGAATGGGCCGATTGTGCAGAATGGCCCTTTTATGGAATGCATTGCCTATATTACATGCATTCTTATTAACTTCAATGTGGAATCATATCATAAGCAAAAGTAATAACTTTAATGAAAATTCATGTCCCCAATCATATTCTAATACTATTGTACAAAAACATTTCTTTAAAGAAAAGTTAAAGCCTGGGTAGTAATTTTAAGAAGCGCTTCTAACATTTTAATACTTAAAAAATGTTATCATTCAAGTGTTAAAAATATTAAAAACGTTTTCAAAAATGAGCTTGAATTCACATTCCACTCAAAACTAGAATTTTTTTAAAACAAATAAGAAAATGCAAACCAAATTAAATCTAGTTGCATATTTTTTTAAGAAAAAGATTTTAGGTTTTAGTGAATTTTTTAAATGAATTTTAATAAGAAATTTTTTGAGAAAATGTTTTCTTTTAAGAAAAAATAAAATTGTAAATAACAAAATACAAGGATCACACGTTAGCAAACAAAAAGAAAACAAAATCATAAAATAAAATTTTGGACAACCAACCAAACCATTATGGGTGAAAGTAGAGACCAATTTTTCTAGAGAAACACTTGATATGTAATTTTCCTAAAACACTTTTAAAAAATATATATATTTTCACTAAAAACATTTCAAGTGGAAACACCGTAAAATGCACTATAAGTATTCTTTGAAAATTTAGAAAAGCTTTACATCTTTTTTCTTCTCTTATCTTCTTAATTTGTGATTTGAAAGTTTTGAGATGAGCCCATTGTAGAGATTGAAAGCATCGTATATGGATTCTTTTATGGTTTCTTTATAAATTTAATACTAAAATTTCTTAATATAATTATTAAAATTTTAAAAATAATATACAATCAAATAAAGATCAATCAATGAATAATAATTTAACAATATACATTGAGAAAAGCACATTTATAACATTAATAATATTATTATTTAAATATAATTTGTGATAAATTTATTCAATAGAAATATTATAAATTAATTTTAAGTTTTTATTTTTATTTTTGTGCTATTATAACAAAGGTTGGCCTCGAATAGGGAGACATCATGGAAAATGAACTAAGAAATTTATCATGGGCCTTGAACAAAAAACTCCATTGAGGTGGAAAAAGCAAACCTTGATCCCCACGGCCCAAACTCTGATACAGTTTGGGTTGGGTTTCTAATCCTGACCCATCACGACCAACCTAATTATTTATTTTAATTTTTTTTTTTTTTTTTGGATGATGTTTTTACTTTTTAAGGAATATTTTGTGAAGGAGGATAAGAAAATCCTGAAATAAAAGAAATAATATTCAGTTATTAGAAACTTTAAATATGCTCCAATTTAATTAAAAATATCTTTTATCTTTTTTTTTCTTCAATACTTGAATGTATAATTATCCAACTAGTTATGTCACTCTTCATACATATTGTCAAATTTAAGACAACTATAGTGACGCACATATGGCTCACTAGTCTGTCCCGATTTTGCTTCTTTATTAGGCTTACGTCCTCAAAAAATATCTTGATAGTGTGTTGTGAAAACTTTTCATATATGACTCTTTCTCATTCACCCTTCGGGTCATATAGGATACCACAAGTTCATTTTATTTATTTATGACTATGAAATAGGTTTAAAAATTAACTAAGGATATTTTTGTCCAAAAATTCATGCATAAAAAGCTTTTTTCACAATGTAATTTAAAATATATATTTTCGAAAAACAAAAAAAAAAAGTTTTTCATTTATACTCAAAGTATTTCAATTATTTCCATTCATTAGTTCCATTCTTTAAAAAAAATACTACAATTAAAAAGTAAATTTAAATAAATAAAATTATATAAATTTTTTGTCTTCGGTTCTTCTCATTTATTTTACTTGCTTTGTCATATCTTTATTATTTTTTTAACATTAATTTATTGTTGCGATTTTAGTTTTCTAAAATAAATTTTAATATTTAATCTTCACATTTTAATGCGAGTTTAATAATTTTTAAAAATAACTTCAAACTAAAATGATGAGCCAACTAATATCATAAACCAGGCAAAAACTAGTCTCATATGACTATTTTCTCTACGGAAATTTTTTAATCAACAATAAAATAGTAAATTCAAATATATAATTAAAAAAATTGACTTATTTAAATATTTCAAAAATGAACATTTTTTATTTTAAAATTTATTTTAAATAAAATATTATTAACTATTATTATTTTTAGAAGTATTATTATTCATTTTTAACCCCAAAAAAAATATCAGTTAGGTCTTTATCAAGATATTAATGTATGTATTTTATAATATCTACTAAAATAATATCTTTTTTTTGTAACATTCATATTTTATAATATCTGTTAAAATAATATCACTTTTTGTTTTTATAATATCTAGTAAAATAATATTAATTTTTTAATAAAAACATAATTTAAAATTTTATTATAATAGTACTATTCATATTTTACTAAAAAAATATTTATTTTTAATTTATTCATAATTGAAAAACTATTTTTAATTTTTTAATAAGACTTGGATGAAGGTTATTTGACATTAATAAAAACCGAGTTTATAGTTCTTTTTACAAAATTAAAATAAAACTTATAAACTCGAAAACAATTTTTAAAAAAAGTTTCATAAAATATTTTTATGGTAAAAAAAATCCAAAATTAAGGAAAAAAAAAGTTAATTTTTTTATAAAAAAATTGTTAAAAATATAAATATGAGCATAGAAATATCAAATCTCATAAAAATTGTTTAACACCATATATTTTCAAATTCTTCCTCCCATAAGTAAAAGGAAAAAAATAAAAAAATATTAAAATATGTCATTAATTTATTTTTATTTTTTTTCCTTTATTTTCTTTTTCTTTTATTTTCTCCCACATTTCCCATAATGAATTCATACCTCATCTTAGCGTGCAAGAGTGCTACAATCTTTCATGACAATTACGCCACAACTACACCCTTTAATGGGATATTTTAGTAGTCACATTTAATATTAAATACTTTCTTAATCATTCCTAAAGTCAAACATTTCTCTTTCTATTTCCTCAATCTCTTCAAAATATCATTCTCAACAAATCTTATTCCATGAGTTTACAACAATTTTCAAAGTTTATTTTTTATTAAAAGGGAGAAAAAAAAATAGAGTGAGAAAGTTTGATTTTAAAAATAATTAAGAAAACTTTAGAATTATAAAAATTTCTTTAATATAATTTTTTTTACGAGAAGTTAAAAGTTGAAGCTAAAGTAACAATTTTTGAATGGTAATATTAATGTTATAAAGTTTTATTAAATATAAAATAAACTTTTATATAAATCAAAATAAAAAATATGCTAGAAGTAATTTTTTTTAGCTTTTATATTAAATATTTTTTTAAGTGATAGGCAGAGCCCTGAGAAATCTGAATTTTCTTAAAAATAATTATCAAACATATTCTAATACTTTCTCCAAACATTTTGAGGTCCTATCAAAGCTTAAATCCCCGGAGTTATAAAAATGAAAATTCTGAATTTTTTAACCATATGTTGACAATGTTATTTCAGTTTACTAAAAACAAAAACAAAAACAAATAGCAATTTTAAAATGTTTAGATTTTTTTAGCAATTGTGGTCAAATTCGATTTTTCTTTCCCCTCTTCATTAGTCAACTGTTAAACAAGAGAATTTGAATCGTGCTATTTTTGCCCCTAGACTCAATACATTGGATGATTCCAACATCACCTAAATATAGAGAAAAATGAAATATAATGATATATCAAGAGAAAAAGAGAACATCTAACAATCAAAAAATAAAAAATAATTTTTATTCTTTAAAATAAAAAATAAGATATTTTTTAGTAAATTTTTATTGTTTACCTTTATTTTTTAAGAGTTGTTTTAAAACATAATTATGTAAAATATATAGAATAATTAAAAATAATATAAATAATTTTTAAAACATTTTTAAGAACGTTAGAAAATAATTTTAAAAAACTGTTCTCCAAAATTATTTTAAAAAAACACTTCCCACACACACCCATAATATCAATCATGGCTAAGTTAGATCATTTTTTTTCCCTTTATTTGGACCAGACAATGAAGCTCTTCATTAATTATATTTTCTATAGCTTCCCACACTTCTGTTCTACCATATAAGTATACTAGTATGATGTAGTAATCATCCATTCATATTTTGACAATCATGAAAATTAATTCACTATAAAATTAAATAAAATAATAAATTATTTTATTAAAAAGAAAACTTGTGAATTTATATTTTAAATAATAAAAAAAACTATAATTATTTTTAAATATAAATAATTTTATCTTTTTACTTATTTTTTAAGTTCTGAAATAACAAAATAAAAGCATGATACCCATATCACTCATCTCATTCCTTTTAAACAAATGTTTTTTATAAAAATAAATAAAACTATAAGTTATTGTATTAGAAATTAAACTTTTGAATTTAATTTTTCAATGATTAAAATTATAATTTTTTTAAAAAAAAATTAAATAATGTTTTTTTTTTTTTTTTTCAAATTTTAAGATCACTTTTAGTAATGAACACTATACATATTATTTGATGATGTCAACACCAAAACACATTGAATTTGGTCATGAAAAAGATGGCCCCTTGAAAAGTGGCTATCACTTTTGCTTTTTATATTGAATTAGATTAATTTATTTTTCATGAAAGGGAGAGGAGAGGTTGAAAAGTGAGGTTTTTTTTTCTTTTTTTGGTGTCATTTTATTATGGGTCCTCCACCCAAATGCCATTATTTTATAGATTCTTGCTGATAAACATGAATAAGTAAAATAGGAATAGTGAACTTAAAAATAGTTGATAATACTACTACACCTTTCACTATCAAAGTCAAGGCTCACCTTATACAACTATCAGACAAACCCTCTACCACCTTTTGCCCTTTTTTTTTTATAGGCATCCACCGACTCACAATTGTGGTTTTAAATCTCTCTCAATAGATCACCTGATATCACATCATGTCACCATCAAAAACCTCATCTTCTCCAATTTTTTGGACAAATTTAACCTCTACCTCAACTGAATTTTAAAATATGAGTTGTATGCAAATTAAAAATCATCTAAATTTATGCTATAAAGTCATAATTTGTAGATATAATTTCAGTTTTTTTTTTTCTTTTGATCAAAATTATTATCATTTTAAAACATTATTTTAACAAAAATCCCAACTATATATTTTGAAAATAGTCTTATTTATACTTTAGGATATATTTTGGAATCGGATTTATTACTTGAGATTTGATGATGGAATTAAGAAGTACGTTAAGATTGTGTTAACTCAAGGAGATGTTTCATATTTTTGCAGTATGGTGTTTTAAATCTTTATTGTGGGGTGTTTGTCATATGAAGTTAGATATGTTCTAGAAATTTTGCCATATAGGAAACACCTCCAATGGTGTTCATTGTAGGACTCGAAGTACTTGGAAAATGTTTTCCATGAGTGTAAACTATTAAAAAAATTTCCTTGTTTTTCTAGCACGGGCTTTGAAGATTTTTAATTTTCAACCCAAAACTTATATATCTTAGAAGAAAAAACATAGGGAAAATGGAATTTGAAAACTTTCTTGTTTTAGAGAAGTTTGAAATTTTGAATGGGCATTTGTCAAAATTAAGAATGTTAACAACATGAACAAGGAAACCACTTGTTCTTCCTTTTGCCTTTTTTTTTTTTTGCCCTTTGGCGACCTTCTCAATGGGGACATATCTTACCGACTTTAATTTACAGTGAACAACGAGAGCATTCTTCTTCTAGAATCTAAAAATGTAGGCTGGGTTTATGTTGATGAATTGTGATTTTTACATAGTTGTGAGGGATTTTTTCATTACTACATGATCAAAATTAGAAAGAACAAAGTTGTAGAGTAAGGTTATGTTTGATTGTTTTCAACAAAAGACTAATAAGGGAAAGCAAATGAAAGAAAGGAGAAGGTGCAGTTGCATGCTTTCTTGAAATTGGACAAGTTTCCAAGAAACAGTTCTATTCGTATTATTTAAAAATATTATAAATGAATTTATTTTTTAAAATTGTAACTCAAACCTTGGTATAGTAAGTGGGCTATTTTTAGGATAAATTTGATATTAAATAATTCACATTTTTTATCTTTATTTTTTCACTTTTTAAATTAAAAAAAAATGACGAAGGGAAATTTTCAAGTTGAGCAAGTATGTGTCTTAGTAATTTGTTGATGGAATGTTGAGTGCTTAGGAAGATGTTTTTTCAAGTTGAGCAAGTATGTGTAGAAGGGCTAGAAATTTCCTATTATTAAACTCTTATATTTTTTCTAAACTTTAAGATCAACAATGAGGGAAAGTTCAATCACAATGTTGTTTTACATTAATGGTAATATGATCAATGCACCTAATGGGATTTGCTACAATTCTCCTCCACCAAAGGTTGTGTTAGTTGGAAGCAACACAACATTCAATGACTTAGTTGCATGTTTAGGTTAAGCGTTGTGCAAAGACTCATCTCAAGTAAAGTTGAAGTTGGTTTAACGTTATGCAATTAATCTTAGAGGTGGTAATTTCAACTTTGTAGCACTACCCATAAATGACAATGATGACATGAGTTTAATGTTCAAAGTAGCAACAAATTTCCCTTCACCTCATACTATTGAGTTGTATGTAGAGATCCTATTAGTACAAATGGAGAATGTTGACTACACCATTGAATGGTGTAGTCAATTAAGTTAATCAATTAGAACCCATTTTTGGCTAGATTAAGTTATTTAAATAGTTAGTGGGGTCAAGTCACTAAAGTCCATTGAGAAACCTTATAAATACCCCCTTAGGGGTTAGGGTTTTCATAGCTTTTATGTAGAGTTATCTTCTACCTCTAAAAAGAAAGAGAATCATAGCCTTTCCCTCCCACCAAAAGTATGCCAAGACCAAGGAAAGGTCATCAGGTGGAAGATCTTAAGTCTACAAAACTTCTTACGACATTGATTTGATTCATCAATACTTGGATTTAAGGTTTAGGAACATCCAAACCTAAAGGTTAGTATTTTAACTCTAAAAATCAATTTTTTGAAAAATTAATATAACTTTTGTTACTTAGATTTAAGATGTCAACACTATGAAAAACTCATCAACTTGCAAGGAACTCATGACTTAAATCTTCTATGCAACTCCTAATGTGTCTAAATCATGTATAAGGCAAATGATATAAACCTGAATGCTCAAATAAATATTAATGCAAACAAGGATAAAATAGTGGAAACTAACTTGGTCGCATCAGGTCTTGCTTTTAAGGGTTTTATCCTAGTACTTTTTTTCTCCATTGCCACTATAGAAGCCTTATCCTCGTTATTGCTTCCTAAGTCGTAAGTGTAATTGTGAAAATGAGGTATTTCTTCATGTTGGTCGGAGGGAGGTTTTTTCAACTATTCTTTCTTTTAGAGCTTTGGGAAGCTCACCTTGTTCTCTCTTCTCTTCTCTTCCCTTTCTTGCCAACACTTTCTTCATTTTTTTTTAACTTCTTCGTGTTTCACCTCTCTATGCCTTGGAAGGTATAAAATAGAAAAGTCAACTCTATTAGCTAGTTTATTAAGGTGATTCTAGGGAACATTTCAACGAGCATAAATGGATGAATTGTGTATAACATCCTAAGAACTTTCAACAGTGACTGGATTAGAGAACATCCCTTGGTCAACTAGAATTTGGAAAACTTGGATGAGCTTGTCAAAGCCTTTCCTATTAATATAATAAGTTATCCTTCCTCTTTGCTTAAAGGACAATTTCACCATATTAGTGTGAGACAAGCTTATATTGACATGGTTCACTATTTGAACACTCCTACCTACCTAAAATGACCACCAACTCGTATTCTCATTACTATTGCAATCTAAGCATCTATCCACTACTTGAAAGCTTAGTGTTCCAACCTTAAGTAATAGTATACATTCCACTATAACCTAAATTTGTAGATAAATAACACCTCCCAAACTCCTAAATCGAAATTGTACTTTCGATTCAACATAATGCACTCCATTAATATTCCATGGACATTTAGAAGATGACAAGATGGATAAAGCTTGACAAATGAAGTCTCAAACAATAGAGGGAAGAGGATGTCATAAACTGACATAAAATTATTTATACATGAAGAATATTTCATCATTTTCAACTCCACTAGGGTTACAAAACTAGATGAACTCAATTGGAAAATATATACCTATGATGGACGAGATTGCAAAGGTATTTCTAAACTTGAGTATGATGAAAGAATCTTCTCTTTCATCCTTTAGGAATGACACAAACAGTGACTCCTCATTTAAAATCCTTGACTTGTTATCTTCATTCTCATCAACCTAAGGTTTCATAGGTGCTCCAAGGAGTTCAAATGATCTACTCTCTCAAACATCTTTGAATGAACCCCATAACATGACAAGATAGGTGGCTCACTAAGACTAAAAATCTAGAAACTCCCTATAAGCTAAAAGCTACTAAGAAGGGACTAAGAGGAAGTTAAAAATTGGGGAAAACATTAGGAAAAAGCCAAAACAACTCAAAAACCTCATATGATATAGAGGATATTTTTCATACCCTAAAAGAATAAACTCGAATAAACAAGGGCAAAGACCTAGACTTTCTTACTCCCTCCAATGGATTTCAAACCTTTGAGGATTAGAAGGGCAAGAAAAATGGGAAATTGCCAGCAAATATAAAGGAAAGAAAATAAAATAGAAAGTAAAAAGTAGTAGCAAACATGAATTTACTTTTGAACGCATATGTAGGAACTTATAAGCCAGGGAATCTATGGCCGATGCAGAAGCTTTTGAGCAAGCAATTTGATAAGTATAAAAATTGGCTGGTGAACATGACTATATAGGAAGCCAAGTGTAAATGACAAAAAGGCATAGCAGACATGCAATAAATAAATATGAAGAGAGAAGGTCATTATGGGCTAGAAACCCAATAACCATTCAAGTAAAGTCATGTGTAACAAATGGATTGGCATCAGAAAAAATGACTTTTGAATTTCCCCATTTCATGCTTTCCAAATAGCACATGAAATGGAAAGAAAGATGAAAGGCATTCACATAATCAAAGTTTGTCTACATGTGTCAAAAACAATGATTAAGGACAAATACATCTGCCCATGTTGATGGGATGAACTTGTCTATCTCTTTTGTTTGTCTGTCCCCTCAATGAGAGGATGAAAATGGATCTTGATTTGTTTTGTATTTGTCTACTATCTTTTTTGTAGAAGCATACTCCACATGAACGAATGTGCGCCTAACATAATGATGACATATGAAACCTATAAGGAAACATCTAATAATTAATATTTGACCCAATAAGCAATAAGCTCATATAAGAATCAAATAGATGGTCGTCAAGTAACCCTTTATATGATGTGGGGTAAAGAAAAAAATAGAGAGAATTCATATTGATTTCATTCTTCTTCTTCTACTTTTTTATTTGTAATTATTCTTGTTTATTTAACCATAAAATAAAAAAATAAAAAAAGGATTTTTGGAATCCCCATTGTTGGCATATCTCTTTATTATAGGTGACTAGTAGGAGGAAGCAGAATCGTAATCTATGGACAAAGTTGCGAAGCACACTCAATTCAAGGAAAAGGTGTTGAAATTTCTTGATCTAAGAATTCATATCAACATATTTCTAAAAGAAAATCATATATTCAATAACCTAAAACATAATAAATATAATAAGATAGTATCACACCAAACAATATAATCTTACAAGTGTTCACTAAATAATGTCATCTTACAAAATATATAAATATAATTGAAAAATAATTAATTATTTTTACTTAAACTTTGATTTGCGGCTAGCCCAGCACCAACTGTTGGGGGGCTCATTACTTCAACTAGTCCCCGTGTTCCTCAAATGGATCTCTTAGTTGTTGAGAGGGCTGCCCAAAGGCGGTATATAAGGCGTACCCAGTAAAACTTACAAGTAAACCAGATATAGAGATGGCGACTAGGGTTGCTGTTTCCATTATTATATAATTTCAAGACCACAATGGATTTATGATAAGATCGTTTATTTACAACGGAATGGTATACAAAGTCAACAGATCTCAATGAATACAATAGGATTTATGGCTACAAAAACCGTTGAGGGTAGTTCTAGATCTCGTCCAAAACCAACTACTATAGGGGAGTTATTAAAACCGTTGAATTCGGAATATGGTAAAGTAGCTCCTGGATGGGGAACTTGGTAATAGTTTTATAAAATATTTTTAATATTTTTAACACTTAAATTATATAAATTTTAAAGTATTAAAAAATTTGAAAATGCTTCCTAAAATCAGTGTCGAACGAGCTTTTACTCGTTTTTGAAATTAACTCTTTGATAGAAAGTAATCACATTCAATAAATATTCTATGGCCGATTTCCAATCTCACCCATATTTTACAACTTTAACTCACACACAAATATGAAATGTCATTATCCATACAATTAATAATTTCATCACAAATCAAATACAGTTGCTGATAAAAACACATACCCATTTACCTTATAAATCAAACAAAACCATCTCAATCATGATTTTAATTTTGGGTCCAATTATAGTATCAAATTGACATATATCAAACCGATCACTTCATACCGAAGTTGAACTTATCATTTTATATTCTAATCCTATTATAAGCTTGATTTTATTGTTTTACATCTTGATTCCCTTCTATTATTTTTATCTGATGACCCTCATTCAACGGCTTAAATCTTACCATACATATTCAAAGATCTAAATTTAAACTCCAATAAATATCACTACGACATCTTAACATTTTGATATAGATTCCAACTTATCATTATATTAATCTTACATGGTGGCCTAGGTTTTATCTTAGATAAGACCAAACAAAGTTGGGTAGTTTACCTCCCCAATGGCTTAAAACTTTTCCTTTAATTTTTACAGGTGTCTTCCTTCCATACCAATAGAGCCATTAATGTGATCTCTAATCAGAAAACACCATAACCTAATAATGGAGCTTGGGTCCTGCACCACACTATTACAAAAAGGTGACAATGACAATAGGTGTCAGACCTTCGGACACCAACAACACACAAGCCCACATTGAATTGATGCATGTGGGTGGGTCACCTTTATACTCCACGTTTTCCTTTTCTATTTGTTGTATTCTTCTTCCAACATATTTCATTTAATAGTGGAGACTTACCTCCTTATCCCATCACTATTCTTTCTTTCTTTTTTTCACATGGGGTTGGCTTTTTATGGTCAGAGTTTTATATGGTTTCTGTTTTCTCCCTTTCTACTTTTCATCTCTTTCTTTGTGCAAGGAAAACGTGTCCTTGAATTCAGCCATATTTCCACTAGCACATGGAGAGTTAGGAGAGTTAGTAGGTGGAAGGGAAAATTGGTTGGACTTTTGTGGGCATGTGACTTGTTGCTCTTTGTCCATGTTTTAATTTTTTTTTAAATTTAAAGATTATGTTTGATTGGTAAAAAAAATTAAGAAGAAATGTAAGAGAAAGAAAAAAAAAAAAAAAAAAAAAAAAGAGGTACATGGATTAAATCATAGATATATAGATTAAATTATTTGAAAATCCACATAGTTTTAATGAATTTTAATTATATTTGATTTTATTTGGTGTTTTTTATAATATAATCCAATATAAGAAAATTATTTTATTTAATATTTTTTTAATATTTATGGGAAAAAACATAACCAAAATAATGAGCTCAATTTAAAAAAAATATATTAATTTCAAAGAATTCTTATATTATAGTAGGAATTATCATTATTTTTTATTTTTAAATAAAGAAAACACCAAATGTATTCAAACTAACAAACGATATGGATATATCTGGTTCTTGAAAAGTTTAAAGGAAAATGTGAGGAAAAGAAAATAAAAAGAAAAAGTAAAGAAAAAAAAATATTTAAAATTAATAAATTATTTTTATATACTACTTCAATTAAATATATAAATTTCTTAATAATTTTAATTATGTTGAGTTTTCTTTCGTATTTTCTATAGTAAAACCAAATAGGAGAAAATTAATTTTTTTAACATTTTTTTCTTTAATACCTTATGGAAATGTCATTATTTTATACGAACAAATCTTTAGAAAATAAATTTAGAATCGATGATTTGAACCCATTTACATAAGACCTTATTTCTTTTTATAAAACAATTTTATTTCAATGAGATGTTACTCTTGTAACCATGATATGCTTATTAATTTAGTGATTCTTATTCATTTACTTGTATTAATAATTAATTTTTTTAAAAAAATAAAATGACATTTAACTTATTTCACAAAATTAGTAATCATGTTCTTTAACTTTATCTAATTCAAGCCCAAGCATAGTCAATATTACTTGTACATTTCTCAAATTCAAAATGATGATATTAATTGATAAGAAAAAAATATGTTTTCATACATTCATATAAAAAAACCCGTAAAATAAGAATTGAAATTTATAAAATACAGATTTCAAACAATTATTTGAAAATAATTAACATTTCATGCTTTTTTTTTTTTATCAAATGTATTACCTTTGACAATTCAGGTACTACATTTTCATTATATAAATATTACATTTGACTTTTGTAACTACTACATTTGACCGATGAGTGCATGAAATTTGAATTATTTTTAAAAAGTTCATATTTTGTGATTATTCCCAAATTCCCCATCGGTAAATTCACTTGTAAAGTGTTGGATTTAGATTGGATCGGCCAAGATATGAAAATTGTGTGAATCAAACCTAATCCATTGAAAACTAAATAAAGATTTTTCAAACCTACATGCGTTCAATCGAACTCCTAATTAAAATACTTTTAGAAAATAAAATAATAATACATTTTTCACAAGTGTCCATGGCTTACATCACCCAAAGATTGATGATTGTTTATTTTACTTTACTTTTAAAAAGCTACAACAAAGTCTTTGAGAATAAATAAAAAATACATGCAAAAGGCTCCACGTTCCTCTCATGCCGTGCTATCATGCCATAGAATTAACACATATGTTAATTATGCATATATGGCTTATTTTATCACATTTTTACAATTGTAATCATGTTTAATCCATTTGTTTTTATAATTATATATCTTAAAATATTTTTTTTATAAATGCTTTTATTATTAAATTATATTAATTTTATTATATTTTTTAAAAAATATATAAAATATATTTTTAAAATTTTTAAGTTTTAAAAAAAGATTATAATTGTATATGAGCAATATATATAAGTAAATGTTTGGTGCTAATTAATATAACACAATTATGTTCTTATGATTTGAAGATTGCTCGATGTGTTTCTCTGATATTATTATCTTTATAATTTTAAGAGTATATTTAGTAGTGATATTATAAAACATTTTTAACCTCAAAATATTTTCTTAAAAAAATTAGACGTTTGGCAAAATTTAACGATTTATTTGGTAATTATTTTTTAAAATAATTCTAAAAAATAGTTTTTAATAATTATTTTTGAAAATTATTTTCTAATGTTTTATAAAACAAAAGTATATTCAGAAGCCTTAAATGTTTTTCACATGTTTTAAATATATTTTAAAAATAAAATTCATGTTTAGTGTTTTATCTTTAATTATTCTATATATTTATATAATTATTTTTTAAAACAGTTCTTAGAAAATAAGTGAAAATAACTAATATTCTTTGAAAACACCTCATTTAAATCGGAAAACAGTTTTGATTATCAAATGTGTTTTCCTTTTTTTTTTTTATTTAAAAAAAACATAAAACTGTTGTCGAAAACAATTATCTTCCTTTTTTTTTTTTTTTGGAAAACATAAAACTGTTGTAAAAAATAATTATCAAATAGGCCCTCAAGAATCGCTTTTAAAAATATGAAAAATCATGTATAGTATTAAAAAAATTACTTTTAGTATTTTTTTTTAAATAAACATTATATAAATAATTTTCTTAAAAACACATTCAATGAAAATATTTTATTAAAAAACACTTCGACTGTAAACACGGTCAAAAGTCCTTTAATAAAAAAACAATAATTTGATTCATGATATCTTTATTTTTTAATTTTGAATATTTTATATTTTCTAATTTGAACGAGTTACAATTATTGAATGGGATGAAAATCAAATCTTAGTCCATATCTGAAAGTCTTTCAACTTGTCACAAATGATCTAATGATACCATGTAGATGGGTCCATATGGAAAAATCCAAGTGGCAATTTCGTATTTTATAAATTAAATTTAAATAAAAAAGGCATATAAATAGATTTGTGGTTCGAAGATTCTAGAAATTTCTCTATTTATGGTATGCACATAGTTACCATTTGTGATGCATTAATTTCGCATGTCCAAAATGTAAATATATATTATAAATGTTATAATTTTTAAAATTACATATATAGTATATGATTTCATCTGAAAATGGAAGTCTATGGAGATAACAATGATCACGACTTAGGTGTTCTATTCTTGATTCTCTCGTAATAAAGAAAGTCCTCCCAATAATATCATCCACATATTTTTTTACTTTTTATATCTTCATCTCGATATTTTTTTTTTCCATCACATATAATCTTTACAAGTTGTATCTATTGTAACTTTTTCCTATATGACTTGTAATATTAATATGGATATTTTTATCGGGTTTCTTTATTTTACAAAATTATGTTTGATTGACAGATAAAAAAGGATATATACATGCTACGACATCATATCTTATAAGTCATGATCTAATATCTTTGGATATTATTAAATGAGATATCAGGTATTACATACAATGACATATGTTATATGTTATATTATGTTTATATTTAATTTATAAAATAAATAAATTATATATTATTTTTTAATATTTAATATTTATTTAAAATAAAAATTATATTGCATTATAATATTGGCTATTAAAAAAATATAAAAATTCTCAAAAATTTAGTGTTATTTAGATGTTGTTCTTATTTGTTAATAATATTTATGATTAAAATATTTAAAATTTATAAATAAAAAATTTATATTATATTATTCAATTTATTATATTATTGGCTATTTTATAATATTTTTTTAGAGAGAGGCGAAAGATTTGAACGAGTATGGGACTACCACCTACCCCATGCCTCTCATACCGACCAAATCAAACTTCCAGCTAACAGCACTCTTTAGTCTTTCTCCACGCAAACACGACCTCTCTTTCCATGCTTTCTTCTCCAGTACAATCCACCCACACGTCAACACGTGTCCATTCCTAATTTTTCCACTCCAATATTTCCCAAGCAGAAAATAATCCAGTCCGTGGGATTGCCACGCGACACAGTTAATGTTACGTCACCTTACCATAACATTATAACAATTAATTTTAAAAACAGTTTTTTTTTAAAAAAAAAAACAATTAACATGTATTTTCTAATAATACATTTTAATTGTTTTTTTGAGAATGATTTAAAAAAATATTTATATAAATATGGAGAATAGTTGAAATAAAGCATAATAAGTAAAAACATTTTTTTTTTGATAATTTTTTGTTTTATAAAACATTAAAAATAATTTTTTAAATTCCTTCTTTAAAATTGTTTTTAAAAATACTTTCCAAATAGAGTTCAAGAGTTTGTTTGAAAACTATTTTTTAGAATAATTTTTTATTTTTTAAAATAAAAATATAAAAAACATGTTTGACAATCAAAAATTATTTTATGTTTTTATTTGAATAGAAAAAAAAGTGTTTTTAGATAACATCTTTTAATTATTTTTTATTATTTTTATTTGTTTTTTTAGAACTATTTTAACAAATAATTATACAAACCATATAAAAATAATTAAAAATAAAAAGCTAAATATAAAAATTATTTTAAAATATATTAAAAACAAATAAAAAACATTTTAGGTTTTAAACAAATTTTTGTTATACAAAAATTGGAAAATAATTTTAAAAAATTATTTTTTAGAATTGTTCTAAAAAATAGTTACCAAATAAATCTCAAGCCTCCATTTCTATGTTTTATTTTTGTTTTTGTTTTTTTAATAAGAAATAATAATAACTCTTATATAAAAATACAAAAGTTATTATAAAAAAATATAAATTTATCTTATATTTTTAATAATTATGTTTAAAATTTTTTAAATTCAAAATAGTAAATTTTTTTAAAGATGTCAAGTCTTAAATGACTTTAAAAAAATTAATTTTATATTTTATATAAAATTTATTATCACCTTTTATTTTTAAAAATGAAAAAAAAAAAGATATTAAACATACACTAAATAAGGTTTTTTTTTTTTTAATTATTATGGAAAGGCATAGCTATTTGCTTTAAAACCCGAATTTCGTCTACTTCTCCTTCCATAATGCTAAAATTGAAATGTAGAATCAAGAAGGCAATTTAAGATGACAAAATGGGATACATTTGTTTCTGGAATAAATAAAGCAAAATTAAAATATTTATCAATAAATAATAAGTTTGTTTTTTTCTTCTAAAAGAGTCAATATTGATATAGATGACAATGGGATGAGTTTTTTCGGGTACCCATCTTGCACCACCCATAATAGGATGAGTTTTAATTTTAATTAAACAGGTTGGGATGAGTTTCTTTGTCTCACCCCACCCTGCTCTGATTATATATAATATTAATTTTTAAAATTAAATTAAATTAATTTTTATTTTACTATTTTTAATATATAGATAATAATAAAATATTTTTTAATAAAATAAGTTATAAAAAATACAATAATTTAATTATTTATAAAATATATTTATTTTAATGTAATTTAAAATTTTAAAAGTAATTTAAAAAAATAAAAAAATTTTAAAAAAGTTAAATGAAGGCAGAAGTATGAGAATTTCTCATAACCGCTTCGCCCAGTTTAATTTTTTAAAGAATAAATGGAACGGGATTGGGATGGAGATGACTCGTCTTGAATCCGTCCCATTGTCATCCTTAAATGTTGCTAACTCATTTGATGAATATTTGTATTAGTAAACCTTTTTAACGGGGAATATGATTTTAATAAAATTTAAGATAAAAAAAAAAAAAAATTTCGTTGATTGAAATAGAAAAAGTTTTTTTTTCAAACATGTGCATATTGAATAAAGGAATTTCTTGATTTAAAAATTTTATTTTTGAAAATAATGGGAATGATGTGAATGGGAATGACGTGGCCAGGGGCTGTTTACATCTCTCCCATTCTAGCACTAATAAATAAGATATTTAACATTTATGTAGCAAATCCTGATATGCCATGTGTTCAATTGACAAAGCGAGTAGGAAGGAATTCTCTACACCAGCCACCCTCCTCGAGTACGCCAATCTCTATAAATCCAACCCGGAAGCGCGGAGCCCAGACACCCAGAAAGCTTCCCCTTTCTCTGTCCCTCTTTCTCTCTCCAGTCTGTCTTTTAATTTCCGTTACTGATTCGCTTCCGATCCCCGAAATTCAGCTGTATTATGGGAGGAATAGTTCCATTTGTGTGAATTTCGCCGAATCGCGGCGTTTTCCGGCTAGATTTCCGGCGAGATCGAGAGAGGTGTGAGCAGTGGTGTTATTAGACCACACCGCATGAGCTGGTTGGTTAACTTAGGGTTTACTTCGAATTCCAATCATTTCACCACCTGTCTCTTGATTTTCATTCTTCATTACTCTCCTCAATTACCCCCTGCCTTGTTCAAATTCGAGAAGCCTCTCGAACCTGGATCATTAGTTAGTTGTTTTAATTGTAATTTCAATCATCGCCGCCGACGCCGTTTTAGATCGCCAGAGAATGGAGTCGTCCGAGAGAAGTAATCGCCAGTTACGCAGAGGTTGGTTAATTTCCGTGTTTTTTTAAACCTTTTTTTTGGAGAGTTGTTTCGTCCTGGTAAAAAGCTCCTTGATTTTATCAAATTTACAGAATATGCCATTCATGTGGACGAATAGAGGAATTTTTTCATGTAGTTTTGTGATTTATTGTTCATTCGTTTCTTTTCAATATGTTTGTTTGTTTGTTTGTTTTTCTTACGTAAATTAAGTGAAGATTAGCATGAACATATGCTTTGAAATATAATTTTATTTTTTAAAAACATTAATGGTGATTAGGAAGTGGTATTTTTTAAAAATTAGCAGTGATCATACAATGGCATGAATGTAACTGTAGGAAGTGATCATTCCTGGTGCCTACCCCATGAAGCATCCGCTGGCGATTTCAGACCCTGTTTGAACTGGCTTCTAGAACTTGAAAGGTCTTTAAAAGTACAATAAAGTGTGTTTATTTTTATTAAAAAAGAGCTTAACATGAAAGCAATTTCAGTCTTCTTCCCAAGGAAGCTATTCAGCTTATTTTGAGGATGAAGGAACTTTTAATAATACTGAAGTTACCCATTTGAAATCATGCTTTGCCTTGTCAAAAACAAAAAGCTATCCTGGACAGGGTGTTTTGTTGAATAAGGAGAGCTTGATTACTCTCTGAAGTCAGATATTTAATTATCCACATGCTTTATAATTTTTCTGATTTTTTTTTTTTTTGAATTTTCAAATAAAGGCTATTGATACTGTCCTGTTTGATTTTCCCTGCGTTCCTTGCACTTGATTTTATAAGTAGTTTAAAAACTAGCTTTTTGTTTTGATCATTCATAAAAGTATATATATATATTTTTTTCCTTTTTTTTTGGGTGTCAACTGACATTCGTAGCATATAAATCCTCATAACTTAGTGAAAAATTACCCTGCAACTTATCCAAAAATGAAACTTTTTACAGTTTCTGCAATGATTGTACCATTTGGTAAGACTGAGTAATGCTTTGTTTTCATTCAAACATATACATCACATAAATGCTTATGATTTTACAAAAATTTCCCAGTTGAAAAAAAAAAAACTTTTTTTGGTTGTTTAGTGATTGTGCAATTGGGTAAGTTGTCTTCTTGAAATGAAAGTTTCGACTATACGAATATGTGAGATTCATGGCATTGGAATGGTTGTGCCTTTGAGGCCTAGCTCAAATGGTAAAGGGATGGGAACGGTTTATGGGAGGTTCCAGGTTCAAGTCCCAATGGGGACAAAAATTTACCAATCAGAAAAAGGGAAAAAAAAAAGGCATTGGAATGGTTGCGCATAAAATTAGTATTTGGCATTGATGTCAATAGTTGATATGAGTATGCAAAATTATACTGGCTTGATGGGTCTCTCAGACATGTTTTTCCAATTTTTTTATTATTATTGTTAGGACTCTGTGACATGTACAAAATTATACTGCCATGATGGGACTGACATGTTTATGTTATTTCTACTATTATTGAGGTCATTCATGCACTGTATTTTGATAATGCTGCATGTTAAATTGAATAAACATGCCAGAGAGACCCATTAAGCCGGTATAATTTTGAACATGACCTCAATAGTAGCATGTTCAAAATTAAACTGGCTTGATGGGACTGGCATGCTTATGTTATTATTATTTGAGGTCATTTATGCACTGTATTTTGATAATGCTGCATGTTTTCTGTTTATGCTATTTGTTGTTTTTACCATGCTTTTCAAAAATGGACTGGACATTGACAATGCCACCATTGATTTTTGAAAAGAAACACTGCTTCGAGGAGTGGTACAAACACTTTCAAACTAAGAGTTAAATGCAAATGTCGACATCTTGTATGTTGATAATATCTTTTGTTAAAGCATAGCTACAGGTTTGGATTTGCTCAAAATCATATGAGATCAGGGAAATCCTTGCCCAAATTCACATGGCATTTTGACTTTGCAATTATCCAAAATCACAATAAACACAGGGTGAATTCATAAGAAATTGTTCCATTAGTTCCCGGAATCTAATTCATTAGAATCTGAGCCTCTCCTCTAGAGTCTGATTCCGTGCTACAAAATGAGGCTCTAGAGTTCTCAAATTTGGCTATAATGCAATTCAATTAAATAACTTTGGAACATAGCATATGATTTCTATTGTAATTATGATATTTTCTACTCGTTTCTACAATTGCTTTTCCTTTCCTCTACCCTGTGTTTGCTGTTTTCTTTGCATAGTTCAATCCTCTCATTTTCCTCTTCTGTTCAAGACATTAAGCTTAGTTTATTACTGTTCCACTAATGGTCAAAGACTGCCCACGATTTAGTGCTTTATCGACATGTTCTTCCACAGTAATACACTTATTTGAAGTGTATGGTGTAAAAACTGCATGGACTTCATGTTTTGTTGATTTGCTTTTTACCCATGGAATTGAACCTGGAACCTCTTCCATTCACTCCAATCCTTCGCAACCTAAGCCAGGTATCAGGGGTTTTACTTCATTGTTTTGTTGATTTATTTTGATAAATGTATTCTTGGAAGGCATATGATAGTGACTTCAGTACATTCCAATGTTATTCTAAGATGTAAATTATTTTGTGATTAGGATGTGCATTTAAAGATTCTTTTATCAAAGTGTTGAAGACTTGTAGTTCATCTCTATGGCCTGATTTCCAGAATCTGAATTCAATCTCCTGTCTTGTAGCTCTTTGTTATGGAAATATTGAAAGGCAGCAAGCGACCTCACCATCTGTTATCGTCATAGGTGCTGGTATGGCAGGCATTGCAGCTGCTCGTGCCCTTCATGATGCCTCATTTCGGGTATTCAAAAGAGAAAATTTGATTATGATGCATATCATTTTTATACCCCATGCTTGTTATTGTGTCTACACTTGACATGACTAGCTGGTCCAACACTTGTGGGGCATTTGCAAATGCTTCTTTCTTGTTGCCAAGGAAAAGTGTATGATGCATTTTTAGTGAAATTTGTTGGAGACCATGATATACATTATGAATCCAAATCCTAACAACTTGCACTTCTAGAAAACTTGGTTGCTCAAAATGGAATCTGAGCATCTTTAGTAGGAGGCCATATTTATTTCCCCAATTTATTGATTCCACGTTCAAGCCCAACTATGTATTTATTAAGCCCATATTCAAGCCTAAGAGCTTTTAGGAAAATTGGTTATCCAACAAAATTATTGCATGGTTTTTAGTCAGTAACTAGTCTGAGTTTCATGTCTGGATTCCTTGGTGGGTGGATTGGTAATGGATCAAATTTTCAACGATGTTGCATGTTTACTTAGTTCTTGAAGTATATATGATGCATTGCCACAAGTTTACCCAGATTGTTTATTTTATGGCCAGAATCTTGTTTTTATTGTACACAACAATGAGAAAGTTGGAGCAGGTGTTTGATGCAGAATTAGGTATCAACCATATCATGTGCTTGTCCATATGGGACATGTGTATGTTTTTGTACCAATATGATCTGCTTTTCACTTCATGCGAAAGAGTAGCCTGATCTGTGGATTATAGCTGTTTATCTGTGCTTTTTTATTCTTCATGGATCAGTATTGCTCTAACCTAGTGGCCTTAATTGCAATTCTGGTGGACAGCACCTTGCTAAGATATAGGGAACTAAAACGCCCAAGTAAGTAGCTGTTGTACTCATATTTAGTTAATTTTAGCTTGACTTAAAGCTTAGGGATGGGCTGGATTTTTCTCTCCTGAAGGCAAACAAAAAACAAGCTCCATGTTGGAGTAAACAGTAGCAAGCACACACATAACTTTTTGTCAAGTATCATCTACTTTATAAAGATGCAAAACACAATATCAGCATATTTTTAAAGCTGGTTTGTAATAAGGAAAAATGTAAACCAGGTTTCAACACTTGCTTTTTTGTGCATGTGAAATAACTTGTAATAATTTTGTTTTCAGCCAGTATGCTTGTCTGTTCACGAATTTAGTTGGAACCATTATCACTTTTGGAGATGTTAGCCATAGATAAATACTTCTCTGTTCTGTTTGCTATTTTCTTTTTTGATCAGATTTCTGTTTGCCATATTCTTAACTATACACACTTTATCTTTTTTAGGTTGTTCTGTTGGAATCGCGTGATAGAATTGGTGGACGGGTTCATACTGATTACTCATTTGGTTTTCCTGTTGACCTGGGAGCATCATGGTAAACTTTTTATCTTTTAGCTTTCTTTTTGCTAAAACCTGTGGATACCTCCTGTCAACTCTAATTAAAATCTCTTTCAACATTGTACTCAAGGCTTCATGGGGTCTGCAAAGAGAATCCCTTGGCACCTTTGATCAGTAGACTGGGGCTACCACTCTACCGTACTAGTGGCGACAACTCTGTGCTGTATGACCATGATTTAGAAAGGTAAACGCATTTTACCTTTGTTGCTTTATGGATGTCCATAGTTTCTAATACATAACATGCTCGAGACAGGAATGTTTCAGTTATTTGTTTGGTAACACAACATTTATCTTTGAGTGTGTCAGCCTGAGCTTCTGTTAAACATCCAATTACATTGTTTCTTATTCTAGACTATGAATTGATGACTTTAGAGGAAGGGTTCCATTTGTAAGTTGGTGTTGGCAATTTGTATGTCCTAGCCTCCATCTGTATTTTTATGTGAATGGTATTGCTGTCATTATAAAATAAGTTTGATGAAATGAAATTTGGTGAAGTTGACTAGTTAACATTGGTGTATAGTTAGAATTTTTAATTAACACTCTAATGTAAAATCAGAGACAGGGAAGGTGGTAAATAAAGTCATTTAAGTCTTCATGTTTTTTGTTTTGTTTTGTTTTTTCTTTTTTTCTTGTAGATAACATAATTTGATAGAATAAAATCTACTTGAGACAGGAAGGTACCGCAACCCAAATACACTACTATTTATAATCTCTGTACATTTAGTTTAAACATCACTTCCTTTTAAACTGCAATGTTGCATCATGACCTTGTCTTCTTATACATAAGGATTTTTTTAATGTCTTGAGTTTATATCTCTTTCATTATTTCCTTGAGTTCCATGGAAATTTCTAATATTTTCATTTCTTGAAGTTGAAATTTACATTGTAAATATTTCAAGCCATGGACCAGTGGTTAGTTCTGGACAGCATTCTATCTTTAGTCTAGAATGTATACAAATGAGGGAGAAGGATTCAAAAATGAGGTAGAGGGGGGTTGCAGGATACAAGAAGAGAAAAGGACTTGTGAAGGAGAAAATAAACACTAATAAATTACTACTGAGTAGTATGGCAATAAAATTAAATTTAAAAAAAAAAAAAAAAACTATGATGAGCAAGTAAATTTTTACAGAACTGCTGCAATGCCTTCTCTACAGTCACTAAATAAAACTTGCTATAAAGCTGCTAATACTGCTGTTTATTTGTTGCTACAAAACCAAATAAAACATTGTATGGATTGTAGCATTTCCAATGCAAAAAATTATCTCAAAGAAACCTTCTTTTGTTATCATACTCCATATTATTGGTTTTAGGCGATTATTATTGTCTTATGCAGCTATGCCCTCTTTGATATGGATGGGAATCAAGTTCCTCAAGAATTAGTCCGAGAGGTTGGTGTAGCATTTGAGAAAATTTTGGAAGAGGCAAGTATTGTCTTATTATTTTGTTTTGTTTGCTTATGAGACAGTAATTATGCCTGATGTATAACTTTTTATTTTTACACCTCCGTAAACTTACATTTCTTTCTATAAAATGTGAAAATGAGATACTAAATTTAAAGCAGGCATGTGGATGGGGATAGTTTGGTAAACATGACAGGCATGAGTTGTGCATCTTAGCCAAGGGTGGGGCCTTGTGAAACATGGACTTCACAAAAATTTACCAAGGGGTTGTGGCGAGTGAAAAGTTGAAGATTTTGTTCAATTTGCTTTTAGATTGTCTTGTAGCAAAGCTGTCAAGAGAAGTTTTTGTGTCTAGTCTGGTAGCAATTTGCTGAGTCATTTTTTCTGTTGAATACAGACTGATAAAGTGCGACAGGAACGTAGTGAAGACATGCCCATCCTAGATGCATTCAAAATTGTTTTTGAAAGGACGCCAGATTTAAGGTTTTTCCATCATAACACTATATTTCAATAGCCTGCTAAATATATATATTTCTTAATAGTCATTAGATGACTTAGTATATACAAAATGCAGGCTGGAGGGGCTGGCTCATAAGGTACTGCAATGGTACTTGTGCAGAATGGAAGGCTGGTTTGCTGCAGATGCTGAAAACATATCACTTAAAAGTTGGGATCAGGTATCAATTCATAAATAGTTCTAGATCTCTTAGCCAATAGAAATAGAAAAAAGAGTTGTTCGAGAATCAATGTACGTGTATGCTAAACATGATAAGGAGACTCGGTAAAATCTTTTTTTGGTTTTCTTCACAAGCACTTAGTACATATAATATCTATTCAATCTGTTACTATGTTATTCTGTACATGTTTCTGTCTCATCCATACAATCCCCTGATGCATGTGCAATTTTTATTTTGCCTCTTGTTCCATACATGAAAAACTCACATGTAGTTTGGACACCTTTTTTAGTTTGCATATGATTTGCAGTATCATAAAAAAAAAATAACAAATTCCATTTAAGTGTGCTTTTGATTGATAAGTTGTACTATTGGTTCCTTATATTGCCTTTAGAAAAGTGATTTATAGGATGAATGCATTAATATTAACATTGGTGGAGATGATGGTGCATCTCAACTGCCAAATTTTCTGTCCTGGTCAATGGGGTGCCTGCTGGCTTCTTCTCGAACTCCAAGGGGTTGCGGCAAGGAGATCCTCTTTCTCCTTATCTTTTTGTCTTGGGTATGGAAGTGCTAAGCACTCTATTAAGAAGGGCTGTTGATGGGGGCTTCTTGTCAGGCTGCAGACTTCGGTGGAGAGGGGGAGTGGAGATGATGGTCTCCCACCTTCTTTTTGCTGACGACACAATCATTTTCTGCGAAGCTAGGAAAGAGCAACTAACCACTTTAAGTTGGATTTTGGCTTGGTTTAAGGCGTCTTCCAGTCTAAGAATTAACCTAGCTAAGAGCGTTTTAATTTCGGTTGAGGAGGTTGAAGAGGTTGAGGAAATGGCAGTGGAGCTAGGGTGTAGAGTGGGGTCTCTGCCCACTATTTACTTGGGGCTGCCCCTTGAAGCCCATCACAAAGCTATTTCTATGTGGGATGGGGTGGAAGAGAGAATGAGGAGAAGGTTAGCCCAGTGGAAAAGACAATATATATCTAAGGGCGGGCGAATCACCCTCATTAAGAGCACACTGGCTAGCATGCCTATTTACCATTTGTCCCTCTTTCGTATGCCCAAGATTGTTGCAAAAAGGCTTGAAAAATTACAAAGAGACTTTCTTTGGGGAGGGGGAAGCTTGGAGAAGAAAGTCCACTTAATTAATTGGGAGGTGGTGTGCACTCAAAAGGAGAAGGGTGGTCTAGGCATTCGGAAGATTGATCTTTTGAACAAAGCCTTGCTGGGTAAATGGATCTGGAGATTTGCCTCTGAAAAGGACAATCTTTGGAAAAGGATGATCGGGGTGAAATATGGTCAAGAGGGTTTTGGGTGGAGGACTAAGGAATCTCGCGGGACGCTTGGAGTGGGGGTTTGGAAGGAGATAATGAAGGAGGCTAATTGGTGTTGGGATAGCATTGAGTTTAAGGTGGGGAAGGGGACTAGAGTTAATTTCTGGACAGATCAATGGTGTGGCAATGCGGCGTTGTCCCAAAATTTCCCCCAGTTATTTGCCTTGGCGGTCCATAGGAATGCAACGGTCAATGAAGTATGGGACTCAAGCCTTGATCAAGGAGGTTGGAATCTCATATTTTCTAGAGATTTTAATGATTGGGAGCTGGACCTAATAAGAGACTTGTTGAATATGCTGAGGGATTTTAGGATATCTTCAGAGGAGGATTCAGTGTCCTGGAAAGGAAGGGGTCATGACATTTTTGGGGTTAAGGAGGCTTATAATCTGTTGGCTGTCCTCATTGCCTGCACCTTCCCGAATAAATGCATTTGGGTAGATAAGGTCCCAACCAAAGTTGTTTTTTTTGCTTGGGAAGCCACATGGGGGAAGATTCTCACTTTGGATAGACTTCAAAAACGGGGGTGGCAGCTCCCTAATCGCTGTTTTTTGTGTGGTTGTGAGGAGGAAAATGTAAATCACATTCTTTTACATTGTATAGTGGTAAGGGTCCTTTGGGAGATCGTCCTTGCCCTTTTTGGGGTTTAGTGGGTGTTCCCAGAATCAGTCAAAGAGGTGTTATTTAGTTGAAGGGACCCTTTTGAGGGGAAAAAAAGGAAAAAGATCTGGAATTCCATGTCGTTGTGTATTTTTTGGACGGTATGGAAGGAACGAAATAGATTAGCTTTTAGGGGGGGTTTTTTAGCTATACAGAGACTAAAAAATTCTTTTGTATGTAATTTGTGGAGTTGGGCTAGGGTGTACATTGGGGAGGAGTCCTTTTCGCTCTTAGGCTTTTTGGAGTGGCTTGCAGCCACTTAAGGGTTGGTGAGGTTGTTTGATTTTTGCATTTTTGTTTTAGGCTGCTTTGTAAACTCCCTGTATTCTTTGTGACTTTTTGCCCCTTAATATATTTGTGCTTATCTATCAAAAAAAAAAAAATATCAACATTGATACTTAGACCATTCTCAACAAATGAATCCTTCTTATGAGCAAATAAATCCACTTTGTTAGCTGTCATGGCTTTCGCCACCTCTTAAAACTGGGGAGGATTAATAACTCTGCCATTAAATCCATAGTTTCAGGAGAAATACAATGAATGTATGGTGGGCGATAAGCCTTTGCATGCTAGCGGTGAAAACAAAGGGTGAAGAGAGATAATTTATGTATTGAATGGCATTATTATTTATTCATTTTATTTTTTGTTTATTACTTGATTCTTCTCTGCATATTGTGTGTTATAGGATGGCTTTGTGTATCTGCATAAAAGAACAGTGTTTGAGGTAACAATTTTTGTTTAATGTGCAGGAAGAACTCCTTCCTGGTGGTCATGGGCTTATGGTCCGAGGTTACATCCCTGTTATAAACACCCTTGCAAAAGGTCTTGACATCCACTTGAACCACAGGTATTAATTAATATTTATATAGTCCTGTTAATTTAATCATGTATCTGTTCATTGCTCAGCCGCATTTTCTATTCATACAGGGTTACAAAAATAGTAAGGCGTTATAATGGAGTCAAGGTAACAGTAGAAGATGGGAGATCATTTGTTGCAGATGCTGCCATTGTTGCTGTCCCCATTGGTGTTCTGAAATCGAGTCGCATAAAGTTTGAGCCAAGGCTCCCAGAGTGGAAGGAAGAAGCAATTGCTGACATTGGAGTGGGAATTGAAAACAAGATAGCCTTGCACTTTGATAAGGTGTTTTGGCCAAATGTGGAGTTCTTGGGAGTAGTTGCAGATACGTCTTATGGCTGCAGTTACTTTCTAAATCTCCATAAAGCTACAAGTCATTCTGTTCTTGTTTATATGCCTGCTGGGCAGCTGGCCAAAGACATTGAGAAAATGTCTGATGAAGCTGCTGCTAATTTTGCTTTTATGCAACTCAAGAAGATCCTTCCTGAAGCCTCTGACCCGGTAATGGTTATAGACTTTGCTATTTAGCTTTTACGAACATATAATTCATTTTTTCCAATTACAAATTTTGATTTCTCATGCCTGAGGCCTTCAGCATAATTCTCAAGTAGCATACCCTAAGGCTTTTCCAGGCTTCCAAATTCTTCAGTATAGATTTAGATAAGATTGTCAGACATGTACATTTGATTGAATTCCTTTGGGGTGGGATCTACAAAGCTGCTGTTATCTATTTCAAATCTGGTTGGGTAACAGACAAAGATAATTATTGATGAAAAGAAATAGGATGAAGAAAAAGTACAGGATAAATCGCGGTGGATATGATAAGTTCATGTGTGTAGTGGGCATTGCCTTGGGTTTTCTAAAGTTTTTGTTCATTTGGTGCAGATTCAGTATCTTGTTTCTCGGTGGGGCACAGATGAGAATTCACTTGGATCCTACACCTATGATGCAGTAGGGAAACCCCATGATCTGTATGAGAGGCTAAGGGTCCCTGTAGACAATCTATTTTTTGCAGGGGAGGCGACCAGTGTGAACTACCCGGGGTCTGTGCATGGTGCATTCTCAACTGGAACATTAGCTGCAGAGGAATGCAGGATGCGTGTCCTAGAGCGATATGGGGAGCTGGATTTGTTCCAGCCAGCCATGGGTGAAGAAACATCATTCTCTATTCCGCTTCAGATTTCCCGGATGTGACTTGGTGGCCTCTAGGCTGTTGTCCCCCACTACAACGAAGTACTGTGTGTTTGCGTTTATATTATTAATAAGGGGCCTCCTGACTAACGCATTGTTGCCATTTTGATTGGCTGCTTTGGGAAAATTACTGTTCTCCCACAGATTAATCAATCAAAGGATTGGTTAATGTGTATAGTCTCCTTCCACCCAAATAATTTCTGTGAACAATCGAGTATGAACTTTGTATATGTATATTCTAGTCTAGTGTAATGTAGTCTCTGGTCTAGTCCATAATGGAGCCTGGTATTTCATTAGAGGCAGAAGTTGACGGTATCAGAAAGTATGGATAGCTTTTTAGATGCATCAACGAGAGATATACGTAGGGAAGACGGTAGAGATTGTCTTGTTCAATAATGGTTTGTATCGCACTCTCCTCTATAGCTATATATAGAAAACGATGTGGTGTTATATAAATAATTAAATAAGGGTGTGGCATTTAGTAACTCTCTGGATGTTGAACTCTCTGGGCAAAGGTTGTAGCCCCTCCAAACAACACAATGGAGAGGTGGTCATAATGCTCTTCATGAGTTTGACTGAAAACAGGTATGTCATCTATATATACTAGCACCAACTTTTGATATTTTTTGAATATCGAATCCATTTTTGAAAAATTGTTGGAGCATTTTTTTTACCTACCTTAAGTTGCATAATTTATACTATAATTATAATTTTTGTATATTAATTACCTATGTTATATTTCTTGTACCTTGGTTATAACTTTTGTATGTCAGTCACATGCTTTGTACCTTGAGTCTATGTTTTGTATCCTTTGTTGGGATAATCCTTGGATGATAGGTGCATGCCATCACTAGGCATAGGGATGCTAAATCTACACAAAGTAAGTGAAAACTAAGCCTAGGGATGCAAGATCTACACAAAGTAAGTGAAAACAAAATGAAATAGTAGATCTAGGGCTTTGAAATCTTTCCTTGATCTAGATGTTCCTAGATCAGGATTCTAGTCAAAGAAGGTAGTTTCGTTTATTGCCATGATCTTCCACTCAATCACTTGTTCTTTGATCCCTGGAACTTGTGTAGGATGGCTACACAACCTTTTTAAGGGAGAGGAGGATGGAACCTCTCTGGAAGACCATAGCCAATAGTGTGTCTAACCCTAATCCTCTAAGTGGGTTTTTATAGACTTTCTTATGGTTTAATTGATTTGAATCCATCTTAGGTTTATGTCACTGAATCTTACCTTAGTGGATTCTAATTAATACCTAATTCATAAAAGCCAAAAACATTTATGAGAAAATCCTCGAGTCTATGATTTACTATCCATTGTAAGCAAATTCCTCGTGAAATGATATTTGTAATTTAGAAAGGTAAATGCTATCAATATCTCAAGATTATATCTTCAATTGAGTCTCAAATTCTCCTATTAGGTGATAAATTAATATACTCAGTTTCCAAGAGCATAGGTCAAATTTCTACTTAAGGAAAAACTACAACCATAGTTTTCTTTGATCACGTATCTTTAAGATCACCCAAAAGGACACACTGCCTTAATTCTATGAGATATCATGTTGCCTATGTTGAGAATATCTATTACTATCCACCTTTGTCATTAGTGATTTAATCTATAGGGAGTATATGACCATTTTAAGGTCTCACCTATAAGTCAAAATCATTGAAGATCTTTGCATTAACTCAATATTATCTCAAGTTTAAGAGTTCATGCAACATAATAACTTGGTGAATCATAACTATTTGATAATCAACATCATGATTCATCATACTTCCTGTCCAATGTATAACCATACCTATTGATGCACTCATCATGGAAAAACTATCCAAATGACCAAGACAAGTCATCATTTCAATTAAAAAGTAATGCATTATAGCCAATAACTTATCATTTTGTAAGGAACCTATGACTTGAAATTTTTTTGTCTAACTCATAATGCTCATTTTGAATAGTGTTTGATGAGAGATTGTGCTAAGCCATTTTGAGTATAAGTGTGAGTAAGAGGATGCTCAACACCAATTCTAGTTGACATATAAGAATTAATAAATATTTTAGATGTAAATTTACTAGCATTACCAAGATGTATTATTGTCTTGATTGGGTGATTTGAGAACTAAGCACATAATCAAATTATTTAAGTGGAAATGCAATATTGCAAGTAGAAAGTAAATAGACATGCGACCACCTAGTTAAGGCATCTATCAAAACCATGAAACATCAAAATGGCCACAAGGTGGGTGAATAGGCCCACATATGTTCCCTTGATGAATTTGCTCTTAAAAGGTTGGTAACTTAGACTTGTTTAAGTAGGAAATATAGTAGATATCATTGGGTGAAAGAATCTTCTAGGGAAAAAGTCTTCTAGTTCCTCAAAGCATGCCCATGAGAATTGGCTATGCTAAGCATCATGGAGGAGCCTAAGTGACCTTGTCAATCATGACATAGCATAAATATTTGTGTCAAAGAACTTCTAAATCATGACTATATAAATTTTAATAGTTGTAATAGTGGTGTGATATAACTCGTAGGATAAAGTTGAAAGCTTTTTTAAAATATGTTTTTCCTAGAAATCAAGGAAGTAATATAAAGATATTCGAAATAACTTTCTTACATAGTTTCAATATGATATCTATTTTAATGGATATCTTTAAAGTGAAGCAAATTTCTTCTAGACATACCAAAATATAGGGTATCATAGATATGAAATTTTGTTCCATTTGGTAACATAGCTTTTCTAAAGCCCCTAAATTGGTTTATATAAGGATTAAAATATAAGAAATTGATAGAATATCAATGGCTGTATTTTACAAAAATACTAGAAAATATCATAAACAACGAGCATAAATTATATATAAAAAAAACACGATATTAATAAAAACAGGGCAAAAACATTATGTTCCAAGTTCCCAAGAGGAGTTGTCAAAGACATCCTAGTATGAGTAGATAAGTTTTGCTGCCTAGTCGATTTCATCATACTAAATTTTGAACTAATCCAAAAGTTAAAAATGAAATAATCTGGATATCATAAATATATAACTTTTATATTCTTAAAATTTAAAATAACATAAATTTTAGAATATAAAAAATTTAGATCTTTTCTAAAAAGTGAAGGCACTTTTGATTTTTGTGATTATTTTCTAATTATCATACTTTCAAATACAATAATTAACTAAATATACATATATAATTATCTTCTAAATAAAAAAATAAAAAATTAGAGTATCAATTTTTGACCCAAAAGTAATATATAGCAAAAATGACATAATTTTTTTAAGGAATGAATATTATTGATTCATGACTAGATTGACCTTCATATAAGATAGGACCTTTATTCAAATTGGAAAAAGATTCGATCAAAAATTCAATCAGTCAATTTAGGCTAATTTTTTAAACATTGGTATATGCATATATTATATATCCATATGTCAAAGTATTGATAGGTTGTGTATGGAGAATTATGAGTATTTTATTTAGAGAAAATAGTACTCCCAATTTAGAAGAATTCAATTAATATATTGATAATTCAAGAAATAATTGTGTAGGGTTTAGGTATGTCTTGTCATCAATATAGCAATGAGCAAGAATGAAAATATCGATAAATATGGGTATATCAATACTTGAATTTTATAAATATGTTGGCAATATCGAAAAAATATTGGTGGGGCAAAAATGGTTCAAAATTCATATAAATGCTTGGAAAAACTTTAAAAAATGATAAAATAAACAAAAATACATATATTAAAGTTATTTTGTAAATATAATTGATATAGATATGGTCAAGGATAAAAATACAAATATATTGATGTTTGGATTTTAAGGATACAAAATATGAATTTTGAAAGTGCACACTTAGAATTAGGATAAGAACAATTTGATTTCATTCCATAAGAACAATTTATACATATTAAATGATAATATTCCTTTAATACCAAAATAAATGTCATTGTGGTTCTATCGCATTATTAGATGAAGAGATCACTTTTAACCTAGGTTGGAATCCCCTTCTTGTGTAAAGTTAAATCATTTTTGTGCTTTGACCAAGTTAACAAAATAGGCAAGAGGAGTAGAGTATCGCTACAGCGTGCTTTGACCAAGTTGACTAAGCAAGAAGGTAAGAGGAGAGTGAATATCAATGGAAATATCAGGGATATATCGGTCGATTATTCGATAACCAATTTCGTATCAACCACTCCTAATATCCGAAATTTCATCGATATTTCGATGAAAATTCCTAACATTTTCATCCATGGCAATGGATTGATAACTAGAATTAGTTCAAAAGTTGAAGTTGTTAGAAAATTAGCCAATAGTATAAACTCCCAGCTAGGTACTACCATATTAAATTTTTATCTAATTGACTTTGTTTATGACCTCTTTTTATGGTTCCTATTTAAAAGTAATGCCTCATTGAACTATAAAGGTTTGACTTGGCATCCTGAGCCCTTTCCTTGGCTCATGGTTAGAAGGATTAACTTTCACTATCCAATGGGTAATATTCTTAAGAGGTTGTCCATAATTCAAAGCATTTGAATGACTAAAATCACCAACTTCTAAATTAGTCTCATTAGGAGTTGGCGCTCCATTCTTCAAATGAGCAAGCCATGTTGCATAAAAGGTAGGGGTGACAAAGTTTAATATCATTCGCCAATATGATATGAATCCAACATATTTTTTTATATGTTTGAGTTGAGTATAAATGAGTTTAGGTCAAATTCGTGTCAAAACTGTATGTCATTTAACAAATAGGTAATTTTTTTATTAATCTGTATTAAATAAATTTGACCCAAATTGACTTATCTAATAATCTTATTATTAATTTAATTATATTTTTAAACTATTTAACTCATATTTGATTCATTTTAAATTTATTTTTTAGAATAAATAAGTCAATTGAATCATAAAACATGTTAGTTGAGACATTAATTATATGGATATATACAAGACTTAACTTAATTATTAAATAAAAAAACTTGATTATTAAATGAGTTAAATACGGTACACGACATATTATTTATTTAATAATTAGGTAGTATTTGAGCTTATGCTTTTTACATGATTATTATTCATGTTGAGTTTGAACTGAGCTATCTAGTAGAATACCCAGACTTTGACATGAGAGGAATACGATCCATCAACATGAATTGCCACCCGTAATAAAAGGTGTCTCCACTTTCCAGTGTTAGTGTGTGGTTCTGCTGCTATATTGGAGTAAACTAGGGCATTGACACATGACAACCACTCTGTTTATTCATTTAAGAAACAAAATGAAAAACCTGTATAACTTTACAGTCAGAATAGATGCAAATGAAATGAAATGAAGAGGGTTAATGGCAACTGGGAAGGATGACTACTACTGAGAGTTGAAAGACTCTTTGAGGGTGTTAATGGAACTGATTGGATGGCTCTCAAGCCATACACATAGGGTTCTTTAGTTCTTACACCCTTTTGCAAACAATGGAACGTATTTGTTACACCAAGAAAATGAATGGACTAAAAAAAATAATTTTCTAATATTTGATTGTGCTGTAAAAAATATTTCAAAAGATTAAATATAATTAAAAAAATAATTTAAAATTTATATGTTTTTAAATTATTTAATTTTTATATTGAAGAGTTAAGATAAATGAAATAAATTTGAAGTACCACATAAAAATGAATTATTAATTTTAAATTTATTACTTATTTATTTTCTTGTACTTTTTCCCTTTATTTTTTTCTTTTATATTTTCCCTCAAATTTTTTGGCAACCAAATCTTATGGCTTTAAGAGTGGTTGGAGCGATAAAAAATCAGACCAGGAGAATGATCTACCTCAAAACTTGAGGGTGTACGAATTCACCTCATCCCAAAATAAGGACTATGGAAAAATAAAACCTCTAAACTTGCAAGTTAACCCGATGGACCGACCCACGTCTGAAAAGATGAGTCCAACCGCTCTTATCCCCGTATATCTCAAAATTCAACAAAGCTTGCAATAACCTTTAGAAAAGCCTACAAAAAGGTTCACCCCTTCACAAGAATACATGCGCCTACACGGAAAAATGCCCACAAAAAGGAACCAAAGAAATTTCTGCCCCTTTGAAAAAACCCACTCTGTATCCTGTAAATGGGGAATAAGAAATTTTTAGTTATTCATGAAGATTTTACGTCAATTGATCATTTATCCCAATTCCTCGTACCTTTCACTTGAAAAACTGTTACTTGTTCAAAATTCTCCCACCCCACCCCCCCTTCCCACTTCCTGAAAGGAAAGGCTGGTAGCTTCGCTTGGTTGTGAAAAGAACTAGAGAATGTTGGAAAGTTGATGTACAAAATGGAAAAGGGCCCCCTCCATTCCCACTTCCTAAAAGGAAAGGCTGGTAGCTTCGCTTGGTTGTGAAAAAAGCTAGAGAATGTTGGAAAGTTGATGTACAAAATGGAGAAGGGGCATAGTATCATTATCATGGCTGAAGATCCAGGACGTACGTGCACACCCCTTCTTGCTCAACTTGCTAGTCACAGTCACCAATGAAGAGAAGTACTGGATATACCATAACATTATTGCAGCCATCACCACTAAAGATGCTCAACTTGCTAGTCACAGTCACCAATGAAGAGAAGTACTGGATATACCATAACATTATTGCAGCCATCACCACTAAAGATGGTCAAATTTCAAGAAAAAAGAAGTTCGTGGGGCAGACGGAAAGGCTGCAAGTGAAGTAGTGTTAGTGTTAAGTATTAGCTTGTTTGATTCATAGCATGACAAAGATCGAGTATAGAAGTTCAGGGCAAGCTCTTAGGTCGTGATGGCCACATGGGTTGCAAGATTCCCATAAGCAGGTCCTTATGCCAATCTAATGGACTTTGTGTAAGGAATTCATGAACAAATCTCAGCCTCGCTGCTCTAAACAAAAAGAGGGAAAAAGTGGTTGTTGGGTTGAGAGCGGCTGAGGAGGCGTCGTTGGGCCTGTGGAGTACTGGCTCGTTATCCTTCCACCGAAGAGAGCGGGAGGTGAACGCTGCTCTGTGAAGCCAGCCTCACGCGGTGCCCTCCCCGCTCTAGGAGCCATGCCATCCAATCCTTCGATCGGATCACCGGGCTCAACTCCCCCCTTGGAACGGGCAAACCAGCGACCAAACCCCTGCAGCACCCTACCTCTCCAAGCCATTCCAATTTTCGACCACCTTGATGCCCCCACATGAGTCACAAGTCCGCGTTACTGGACCCGGCGATTCTAGTTACCAATCATAATCCAATGTAAATATCTCGATTTTTATATCGTTGTTCGATGTGGGACGGATGAAGGATTGTTCAACCTTTCCACAACACAGAATAGATTTGCTACCTAAGAGAGGCACAATTAATTGACTGTATTATTATTCAATTTTTATATAAAAAAATACAACTATATTGTAAAAAAGAAAAAAAGAAAAAAGTATACTATTTATGATTTTATTATAATATTAATAATAATATTTACTAAAAATTGTTTATCTTTCTTCCCTTCATTCATAATTGTAAAATTATTTTTTATTTTTAATAACACTTAAATTGAAGTCAATTTAAAAAAATTTCACAACAAAAAAAATAAATTTATTTTTAAATACATTTCAAGTTATTATCTAACCAATTTTTTTAAAAAATTATTTATCTCAAGATCTTGATTTTTAATGAATTAAATGTACCACAAGATATTATTTTATATAATAAATCAATTATGCTCAAAATAGAAATGTCTAATATTATGAATTAAAATTTTATTATATTCTAGAAGTATGTGTGATTTGATATGAGGATTTGGGTAATTTAGAAAGACTTGATCAAGAAGGCTAGGCTATTGATTTCATACCCCTTTGAATTCAATTTCATCCTCATCCCAAACTTGAAACATAGGGCAAGTCTAAGAAATTTTCATATTTACTCCATCTACTTTAATTTAAAATGTATAGGTCCTATGTTTAATTTTCATATTTAAACATAGGTCCTTTAAAATTTTCTTAAGATAAAACTACTATTTTACAAAAAGCAAATTTCCTTTACTAAAAATGTATGCACTATCCTATTTTGCTTTTTTTTTAACTCAAAATTAAGGATGACAATTTATTTTGGTAGTCGTGTTTATGCCATGTCAAAATTTAGATATTTTACAGCATACCTCAATTCAAACCTATTACGAATAATAATTGTATTAAAAACATAAACTTAAATACTACATAATTATTAAACAAGTAACACGCTGTGTAATCATTTAATCCATTTAATAATCGAGTTTTTCTATTTAGTAATCAGATTAGGTTAAGTGTTATACATGTCTTATGAGTAATGTCTCAAGCAAACATATTTATGACTTATTTATTTAAAAATAAATTTATAATGTATCAAATATAAATTAAATAATTTAAAGATATAATTAAATTAATAGTGATATTATTAGATGAGTCAATTTGGATTAAATTCCTATTATGTGTTTTGATAAAAAAATTACCTATTTATTAAACAGATTATGCAAATTGACACGAATTTGATCTAAACCTATTTATATTTAACCCAATCCTGCGAAAACAAGTTAGACTCGTATTCGATACAAAACCTATTTGGATGGTCAAAATCCAAAGTATTTGCAGAATTGTAGATTTTAATTTACTTATTTCAATTTTGGTACTCCTGCCAAGTATTTTTGTTGCAAACGTGGCAGAACATGTGCTTACGTGGCAGAAATTTTGCTCGAGTCCACGGAACAATTGAATAGTCCTTACCACATAGGGTCATACCCAGGAACCAGACATACGCAAAGATCTTTTTATTTATTTCGAGTCTTACCCAGATACTGAAACCAGGGAGAGAAGATGATGATTGGGTACACGCCCCTCCGAAACGACACCGTTTTCGCCAAGGCCCTCGACCTCCGAGACTCCACCATAAACCCAGTTCCATTCCGCTCGGTTTTCGCCAGACCCAAAAGCACCGTGGTCAGAACATTGGAGGTGGTGTCCATGTTGGCGCCAAGAAAGTTTATGCAGAGGAGGAAGAAAATTGAAGTGTTCAGAGACGCAGCTGATGAAGCTGAGCAGAGGAAGTGGAGGAGAATGATGAAGGAAATTGAGGAGGTGGGTTCTGCTGTTTCAGTGCTCAGTACGAAGAACCAGGCTCTCCCCAGAGACCTCGTTCTGGGTACTTTGGTTAGATTCAAGCAACTGAAGAAATGGAGCCTTGTCAGTGAGGTAGGGGAAAATCCATTCCTTTTTTGAATTGGGTTTTTGTTTTGCATGACCTTTTTCTTTTTGTAACGGAATGTGGGGGGTGCACTGTGAGTGCGTAGGGATGCGATGGGGTTTTGAGAGAGGTGATGATATTGAAAATGGGGTATTGGCTGGAGAGGAATTTGAGAAACTAGCTGAACCCTTAGCGGGATAATGATTTTTCTGAGGAGAGTTAGGTGGATATATTTGTTTAGTAATTTTATTTTGGGCAGAATGAGAACATGTAGTCTTTGATTAGATTCTAGCAGCTGAAGAAATGGAACATTGTGATCGAGATATATATATATATATATATATATATATATATATATATATATATATATATATATATATAGAGTGAGTCCGAGCCACGGGAAAAGCTTGTGAGATCATAGAAGCGAGAATGGGACAGACTGAGATTGGTGTGGAATTTGTTTGCTGTAGGGATAATTAATATGCTTCTGTGATTGATGGAGATAGTATAGAATAAAAGTCTAAAAGCATAACTTTTATTGATAATCAATGGTACTAGGGCTTTGGATCCCTTTGGTAGCCTTGCAGTTACCTCCTTGTGTCCCTTAACATGCAGTTGTATGGTTACCTGGGTTCAAGTGAAATATACATCAACAAAGTGCATGCTGGTTTGATCGTTCAAAATGGTGCCTTTCTCCTTTTGGGATCCAACTTTACCTTGAAGATCGAGTTATTTTCTTGTCCTAACTTTCTGGCCTAACCATATCACATTGATCATCATCAATCTTAGCCAAAGTTGCAAAACATTGATGATACCAATATGCATCGATCACCCTGGTGCCCACCCAAGCACCTAGGTGCCCTTAGCACACAGGTGGCGGCTGCAAACTTTTTCGGAGTGCCCCAGGTCTCAACAGTTTTCTTGATTTTTCCTTTGACTCATGTGATTTTTCTGAGAGGGGGAAAACAACCTCAAATTTCGTTCCTCAACGAGTCTAAAATTAATTAAAAGAAAAAAAAAAAACACAATTTGGACACCTGTAGCCCTCTCAACTAACTCCAAACACCAAATTGGTTGGGAACAAACTTCTGGAAGACCTAGGTGAGTTTCTGCTTATCTTGATGATATTCTCGTGCATCCAAACCTTTGTGCAAACCTGTTGAATTCTCAAAACTCATCCCAACACTTATAATCATCATCTAAGATCATCTGGATTGAGAGCTCTGAGATAAATACCTGCAGAACATCACAAAAGCTTGATTACCATGAGAATCACACACCTAGTGGGGTGTTTAAACTTGTCTGATTAAGAGCTATAATGTCCATTAAATTGCTCCAGAATCTATGAAAATATTATTAATAAGAAGCAATTTATGTTTGTACATTAGTGCCGATACATTGAATGGTGTAGAGGGTTTTTTGAGTTGAGTTGAGTTTGATACATTGTTTTAGTAAATTCAATTTGGTGAGATGAGTACATGTAGCCTTTGCTTTGAGGGAAAGAGGAACTTGAGAAAACTGTCATATTAGGCAAATCTAATTACATGGAGAGGGAATGGAGATACAAAAGAAAAAAAAAAAACAGACATGTGAAAAACAAGACCACATCTATGAGAACCAGTAGCTACAATTTAGGAGCATAACATATGTGTATAATATTGTCCAATTTGCTAATACTCTATGTTGTGAAGAGAGGAATACCTTTCTTTAATTCATCCTGCAGGAAAATGCATACATTAGAACAAAAAAGTTCATCTAGAAGGAATGTTTTCCATGTGATAGATGTCAAAAATTGAGTCAATTGATTACCTTGACATTCCATTCTAAAGCTAAAAGACAAAAAGATGATTATCCATAGAAGGTGTTCACATAGCATGATATATATCCAACTCTGAATTGTAAAGAACCTTTGACTTATGATGTACATCTTGGGGCTTGTTGCATCCAAGAGGTACATTTATTTAATTGTAATTAATATTTGCCTTTCATCTCTATATGAAGGAAAAAGACTTTGTTGTCATCAACTTAACTGCTTTTAGTGCTTGATATGTCTTAGATGTTCTGTTTTCTTGTCATTCGCTGATTTCTTTTTTCTTCTAGATTCTTGAGTGGCTACAGACTCAGCCCTGGTGGGATTTCAGTGAAATGGATTTCTTGATGCTTGTTACAGCTTATGGAAAACAAGGGGACTTTAACAAGGCTGAGAGGGTGTTTGGTGACATGAATAAGAAGGGCTATTCACCAAGTGTGATATCCCACACTGCTCTTATGGAAGCATATGGAAAAGGAAAGCAATATAATAAGGCTGAATCAGTATTTCGAAGGATGCAGTCTTCAGGCCCTGAGCCTTCTGCTTTGACTTATCAACTAATACTTAAAATATTTGTTGAGGTATTCCATCTTTAATAAAACCTATGTTTATATTAAGATCTTTGTTTATATTTTTTTGTTACTCTTTATAAAGGTATGTAAACATGCGATTTCATAAATTTTTTCTACTGCAAAAATTATGAAATATAATTCTAAATTTCCATGAATAATATGTCATTAAAAAATGATATTAGGTTGAGCTAAAGGGAAAAAAAACACAGAAGTCTGCCCACTCTGTAGATATGTGATTATAAAGTACAAAAAAGAAGGGGGAAAATCAATATAAGGACATAGTAAGAGTTTTAAGGAACTTATTTGTGTTGTAGTCTGTATCCTCACCTATGTTGAAATATCTTCAGTTGGAAGTAGGAACAGCAATGATTTGGATGAAGATACGAATGAAAACCAAGTTTGACCTGGTGAAGTCAAATGCTGATTTAATTACATATCCATGAGTATGCATTTACTCTCAGATTAAGAGATCCACGAATTCCTGTTGGAACTACGAAGAGCAACAATTTAGATGAGCATATAGATGCAAATCAAGTTGCACCTGATTAAGTCAAATAATGATGTGATATGATTATTTGTGAAGTTAATTAATTGTTATCTGTAGTAGGTCCATGCACTCTGTGCGTGAATATCATAACATGTACACTAATAGAATGAGTCCACCTCTTTTCCTTTTACAACTTGATTTAAAAAATGGGAGGCTTTTTCGGAAATGACCCATGATTTTTCTGCTGTGATATCCTCCTGATATTTACTGATTTAATACATGCTTTATCTGAGTTCCTATCTAACAAGTTCATGAATGTAAATGGGGCTACAGGGTAACAAGTTTAAGGAAGCTGAAGAAACTTTTGAGACCCTTTTGGATGACGAGAAATCACCTTTGAAACCGGACCAGAAAATGTTCCACATGATGATTTATATGTATAGAAAGGCTGGGAACTATGAAAAAGCTCGTAAAATATTTGGCCTGATGCGTGAGCAAGGAGTTCCTCAATCCACAGTTACTTACAATAGCCTAATGTCTTTTGAAACTAATTACAAGGAGGTTTCAAAAACGTATGACCAGGTAAATTAAAGAACTATCTGATTTTTTTTTTTTTTTCACATTCTTAGCTTACAATTTGCAATTATTTTTTGATAAATAGAAAAACCTTATTATCACTGACTATGAGCCTAATGCGATTCATGTCCCATGCCATAAAGTCTCAGATAACCATTTAAAGATTTTTAGATTTTCAAAAGAATGCTAGAATGGTGTCATTTTGTTTGTAAGTTATTTAGTTTGTATTTCTTACCATTTTGACCTTTATCTCATGCAGATTTTTCTAGCTTTCCAAGTTGAAAACTTGAAAGAAGCTTAAATGAAGATTAATTTTTGAAAATAAGTAGCAGTCTAAGTCAAGAAAACTCAATACAACTATTGGGTCTGCATGCTTCTTCTTCATTCTTATTGTTGAGAAGTGGCTTTGAATTAGCTCACTTGACAATCTTGTGCAAGAGGAATCATGTTTGAAGAGGTTTCTTCAGGTGTCAAAGGGAGAGTGCCCATTTAAATGGAATGGAAGATTCAAACATAAGGCAATGTGTTGGTTGTGTGCGTAGTGCCTCGAGTTCATTTAAAAGGCACTTGACTTGTTTGTGTGGACCTGGTCCAAATGTGCAGACAAAGCTAGTGTAAAGCAGACTGTTCATAAAGTGCACTTGGTCCATTTTTGTGGACTTTGCAGCACTTTGTGAACATGCACATGATTTTTCTGTCAACATGGATCGGTTTGTTTTATCAGTTAGAGTTTGTTATGATTAATTGTTCAGTTTTACCAAACATGCATTCAAGAATCTCTTGGGTATAAATAAGGGCTGTTTTACTGATTGTAAGGGGCAGAGATGATCTGGATAGATAGATCATTGGAGAAAGAATCAAAACAAGAGAAAGTTCTTGGGTGTATATGAGTGTTTAATCGAGAAGTACTCTTGTCTTTGGCTATTAGGAAAGTTTGAGAAAGAGCTGTTTCTTATGTGAGGGAAAGAGACGAGGGTGTATCTCATTGATCACTAGTGAAACATTTGTGGATTCTTTTCCATGGATGTAGGTGGTCTTCACAAGACAACTTGAAACCTCTATTTTGTGCATGTGCTTTGTTCTTGGTTGTGTTTATGTGATTCTTGGGTTTATCCAATAGATATTATCTGGGAAAAATCTTCTCAACGCTTGTCTATTTCACCTTTTTTTTTTTTTCATGTTCCTTTTCGAGCTGAAGTTTAATTTATTTCCTTTTGTGAGTGCAGAAATTTGACATCCTTTTATATCCCACTGAATCAAAGCTGAAAATTAGAATAGTTATAAATAAAACTTTATTTGATCAAACTAGAAGTTTATTAGTAATTAGAGATTAGTCTATTTACTGAATTAACATTGGTGACAATGTTTTTTATTGTTACTGACTGATAAAATTTGTATCTTTTAAAAAGAAATGTGACAAAAGAAGCATTGACGCTGCTCAAATTAATGACTTTGTGTGCTTACACACAAGGTGTACACATGCACATATGCTCCCATCTACTTATATATTATGAAGGAGCAGCCCCTGAATATCCATCTGAAGTTTTCAAGGGTTGAAAATTTCTGTTCTTTAATTTCATTTTCCTTTTTATCTTCTGTTAATAATGAATTGGTCAAACTTTTGAAGTCAAATGCATGCTTGTAGATGCAAAGAGCTGGTATTCGACCAGATGTTGTGAGCTATGCCTTACTCATTAATGCTTATGGGAAAGCTCGAAGGGAAGAAGAGGCGTTAGCTGTTTTTGAGGAGATGCTGGATGCAGGTGTCAGGTCTGTAGTAACTCATTTTGTTGTTGTCATGATGCCATGAACCCAAAGTTTACAACCTAAATTTTGAAAAATAAATTGGTTTATTTTCAGTTCTACTTGCATTAACTCATTGAAAGCCAGATGACATTGCATTTTAGGATGAAGCTAACTAGGTGACTTTTTTTGATAGGCAAATAAGGGGATATATATGAGAGGATAAAGGTGCCAAACAAAAAAAGGCAAAGATAGTACACTAACTTGTTGGCTTTGATAGGATGATGTGGCAAATATTCATATTTAATTTTCTTTTCTGAACTTCATGTCCATGTTTGCATTTACTTATTTAGTTTGTGTACCTTGTAATTGATTTTATGTTCTGAAATTTGTATAAGTGATATCAGCCTCAGTGGGGTGATCCAAAGGGTCTTACCAAAGTCTGTTTCTGACCATTCCCCTGTTTTGTTGGAGGGAGGGGGTTTTAGAAATGGTCCCAGTCCTTACAGGTTTGAGAATATGTGGCTGAAAGAGGAAGGGTTTTTTGATCTGGTGAAGGGCTGGTGGCTGAGTTGGATTTCTCTGGTCTGCCAGCTTTATTCTGCTGTCAAAGCTGAAAGCCTTGAAACAGTTTTTGAAAAGTTGGAACAAAGACGTGTTTGTCAATGTCTCAGTAAGGAGGGAGGAGGCTTTTAAGAAGTTAGGCTTCTGGGATGATAAGGAGAGGGAAGGGGTGTTATCTACTACTGAGTCAGAAGCAAGGAATTCTGCGAGGGAGGAGTACCAACAATGGGCTTTTTTGAAAGAAGTGTCATGGAGACAAAAATCAAGAGAAATTTGGCTTAAGGAAGGGGATAGAAACTCTTAAGTTTTTTCATAAAATGGCTAATGCTCACATAAGAAGAAACTTTCTTGTTGAGATTAAAGTAAATGGGGAGTGACTTACAGGGGATAGAGAGTTGAAAGAAGGGGTGGTGGGTGCCTTTAAAACCCTTGTGTCAAAAGGAGAGGGTTGGAGGCTTAGTGTTGATGCTTTGCCTTTTGAGGTGTTGGATGATGCTGAGGCCAGAAAGTTAGAGAGGGTTTTTTCAAAAGAAGAGGTGTTGGAGGCATTGCCGGAGCTGAATGGAGACAAAGCGCCAGAACTGAATGGTTTTTTGATGGCCTTTTGGCATTTCAGCGAGGAGTTTGTTCTGAATTTTTTTAAGGAGTTCCATGAGCATGGCAGGTTTGCCCAAAGCCTAAATGCGACCTTTCTAGTGCTGATTCCTAAGAAGAAAGGTGTTGATGATCTCAAGGACTTTAGGCCCATAAGCTTGGTTGGCCGTCTTTACAAGTTGTTGACTAAAGTATTGGCTAATAGACTCAAGAAAGTGATGGGTAAAGTGGTTTCCAAGTTTCAAAATGCCTTTGTGGAGGGAAGATAAATTTTAGATGCGATGTTGATAGCAAATGAGGTAATTGATACAATGTCAAGACTTTTTGTTACCAATTCTGGGCAAGACGGGTTTCAAGCTAACATGGATAATTTGGATAAAATGATGTATCTCTTTAGCCTGTTTCTTTGTCTTAATTAATGGTTCTCCTACGAGTTTCTTTCAAAGCTCAAGGGTGAGACAAGGGGACCCTATTTCCCCCTACTTGTTTGTGATTGGTATGGAGGCCCTTACTAGATTGCTCTTGAAAGCTTGGGATGATGGTTTTATTTTAGGATTCAAGGTTGAGGGAAGAGGGGATGGGGGTGGGGGCGAAGAGATCTCTCATCTCCTTTTTGCGGATGACACCATTGTTTTTTGTGAGGCCTCTAAGGAGCAAGTCACTTTCTTGTGTTGTGTTGTCTTCTCATGTGGTTTGAGGCCATGTCGGGGGTTGAAGATTAACTTGGAAAAAAGTGAGATGATTTCAATTGGGAAGGTGGACAATGTGGAAGATTTGGCTTGCGAAATTAGGTGCAAGGTGGGAAAGTTGCCTTCTTCTTACCTAGGGGCCTTAGGAGCTTCTTACAAGTCGGTGGCGGTTTGGGATGAGGTTGAAGAACGGTTTCGTAAGAGACTTTTGTTATGGAAGAGACAATACCTCTCACAAGGGGGAAGACTCAATTTACTTCGTAGTACTCTTGTCAGTTTATCAATCTATTTTATGTCTTTGTTGACCATCCTAAGAATTGTTAGGTTGAGATTAGAGAAGATTCAAAGGGATCTTCTTTGGGGAGGAGGGGCCTTAGAGAACAAAATGCACTTAGTCAAGTGGTCTTCTATTTGTAAAGCAAAATTGAAAGGAAGACTAGGTGTTTGCTCTCTTTCTTTGCTTAATTAGACCCTTCTTTGCGAATGGTGTTGGCCTTTCTCTAATGAAAGAGATTCGTTGGAAGAAAATCATAAAGGGAAAGTTTGGGAAGGAAAAAAGGGGTTAGAGGTTAGAAGTGGTCAAAGACCCCTATGGGGTTGGGGTTTGGAAAGAGATTGGAAAGTAGTGGGAGTTTTTAATACGAAGATTTCCTTCAAGGTGGGTGACGGGAGTAGAGTGAAGTTCTAGAAAAATAGATAGTGGAGTGAGCAACCCTTATGTGAGATTTTCCCTTGTTTGCTCTTTTTGGTTCAAATGAGGCATGACTAGCTGATTTTTGGGAGCAAAGTGGGGATGGAGGAAATTGAAACTTCCATTTTATTAGGAATTTGAATGATTGGGAGTTGGTCGTTTTGGAGAGGTTTCTTTCAAAGCTCCAAGGACACACCGTGAAGAGGGAGGAGGGGGAGGATAAAATAGTGTGGAAGGAAGATAACAAAGGGGTCTTCTCTGTAAGAGGGCCTTACTCTTTGTTGGAGATAGATATACACCCCTTTCCCTTTAAAGATAATTTGGAACTTGTGTATTTTTGTGAAGGTGAGTTTCTTTAGTTGGGAGGCTTGCTTGGGAAAGGTTTTGACGTTGGATCAGCTTCAAAGAAGAGGATGGAAGTTAGTTAACGGGTGTGCTTTGTGCAAAGAGGAGGTAGAGTCCATTGATCATATCCTCCTTCATTGTGGCAAGGTGAGAATTTTATGATGGCTAGTGTTCTCCATTTTTGGTGTTCGATGGGTTTTATCTGAGTTGGTTAGGGAGACTCTCCCATGGTGGCATGTCTCTTTTGTAGATAGAAGGTGTATTAAGGCTTGGAGAGCCGCTCCTCCTTGCATTTTCTGGATGATTTGGAAAGATAGAAATAGGAAATTCTTTGATTGTGAGGAAGTGTTTGATCAAAGGTTAAAGAATATTTTTTTTTAACAATCTCTCTCTGTGGATTGGGTGTATATAGGCAATGGGTATACAAATATGGTTGAATTCTTGGATTGGTTGGGGCTTGGTTGAAGGAGGGAGTATTTTTTGTATGTTCCATCTTTCTTATTTTTTTCCAAGTGTACTTTGTATACGTCCTGCGTACTCTTGTGTGCTTTTAGCACTTTTTAATACATTCTCTTATCAAAAAAAAGAAAAAAAAAAAGAAAAGAAAAAATGAGTGATATCAGATTATTGTCCAACTCTAAGAAAAACAGAATTCACTTTATCATTGCTAGTCGCAACAATAGTGGTGTAATCTCACTTTTTTTAAGCTATATTTTGTTGCTGGTAGTTTGGAGCTTGTATATGAACCCTTCTCCATGAAGAAAAGAAAATCCTTGGTTGGATGTGAGAATTTTGATATTGAAACTCAGTTGAGTTAGAAAATTTTGACATCATAACCTGCCTTTTTAAAATCCTAATCCAGTTTTGAATTTCTGAAAATTAATATAAACTAGTCATTTATGTCTCATTTGTGGTATTAGGGTCTAAAGTGATTTAGGTTGGGTGATATTCAGGTTGTAATTTGGTGGCCAAGTGATAGCTGTCTGACAAAATACAGTTCCATTATTTTCGTGCTGGTAATTTTGGTTCTAACCTTCATTATAGACCTTTTCCCAATCTACTGCTGCATTTGGTTCATTTATTTATTGACTTCACTTCTTGTCAATTGCGAACGTGAGAGACCTATGTTTTAGCCAATATATGGTTTCTTTGTTAGAGGATGAATTTTTTGTTGTAGTATGAGCTTTAGCTGGTCTTGTGACAACCCAACCCAGGTCCAACTCAGAAACAAAATTGGTTGGTTTGAGTTAAATAAATGGATTGCCTTGTCAACATTCATTGTGTTAGAACATAGATGGACAGTTTTGTCCTCCACTTTCCTGGTCTTGTTTCATATTTGATTGATCAGCATACCAGAACAAGTTGATGACTTATTGGCTAACCCTCAACATGGTAAATAGTGTATAGTTTTCTCTTTTGTTTGTGAGTAACAATGGTCTTTTCTTTCTATTTTTCCAGGCCAACACACAAAGCTTATAACATTTTGCTTGATGCATTTGCAATTTCTGGAATGGTAGACCAAGCTCGGACTGTGTTCAAGAGCATGAGAAGAGACAGGTAATGTTTTTCAATTAACTATCCTAAGTTTCTAATGCTAGTTACTGTTTGCTTTTGTTAAAGCATTGAATTTATGCTTGCTCATCTTTGGGGACTTCTTGCATTGATTGCATGAATACAGAAATCTTTTCATAATGCTCAAATATGTTTGGTGGAAGGATCAGCACCTACCACTGCATGGGTTCCACCTAGAACTAAATTAAAAATTAGATAGATAATTTGGACTATTTGTTCTCTATACTTCTTTGTTTTCTCCCTTTTTATGTAAATATATAACTGGTGTCATTCAATCATCTTAATATTTTCTATTGTGGGTCTCCTGTGGTGGATCTTGTAATTGGGTTCCCATTTTTGACAATTTTATCTATTTGTTGTTGTGCTACTACTGCTTTTTCCAAGTTGGTCATGGGATGTTTCATTTCCTTGATTTATTTTGTTTTGTTCTGTTTATTTTAGGGGATAAAAAATACACAGCACTTTGTTTCTAAACTGGAATAAAAGGACAAACAATTGCACATACCTTAGTACTTCATTTCTAAAAATTTCAAATGGCACATGATGGTTTTTCCTAAAATATGATTTTGACTATATGATCAGGTCTTTTATTCCTTGTGGCATTTGATCATTAGACACTTTCATTTCTTCCTCTTTATCATTTAGATAATCGTGAATGATGTGAATCTCAGAATTAGATGGGATATATAATCAATTTGCTAAATAGTTTTTTATTCTTTTTGGGATAAGAATGAAGCTGTATAAAGAAAGTAATGATGTGCTTTAAGGGAACTAAACCAGAATAAAAGAACCATAACATTTACCTTTGTATTCAGTTGTAGAACAAATTTTTATTATTCAAATGGTACATGTTTGTATTTCAAAAAAATTCTTTTTTTTCCTTCTTTTAAATACAATTTCAACCTGATTTTCCTTAAATGTCAATAATATTTCTCATCTCCTTTTCATTGTTGGTACTGTGCTTGTTGGATGCCTAGAAATATGTTGGATGAATGTCTTGAGAGTTATCCATTTCTCGTGTTCATTGAAACCAAGCCACCCTTTTCAGTTCAATTGATGACATACACACACACGGAGGGAAAGTTTCTTTTTATAGGCAAGAAAGGAATATATTAGAAAGCACCTAGTAGAAACAGGGACATAAGCCATGTACACCTTCCTTTGCCACATGTTGAAACCTCTCACATGCCAAAACGTACGGGGGATATGTTGAAATGATCATATTTATGACCATCAACTCTTGTCATGAATGTCCCAACTCTGCTGCCTTGGCTTATGTTCATTGAAGGCACCTTTTTCATTGATGGTGTGAACATATACCGAGGTTATCATATTTATGAAAATTGATTGTGTCACAAGTATCTTGGCAGAGGCATTCTCATGTTTAAAACAATTGATTGTCTTTATGATTGTTTTTTGGATAATGGAGAAGTCAATGCTCTCATTATCTTTTGTTCTTGGCAGATGTACTCCAGATATCTGCTCTTATACAACTATGTTATCAGCTTATGTAAATGCATCTGACATGGAGGGTGCTGAGAAATTCTTTAGAAGATTGAAACAGGACGGCTTTGTACCCAATGTTGTTACTTATGGGACATTGATCAAAGGGTATGCAAAAATAAGTAATCTTGAGAAGATGATGGAGAAATATGAAGAAATGCAGGTACATGGCATCAAAGCCAATCAGGCAATCTATACTGCAATAATGGATGCATATGGTAGGAACAAGGATTTTGGCAGTGCTGTATTTTGGTTCAAGGAAATGGGATTTTGTGGGGCTCCTCCTGACCGAAAAGCAACGAATATCCTTTTGTCTTTGGCAAAAACAGAGGCAGAAAAGGAAGAAGCTAATCTACTCGTAGGATATAGCAGTCAATATAGTAATGGACAAACGGATAATGGATCATTTGAGTATGCTGATGAGGATGATGATGAAGACAACAGCAATGATGATGATGATGAGGTAGAATGATGCAGAACATATCCAATCCTTTGGAGGGAAAACAAGATGTTTTGGTTGTTTGAAATGGTTATGATGAACAAAACAAAGGCTGTACACACTCAAAAGTTTTGATAATCTGTGAATTTTGAAGTTTTGTTTTTGTTTCTTCTCTTTTTTGGTGGCATACAATGTAAAATCCTTTCCCTAAGGAATCACCTCAACGTTGTTAAGACTGTTTAGACATTATGAAAATGGGATAATTCCATTTATTCATGTAAGTATATGAATTGAGCCAAATTGTCTTGCGACTGACTTTCAGTTTTGTTGCTTGTAGAGGCTCCAACTTCTGCATTTTGGCAGTTTCTCAAATCCAGGGAAATTGTGTTATTCATGCAAATATTTATGGAACGTCTTGGAAGTTTTTCTTTTCCAAGGGTTGTTCCCTTTATCATTAAAAGGCCCAACAATACTAGAAGAACCCAACCCCCATGAACATCTATTCCTAATCTTTCCCATACATGAGTAGCTCAGGTGCATCAGCAGCAGGAAATGACCAAAACTTGAAGAAATCATATATGGATCTCCAGAATTAGCTCTACTCCTTTCATTCTTCACTCAAAAGGCAGAGGAAAAAAATAAAATAAAACAAAATTTAAAAGCCTATTGGAGATCATTTTGCTTGCAGAATAATGTGTAAATGGTGGAATTCTTCTCATACATCTTCCAATAAGTTTAAGTTCTCTACATTTGCTGAGTTTTTCAGGCGCTCGGCGGCTTTCAAAACCTGGAAAAGCATCAGCAGTGGTGATTACTTGCCCAATCCAACAAAGAAAATGATGCATACAATTTAATCAAGAGAAGATTACCTCTGCATTCCAGTCTGTTCTTGCAGTTAGGATAATCAAAGTGACCGTTTGTAAAAGAACCCCAATTATCATACCCCACCAAATCCCCTGCACAAAAATCCCCATTTGTTTAGTACTAAACAAAAGCAAGAAACTGAGAATCAAGAAACCAAGAAAGCGTAGGAGAGAGGGAGATTCTACTCACTGCAACTCCTAAACTGGTTTTGAAGCCAAGAACACATCCAATGGGAAGACCAATGAGATAGTAAGTTGCCAGGTTGACGTATGCTACTATAGCTTGCCATCCACTCCCAATGGCCACGCCTGAATGCCCATGACGATTAGAACATATATTTCAACAATACCCTGCCTAAACTCTGTTAAAATAGTTCCATGGATACCTGAGAGTATGGGCTGAATTCCATTTAAGAAGACAGAGATGGCAAGCAGTGGGGTCAAGTTGGACACTGCCTCAATAACCTCTGCATCACTTGTGAATAGCTTGCTCAATCCAACCTTGAAAATCATAATGATTGCACTGAAAAATATGCTGATGATGATGCTGTTTGTGTTCACTACTAATACTGAGAGTTTCGCAACTTTTGGATGAGATGCCCCCAGCTCATTACTCACTCGAACACTGCAAGTCCCAAAAGCCTGTTAGTATCAACATTGTAACTAATGTACTTACCCGCCTTTTGGTTGCCAAGAAAACAATGGAAAACAACATAAAAGGCGAAGGATGCCACCATACTAAGCACTGACCTTGTTGCTGCGCTCAAGCCCAGCATAAATTGCATATCCCAGTTCAAGTAATTCATACTGAAATTTCAAAAGGGAAAAATATGAGAAGTTGTAGACGTATATGAATGGAAGAGAAAAATGGAAGCATTTCTCTGCTGACATACCAAATGGAAATGGAGTCCAGTGAGATAGTAGGATTGGAGAGTAGACCCGATATAAGTACAAGTCCTTGGTTGTACCATATCTCCAAACTGCATTACCAAATTGTGGAACTCAATAAAACAATAAATGGGAGCTTTTGAAGTGAGAAATAAGGAGCGATTCACATACCACAACATAATAGCAGAAGCAACAGTTAGCTTGAAATAAGGCCACATTCCTTTAAAAGCTTTTGAAGAAAAGCCAGTCCAAGTTTCCTTGCAAGAGGGGCTTAGAAGTATGTAGAGTGCAATCACAACAACCAGAATCCACCAAGAAAAACTCAGTGTAAGGGCTGCTCCAAGAAGGCCATAGTCCAGGACATAAACAACTAGCCATGTCAGGAGAACATGCAAAAGGAAAACCCCAACAGCCATGTATGCTAAAGGGTTCACAATGTTCTGTGCCTGGAGGAACCTCTGCATTGGACAGCTTATGGCAAATGCATAGAGTTGAAGGATCAATCCACGAGCGAAAATTTGGCCTTGTGCCGATATGCTATCCGATTGGCCTATTACACGGAGGAATGCACCTGAGAACCAATAGAGGAAGGTGAGAAGGACTGCTGCTCCCAAGTGTAGGATGATTGCTCTCTGGCAGATGATGCCCATTGCCTTGTATTTCTTTGCCCCATATGCTTGCCCACACACTGTCTGAACTGCACTGGCCATGCCCAACTGTTTGTTTGGGCAAAATAATCAATGAAAACAAATTTAGTTGGAATTTAAATATTCCCGCATCAGAAAAAAGCTAACAGAAGGGCCCCTACACCCATCATGAAAATGCCTTCAAAATGATCCATGTTCCAGGATAGGGGGATATGTGAATGCGACAGTGCTCAAGCAAATAATAAACAAAAATCTCTCTCTAACATCATAAACGGGGCTAAATGCATGAGAATTTTGCCATGCCCCCCAATTCCTGAAACTTCATACATAGTTTTTTGGGTAAGTGAAGAACTAACTGTTTGAATTATTACAACTCTAATACCCGAAAATTGTTAATCGTCAATAAATCATACTTACGGACCATACAATTTTTGAAGTTTATGCTAGAATAATCTAAAACTAACTGAAATGAGTAAAATGCAACACTAGAAATGCAGGATTTTGTGGGACTGCAGCTGTCTAAAGGTAGAGGTACTTTGGCTTGCCCCTGTTGTTGCCTAAAGGACAACATTTTTTTCCACACCCCGAACCAAAAACACAAACTTGTTTTGTTGGTTCCTTATTCTCATCCATGCAGTTTAGTATCAGACAAAAGTTAAAGAAAAACATGCATACCATAATCCCATAAGCAAGTCCCTGAATTCCCACACTGGCAACAGAGGCACCAGCCAGCTCCAAGGCCCCCAGGTGCCCTGTAAACATCAAGGTGACAAAGCTAAGCATGTAGTTGAAAATGGAAGCAACGATGGAAGACCCAGATAGGAGCCAGAGAAGCCTGGACTCCCACCCAAACAGCCGAGGCCACCATCTAACAGCCACTGGTTTGTGGGTCAAGAACTCCTCAACTGCAAACGACGACAAGTCTGGAATCCGGGCATGGGAGTCGAGACCTAGTAACAGTGGCTGATACTCTTCTGAACCCATCCTTCTTCTTTCACTCGTCGACCCGGCCACCGTCACAATTACCACTTACTTTTAACTCCCAAGTTTTGTACTTAGCATAGGAGAAAATGAATGCAAGCTTATATGGAGTTGGAAAGAAGCACATATATGAAACTGATATAGAACTACCATTCCAGGTTGATTAGTAGCAAGCGTTGGTGAAGCTACCATGCAAATGCTCTCACCTACCCCCAGGTGGAAGATCAAGTAGCATAGAATCTTCTAAATCACCTACTTCAGTTGCAGAAGAAAAAGTCTAATTGGAGGGGTAGCTAAAAAAACATGAGTCTATCTGCGCAGCTTCCATGCAGACTTTAACTTTTAGGGTCCACTCAACTATCCTAGTATTCAATTGTTGGGCATTTAAGTATTCCAGAGAAAGATAAAATTTGGGTCTAGATGATCTTACCAAAGGGATTATTAGGTAAGTCATAAAATACTACAGTTCGTCAAACCTGCCATTCAAATTAACTCCTAATAAGTGTTGACTCATCTCTTCTTTGTCTTTTCGGGAAATAGACATTTTCTTGGAGAACTAATTCTTGTAAGGTTTTCATTTTCTGCAATATTATTTGACTATATATGGATATTGCGTATGCAATCATTATTCCAAAATATAGTGGAAAGTAGGGCTGGATTATTCGAAGTTGTTGCATATGTTGGATGATGGGGCTATCTTGTGACAACTACCGTGACAAATCCCGGGCACCTACCAATGTTATGGCGCACAACTCGCTCACATAGGATGTGGGTGTGATGGGCAAGTGGTTTGTTGTGGGATCATGGATTACATTTGCCTAGCTACTTGGTCTCAAGTTCCTACCTTTCTAATGGGTTTATTGGACTTTAATATTAGTTTTTCTTAAAGAAATCTGAAATTTCTTATTGTAGCATGAAATCTTTTTTTTTTTTTTTTCTTTTAATTTTTTATAATATTTTTAATAGTAAATTTTCTTAAGGAAATCACCCTCACCAATCTTCTATAAAACTTGGAATTCATTTAGACTATGTTTAATTACCAAAATATTTGAGAGGAAATATAAGAGGAAAAATAGAAGAAAAAAAACAAAAAATAAAAAAATTTAAACTCAATAAAATTCATTTAACTTATAAAAATTAAATAATTTAAAAATATATAATTTTTTTAACTAATCCTAATTATATTTGATTTTTTATACATATATTTTTTATAGTAAAACAAAAAATTATTTATCTTAATACACTATTAGTTTTTATTTTTAAAATCAAAGAATGGTCACCTTTTCATATAAGATACAAGAGCAAATTCTTATATGTTTACATTGAAAAAGTAATTGTTTTAAAAATTAATTAGAAAATTGAGATATCAAAGTATTTTTATTACCCCAAATTTTAAATTTTTCAAGTCATTTAAAAGTATAAAATAAATGAATACTTTTTTTTCTTTTTTCTTTTTTTACAAAATTTTATATTGTGATAAAATAATTTCTTATTTTAAAAATAAAAAATGAGAAATGTCTGTAAACGTGTACTTAAATCATTTTTTTTCCCATTTTCCTTACTATTTGTATTTGTGTCATCACAACTCCTAAACTTGTTATGAAGCCAAAATTGCATCACATGGGTAGCTTCACCTTACTGCTGCATTCAGTTGCACATGCCAGTTCAAGCTCAAGTTTAAATGTGAGGATTTTTAAACATAAGCATACCAACGGAAGTGAAAAATGAAAGAACATAGTGTTGTTGATCCTTGATATAACAAGCGGAAATGGGTTGTAGTGAGACGGTCAGATTGGAGAGGCGGCTTGATACAAGTACGCTGCACCATGTCTACAAATTGCATTATAAAGTGATCCAAAGCGGAACCCACCAAGGAACTCGAATGAAGAAATGTGCTCCTATCGCTTTGGTCCCTAGCATGTACGTGAGGCATCACCATTTTCATAATAGACGACTCTCATCAACAAAAATCTAGGCCCTCGGATAATCCCAACTGTCCATATTAATCATTATTATTCTGATGTGAAGGCCAACATAATAGGATCACAATCTTATGATATCATCCCACGCTAATGCATTCAGAGCATAGACTTGTTTTGACCACTCTAATTTCTTCAAAGTAACCAAAGTCGCCAACAAAAGAATTGACATACTATCCATGGGTGATAGATAATTCACTGACACCTGGAGTAGTGAGAGGACGCTATAGGGCTGTGCATAATCTGTAGACATCCACAAGCCATGTCAACTTGGTGGACCCATTCTCATCACAACGCAATTGGTGTTATGTGGCACAAAATATATAATAAGCCTAACACATGAGTTAGTTTTTTTTTTTTTTTGTGTGTGGTAACTCTTTTTGAATAATATTACTTTTACTTTCCAGTTGGAAGGTTATGTAAGGTTTTTTTATTTGATGTGATGCAGGTGTATTAAAACACAGCTTCTTAGCTAGGTTTTCAAGTGCTCTCTATTTTAAGCCAAAAAGCAGGGGTTCTAAAAGGGCTAAGTACCGAAAAGGCTGTCTGCTGTAATTTTCTCTCAATTTTTCTCTCCATAGATTGGTTCTTCTATTGCTGCCATGGATGTAAGCTAAACCATGTTAAATCCTATGTTGATGCTCTTCATCCTTTGTTTCTTTTCTCATTAGATCATTGATTATTTGTTTCTTAAGAAGCATTATTTTTCTTGCTATTTTTAACAAACTAGTATGAGAGCTTGGTTGATGTTTGAGATGAGATCAATAAAAAGCGAGATTGAAAGATTCACTAGGAAAAATGATTTCAATGTCTGGAGAAAGAGGATGAAAACTATTTTGTTTCAACAAAGAGTGAAAGATGCATTGAAGGATGAGTCAGAGCTACCAGTCACCGTGATGGCAAAAGAGAAATTAGACATGGATGAGAAAGCTTACCATTTGATCATTCAACTCTTGGAGATAAAGCTTTGAGGGAGGTTTCAAAAGAAACTATGTATAGCTAAGGGTGTTTGGAACAAGCTTGAGCAACTTTATATGGAGAACTCACTTTTGAACAGGTTGCATTTGAAAGAAAGACTCTATGGATTTAAGGTGCGGGAGATAGGTCAATTGTAGATAATCTTGATGATTTTGCCAACATTGTGCTTGGGATGTCTAATATAGGCATCAAAGTGGATGATGAAGATAAGGTAATCTTGGTGTTGAATTCTATGCCTAGTTTGTATTCCAGCTTTAAGGAAACTATGAAGTACGATAGGAAAACCTTAGCATTTGAAGAAGTTCAATATGCTCTTAAATCAAAAGAACTGGAGCTAAAAAAGGAAGAGTCGAATGGAGAAGGCCTATCTATTAGAGGAAGGACAAAAAAGAGATACAACAAAGGAAATTTATAGTGTGTGAATGGGAGAAGATCAATAATAGGTTATTTATTTACAATGTGTGGATGTATAGAAGCTGGAAATCTACACTAGAAAATATTGTGGCTCTCTCTACCAGCGAAGCAAAGTATGTAGTTGCTATAGAAGCCACTAAAGAAGCTTTGTGGTTAAAAGGTCTAGCATTTGAATTAGGAATGAATTAGAAAAGTTTAACAGTTTTCTGTGATAGCCAAAGTGTTATTTGTTTGATAAAGAACCAAGGTTTCCATGAAAGGACTAAACACATAGACATGAATTCCACTTTAAAAGGGATATTGTGGAACAAGGATTGGTGAATGTTAGGAAAATTTCAGCCAAGGATAATCCAACTGATATGCTTACAAAACCAATTCCAAAGGTCAAGTTTAAGCAATGCTTGAACTTGATCAATGTTGGATCATATGATAGTGACAACAAGAAACAAAGGGGAATCAATCCAAGTTGAACTTAGTCTCTTATTTTGGTGCCAAGGTGGAGATTGTTGTGATGTGGCACAAAATATATAAGCCCAACATGTGAGTTAGTTTTTATTTTTATTTTTATTTTTATTTTGTTTTTTTGATGTGGCAACCCTCTTTGAATAATATTCCTTTTACTTGCAAGCTAGAAGGTTATTATGTAAGGTTTTTGATTCAATGTGATGCAGGTGTATAAAAACACAATTTCTTAACTAGGTTTTCAAGTGATCTTTGTTTTAAGCAAAAAAACAGGGGTTGTAAAAGGGTTAAGTGCTGAATTGTATACTATAATTTTCACTTAGCTTTTCTCTTTAGTGGATTGGTTTTTCTATTGCTCCCATGGATGTAAGCTTGAACAAGTTGAACCATGTTAAATACTATGTTGATACTCTTCATCCTTTGTTTTACTTCTCATTGGATTGTTGATTGTTTGTTTCTTGAGAAGTATTATTTTTCTTGTTTTTAACAACAATAAATATGAATTAACCATCATTATCATTACTTTGATTGGACATTCCCACTAACATGGGACACTTTATTCAAATATCAACATAGAGTATCTTTCTTAATGGATGACATGATATTAATAATGAAATGATCAAAACAATTAATCTAGTACTTACTTCCAAGGTATAATGAACATCACTTAGATCATCTAATGATGAGTAACCAATGACCTTAACTACCAGCGTTTCTCTCGTGGTTCGCTCTTTGAAAAATGTAAGAAACCACACACACACACACACACACACACATATATATATATAAACTATAAAAAGGGAAGCAAACTCTCAAAGTAATGTAAAAAACTATCACTCTTTGTTGAATCCTCTTGTTTGGAATCATGGTTAACTTGATCCTCAGAGAGCTCAATCTAAACTACTAACCTCTTCCCTAGCATTAGTCTTGTAAATCAATTAAGGCTATGTTTGGTTGGCGAGATAGGATAGAATAGAATATATATATTTTAGGATATCATATATCATTAAATAGGAAATACATATCCTAGGATATGATTTTCAATGAGATATAATATCATTGGATATACATATTCTATAGACATGATATTCTAAGGTAGTATATCTAATGAGATATGTTATACTATATTATGTCTCTATTTAATTTATGAAATGAATAAAAAAAATAATATGAAATATATTATTTTTAATGTTTAAAATAAAAACTATCTCACATTCTAATATTTTCTATTTTAAAAAATAAAATTTCTCTTATATTTGATAATATTCATGATTGAAATATTTAAAATTTATAAATAATTTTTTTATATTATATAAAAATAATTTATGTATTATATATTAATATTATTTTATAAATATTTTTTTTTTTAGTTTTCTTTTTAACTGTAAATTTAATTTATAACTAAAAAATTATTTTGCAAAGAGAGTATATAAAAAAATTAAAAAATTGATAAAAAAAAATTATGATATATGAGATATGCATAGCCCATGTCTTAGTATAAAATTAACATATTTCATGTAAAAGAGATAAAAAAAAATATATATATGGATAATATATCTCATTATTTATTTTATCTCATGTTTGATTGAATATAAGATAGAATAAGTAATAAAATAACTTATTATCTCCTATTATCAACTAAATATGAAATATGATATAATATCATTTCTCTTATCTTATCCCATATTATATCTCACTAACCAAACATGACCTAAGCAGATATCATGGGTGTTAGTTGAAAGGGGGAGAAACACTCAATTGAGAGAGAGATTATCACAATCCACAACATAACAGCAAAGCAATAATTAGCTTGGAATAAGGCGCCCAAATACCTTTACAAGCTTTTAGAGAAGAGCCGGTCCAAGTTTCCTTGCAAGCAGCTGGGATTAGAAGCATATAAAACGAAATTATGATAACCAGAATCCACCAAGAAAGATTCAATGATATAAGCTCTACCCCAAGGAGGCCAGACTCCCAACAACTAGCCATGTGAGAAGAACATGCAAGAGGCTTTCCCTAACAGCCATATAAACTGAAAGTTTTACAATGTTTTGTGCATGGAAGAACCACTGCAGTGGATAGATTTTTGCATAAGCATACAATTGAAGGATCAATCTCCTTGCTCTATGATTGTCCTATATATTTCCTTGTGGAATGAACCTGCCTACCAATAGAGAAAGGTGAGAAGGATGGTCACTCCCAGGTGCAAGACAATTTCTCTTTGGCAAATGATACTCATTTCCATGTGTTTCTTTTATTGGGATCAAGAAATCAACTGGTTGTTATTGATGTCAAACACTCATCTTGGCATCTTATCATCCGAAGGTACATGTTGAGGCTTAATTCATCCCACACAACATACCCATTTTGGGGTTGATTCATCCCAAGGTCTAAAACATTACCTTGCCATCTTCGACCTTACACATTCTATCCAATATCACTTCCTTAACATGGGATTTCTACCACTTGAACCCATGACTTAACTTTAATACATAGTTCTGATGGCATTTGTTAGGATAAAAAACTTAGTCATCTCATTTGAAAACCAATTTACTATTTGTAAGGTTAACAAATCCTCTTTATATAGTTTGATGTCACAATCATCTTGAGACTTAAACATCCGAAAGTACATAGTAAGGCTTAACTCATCCCACACAATACACCCATATTGGGATTTGACTCATTCCAAGACTTAAAGCAGTGCCTAACCATCTCCGACCTTATATCTCCCAATTCATTTTTCAAGAACCATTTTTTTGAGAAATCATCAATATTATTGGACGTCTAGTAGAATTGTTGTTGTGACATTCCACATCAAATAGAAGGAGAAAGTTCCTGGTTAAGGAGGGACTCTTCTTAACTTAGCTTGTAAACGCATTTTAAAGGCCGTGAGGCCTCCTTTGAACCCAAAACGGACAATATCTACACAATTGAGTGGGGATTGCTATAAATGGTATCAAAGCCGATTCCTAATCCCGGTGTGAGGATTTGTTTGGCCCCTTAGGGGGTGTTTGTTTATTTGACTCAATAATCTCATGAGATACAAGGAGAACGTTGTGTTTACATGAGGAGGTATTTATGACATCCCACATTGAATAGAGGGAAAAGTTTTTGACTATGGACTCATCTTAACCTTGTAGATACATTTTAAAAGCCGCGAGACCTCCTTTGAGTCCAAAGTGGACAACATTTACATGGTTGGGTGCAATTACAGTTGCATGCCTAATATCTTTACTAGCTCCATATATATGCTTAACTACAAATGGTTTGCTTTGCAACTAGTCATGCCCAATTGTTGCTCGAAACAAATAAGAAGCAAGGACTTGTTTAACAACTATTTTTTAAAATAGTTTTCTATTTTCTAGAATAAAAATTTAGGAAAATAAGTTTGACAAACAAAAAACAAGATCTTTTTAAAGAATATCTTTTAGTTATTTTTATTTATTTTCTTATAACTGTTTAAAAAATAATTATTCAAATATGAAAAATGATTAAAAATAAAAAAAATTATTGATAAAAATTATTTTAAAAATATATTTAAAAACATAGAAAAGATTAATAACATTTTAAGTTCTTTGAACATATTTTTGTTTAACAAAACATAGAAAACATCAAAACTTATTTCCAAACATTGTTTTTGAAAACACTTATCAAATTGAGCCCAAAGCTCTGTTTGACAATTATTGTCGAAAGCAATTTTGAAAAACAATTTTTGAGATTAGATGTTTTGTAAAACAAAAATTTGTTTAAGATCCTGGAATGTATTTAGTTTATTTTTAATGTTTTTAAAATTTAAATGGCAAGTTATTTTAAAAAATAATTGCATAACATGTGTAAATTCTCTTTTCCTCTCAAAACTCTTCTTTGAAAACATTTATCAAGCAGAGTGGAGACTCTCCTTTCCAAAACAACTTTCTTTCACTATTAGATTTGATTGTTTTTATGACTGCCAATCTGAAGTCTTAACAGCTAATGGTAACATGCAGTTGAATCTTTCGTTACGTAATACCTTCAAAATGATCATGCATGGAAATTGAGGACGTGGAATAGGAAAGTTAGGTGACAATAACATACACAAAAATAACTCACCTCCCTCTGGTCACTCTAGAATTGGGGCTAAATTAATATTCATGCCAAACGTAACGTTGATCCACTCCTCAAAACTTGTACTCCATCCATTCCTACAGAACTCGACACGGTTCTCGCCAGGCGGTAGGCTGTAGCACTGCTGTTGAAACAACCAAGTTAGCCTCACGCTAAAACCTTATCCAAAGATGGCTTTCTATTTAACTCACAAGGTTTCATGCTTTGTTCTTTGAAGAATCAGAAGTAATAATAGCCAACTTGTTTGTTCGTTTGTTTTCCCTGTTCTCAACCACGCAGCCCATATTAAGCAGATCTCTGTTGTATTACCACACCCGCAACTGAGGCAGCAGCCAGCTCCAACCTATCATAGAAGGTAAGAATCCCAAATGGCCATGCCCCCCACAAACATGCTAGCTAGCCTGAACTCTCCTGCTATGAAAGACAAAGAGGTCACCATCTCACAGGCACTATGGCTTGTGCACCAACAAAACCTACACCTCCACTGCACCCATGACAAGACATGAATTTCAGAATGCGAGTTTTGAGTTGTCTGATCCCATATATATTGTGCGGAGGGAAAGAAGCAAGGATAAGATCTAGACAAAATTAACCATGGTGTTGGGAAGAAATTAATAACGATTGTGAAATATAGCTACCATTCAAATTAATTAAGGTGAAAGCATGCGAGGGACGTAGGTGACTGACTCTTCACGTTGTATATACATGTATTCTCAACTACCCCCTGAGTGTTGGTTCTACGTCTCCATCCACTTGCTGCTCTATCTAGCAGGGTCCAACTCAAGGGGTTAGATAGCTAAGCTTGATTTAGGTTTTTCAAATTACCCATGCATCACTAGCCACAACTATACGGCATCGACCTTCATATCATTGACCCAGTTGTTTTTTATTGCCAAATCTAATTTAACTTTAATATCTTGAATTGTTTCAAGAATCGATTACAAAATAAAGTTTTAAAAATGGACATATGTAAAAAAAAATAATAATAAATAAAATAAATAAAGTTTTAAAAATGGACATATGTATAAAAAAAAATAAAAAATCAGTATCACTCACAACATATCATATATACGATGTTTTAAGATTTTCTTTTTCGATGTTCGATTAATCCGTTATAATTGTGTTCCAACCAATAGTATTTGACAGATTTATATATTAAAAAATAATTAAAAAATAATTTATATATCATACCAAAAAAAAAAAAAAAAAAGTCATGGCCTCGTAGTCTTATTTATATATCAATATCTTTAATTCTTGGCATGTGATTTGTAACCAATCAAATCCCATGGAATTCATGTATCCAAGAAAATACTAAAGCATTCAAACAATGATTGGATAAGGGTTGGTGAGTCTCGTGCAGCATTCACCGCTCAACTGCCCCTCCCCTGTCTCTTTCTGCACTGTTAGAGGGTACTTTCGTGCCTAAATTGCCCCACCTCACCTACCCCTGCCGTATCCTACCTCACCCACCCCTACGCACTTCAATTAAAGTTGCTTTGGTTAAGTCTAGACAATGGGTGTGGGGTATAAGGTGGGCAGGAGGGTGTAACGATGGAAGATTATCTATTTTAATAACCCCATATTTTTTATTTTAAAGTCCAACATATTTATGTTTTGCCTTTTCTCCATTTTTTAGTCATCATTATTAATAACCTAAGAGTAATATTAATACCAACATATATAAATAATATAATAATTAATCATAAATTATTTCCAATAATTAAAAAATACAATTATTATATTTTTTATTATAAAGATTTCATAAGAAAATATTACAACATTTTTTTTATATTTTTATTAAATAGATTTCAGATTTTTTGAATTGTTTAATTTTATAATATAACTATTAAGAAATTATTATTATGGAAAAAATTGTTGTTATAATTGTTAAAAAAAAGAAATAAAGGCATGTTTTATTATATTGTACTTTTAGTATACTTATATTGTAAGTTTAATAAATAAGTGTTGTAACCACAATTTACATCTTTTTCTTTTCTAAGTATTATTATTGCTATTAGCAATAACTTATCAAATAAGAATAATATTAATAATAATAGATACAAATAATATAATAATTAAATATAAATTATTATTTCATTCATTATTATTTTAAAAATATTATAAATAACTTATCCAAAACAATAATAATAATAGAAAATATAATAAGTTTATAAATTATTGTTTCATTCCAATAATTAAAAATATAAAGTAATTGTATTATTTATTATATAGATTTCATAATTTTTGAAATGATTAATTTTGAGATATAACTATTAAGAATATATTACAATAAAAATATTTGTTTTTATATTTTTATTAAATAGATTTCATAAATTCATTACTAGTTTTACAAATATAACTATTAAGAACATATTATAATTAAAGATTATTTTTATAACTATTAAAAAACAAAATTAAAGCATGTCGTAATATATTATACTTCTAGTATATTTATGTTATAAGTTCAATACATAAATATTGTAACTACATTTTATAACAAATTAAGAGATGTATTTTTAGTATATTTATGTTGTAAGTTCAATACATAAGCATTGTACCTACATTTTATAACAAATCTAATAGCATTAAAAACCTTATTTTATTCTACTATATTACTAAGATCAATAAATTTTTGTCATACCTATAACTTGGATATAATATTGTTTATTAAAAATATTAATAATAAAATTAATATATAATATAAAACTAATATTATAAATATTAATGAGGTGTTAATAATAATAAAAATAATCAATAATAACAATTTAATTAGTCTTAATATAGCATATAAAGCATAAAAGACAAAAAAAAAAAAAGAATAATTTTTTAATAAAGTTTACAAGTCTTAAGAATTAATGAAGTGTTAATAATAATAATAATAATTTAATTAGTCTTAATATAGCATATAAAGCATAATAGACAAATAATAATAATAATAATTTTTTAATGAAGTTTACAAGTCTTAAGAATTAAAAAATAGAAATCATCTTCTAGGGTTTCTTTGTATTAGTATAATTATATAAAAAAAAAAAAATTTGATATAATATTAAAAATATGAATAATAAGTTAAATAATAATCATAAAAATAATAGATAATGCTAATAAAAATTATATTAATAATAATATGAATAATTTAAAATACTAATATCATAAATAACAATATTAAGAGTAATATTAATAAGGCTAATTTAATTAAGAGAAACACTAAGAAAGGGGGAATTGGGTTTTTGAAAATCTTTTTCAAGTACAACAATTTTAAGTAAAATAAAGCACAAAAGTAAAGAGATTGAGTTAGAGAAAGCAAACATTAATTTTGTAGTGGTTCGGCACTCTTTGCTTATGTCCACTCTCTTCAAGTTCCTAACCAAGTAAGGGTCCCACTATCCTTGAAGTTTCAACCAAGTTTTCAATACTTTACACTTAGATTCTAACTTCAATGGGTTCTTACACAATCCCTTCAAGTACTCACTAATTTGCAGTTTTATATTCACACAAACTCATTTAAAAATGATGGAAACTCCCAACCCAGCTCAATGAAAGCTGAATTACACAAAAAGACTAGGATGAATGACAAGGTGTACTAAATGGGTATGCAAATGAGAAGTTAATGGACCAAAATGAAATAAATGAGAGCTTTGAATGAAGAACAAGTAGGTAGGCAATTGGTTGCAAATGTTCTCTTACTCATAAATGAAGTGGGGTTTTCAATTTATAGGTTCCAGCTTCAGACACCAAAAATGACAAAAAGTGGTCTCGTCCGATCGAGCTCCAATTTGACCAATTGACTAGTCGTTAGGCATTAAATGCACTATGGGTGACTATTAGACCTCGATCAGGCCTTGACCAAAAAGACCTACCCTTTGACTGGGAGAGGTCTCACCCTTGACCGGGAATGCATAACTATTGGAAAAGAGATAAGGTTTTTACATCTCTCAACTGGTCCTTGACCAGAAAGTCTTAATCAATCAATCGGTTCCTCGATCAGTTGAGCCGGTTGATTAGTCTTCTTGATCGATTCACTTATTTTGACCCAAAAACCTATCTGTTTCTATTTCTTTCACTTCTATCACTTAGGTAAAGTCCTTAAGTATATTAATGTGTCATTGTTAGAACAGTTTGCCTAAGGTTCATATAAGAAAACTCAGGTTTTAATGAAAATCTAACTTTAATGGATATATCAAGTTTTTAAATATGCATGAATTGATATCAAAATCCTAAGTGCACCCATGCATTCATCTTATAAATAAATCCTAAGCTTAAACGGTGTTCATATTCTCTTAAGTTTGCATCATTTGATTCCTCGATAAGGATCTTGTTCTTCCAATTTGATTTTTTAGTTAAAGCCTGAAACTTATCTTGATTTTGAATCATTAGTATAATAACCATAGTTTGTTATCATCAAAACGTAATTAGAAGAACTCTTGGTCTAACAATAATAATAATAATAACAATAATAATAATAATAATACCTAAAAACGTAAAATGTCAAAAGAGAAGATAATGCCTAAAAACATAAAATGTAAAAAAAATAAGAATATAAAGAAGTAAAGTTAGTTTACAATAAGAGAATATATATATATACTTTTCCGATCATTAATTACTTGAGGACTTGGCAAGAATTTGTAAACATGAAAGCCCTTAAGGGGAATTATTATTCCCGATCTACCTTTTTTTTTATAACTTTCTCTTCTCCTTTTATGTCACCCCCTCATCGATACAAATTCCCTAATATTAATTTTTTTTAAATGTTTTAAACATCAATCGAACCCCAATACAATTGATTTGATCACTAATCAAGTAACACTTTGATTTGATTTCAATCTTTGGACCATTTAAGGATACCACAAAAAATGACATATAAGAAAATATTGTGAAAAATCGATAAAATATCTAGAAGCAAAAAAAAAAAATCTTGAATCACAAAAGACTTCAAATTTTTTTATTATTATCAATGAAAAGTTTGGTAAGAAAGGTGATGTTCACTTTATATATATATAGTTGATGAAAATGTTGTTGACTTTTGGATTTTAGACTCTTAATGTTCTTTTCATATGTGTCTATATAAGGAATGATTTGATGCCTATAAGGAATGTGGTCGGTGCTAGTACCATTCGAATGGATAATGATTTAAGCTTTGAAACCATTGGGATTGATATCACAAAAGTGAGGATGTTTGATGGTGATGTGAGGACATTGAGTAATGTTAAACACATTCCTAACTTGAGGAGACGTTTAATTTCTTTAGGAGCTTTGGAAACTTTGGGTTATGTTTTTATATAAAGAATGGTATTATATAAATATCAACAAAGGAGCTTTGATAGTTATAAAAGGTATAAAAAAAAAAGGTGAAAATTTTATATACTTTTCAATGGAGCTATAAAGATGGAGCCTCACCATGAAAAGTTTTTTGCTAGTGTTAAAGAAGTTGTCAAAATATAAGAGTGTAACAAGATCATCAAAACTTCATTTTTAGTTAAGAGTACTAATTAACATAAGGATGAAAGCAATTGGAAAAGAAATGAAGTTATGAAGAAAGGCAAAGACGATTTCTCAAGTCAAGTTTGACAAGAGTTTGAACTTGACACTTGTTTATTCTCATTAATTAAATGAGATAGAGAATTTGAGTCAAAGTGAAGATTGTTGGGATTTGACTTAATTTTTTATTTATTTATTTATTTTTAGGATAGTCAATATTTATAGAGTATGTATTTTGATAAATTACCTTTTTTAAGTTTAACTAGGATTAGAAGACTATTGGTTTAGTGTTAATTATTAGGGTTTTATACATATGTGGTTTTATATAGAATATTTTAAAGAGAAAGAAGGAAAAAATTAGAAAAGAGCAAAGAAAAATGGCAAAAGGTATATTGAGTTTTAGGTAAAGAAAAGTTGAGAGAGTTTGAAATGAGTATTCTTGAAGTTTATTAATAAATTTGATCTCATTTCCTATGGATGTAGGTGATTACATTGAATCACATAAATTATCTTATCCATTTCATTTTATTTTTCTTGTTGAGTTTGGGTATTGTGAAATTTCCCAACAAAATGGTAGCTTTTCCTTTTTTGGTTGAAACAAAGCTTATAGTTCTAATATCGGTTATTATGAACGAAATCAGGGGAGCATGCATTTAAGATCTTAAGGCTTCTAAATCTAAAAACTATTTGAAAGTAAAAAAGATGTTTCAAAACTTTAGATCTAGGTGCTCAAAAATTGTCTTTGATCTTGATGTTCCTAAATTAGATTCTGGTTGATGTAGTTGATCTTCCATTCGATCACTTTTTCTTTTTTCTTTTTAAATCCTTGACACTTGTAAAGAGTGATTACACACCTTGAGAGGGAGAGATATGGAAGAAGGTTAGGGTTTTTTCTACAAAAGAATGGAATGAAAGGATAACTAACCCTAAACTCTTATATAACCTCGATTGTGGATTTAAGTGACTTTGGCCTAATTTAGGTTTAGGTCACTTACTCTAATCTATTAGATCCTAATTAATTAATTAGTCTTAATAAGTTTTAATTAATTAATTAGTTGAATCTAGAAAAACTTAAAATAATTTATTATAAACTCCCATGCAACCTCACACTTTTACTAAAACACTCTTATGTAGATAAATAATTAATTCTTCATAAATCCTCAAAACTTTATAGTAATAAAAAATATGAGTACAAGGGGACCGTCGGGATTCATAGAAAAATATTAACTCCTTTAAAATCTAATTTTTGAAAAATAGTTGCATAACATGTCTAAATTCTCCTTTCCTCTAAAAAAATGTTCGTTGAAAACATTTATCAAGCAGAGTAGAGATTCTCCTTTCCAAAATTTCACTATTAGATTTGATTGTTGATATGACTGCCAGTCTGAAGTCTTGGTAACATGCAGTTGAATCTTTTGTTACGTAATACCTTCAAAATGATCATGCATGGAAATTGATCGAAGACGTGGAATAGGAAAGTTATGCCAAACGTAACGTTGATCCACTCCTCAAAACTTGTACTCCATCCATTCCTACAGAATTCGACACAGTTCTCGCCAGGCGGTAGGCTGTAGCACTGCTGTTGAAACAACCAAGTTAGCCTCACACTAAAACCTTTTCCGAAGATGGCTTTTTATTTAACTCACCAGGTTTCATGCTTTGTTCTTTGAAGAATCAGAAGTAATAATAGCCAACTTGTTTGTTCGTTTGTTTTCCCTGTTCTCAACCACGCAGCCCATATTAAGCAGATCTCTGTTGTATTACCACACCCGCAACTGGGGCAGCAGCCAGTTCCAACCGATCATAGAAGGTAAGAATCCCAAATGGCCATGCCCCCCACAAACATGCTAGCTAGCCTGAACTCTCCTGCTATGAAAGACAAAGAGGTCACCATCTCACAGGCACTATGGCTTGTGCACCAACAAAACCTACACCTCCACTGCACCCATGGCAAGACATGAATTTCAGAATGCGAGTTTTGAGTTTTCTGATCCCATATATATTGTGCGGAGGGAAAGAAGCAAGGATAAGATCTAGACAAAATTAACCATGGTGTTGGGAAGAAATTAATAACGATTGTGAAATATAGCTACCATTCAAATTAATTCAGGTGAAAGCATGCGAGGGACGTAGGTGACTGACTCTTCACGTTGTATATACATATGTTCTCAACTACCCCGAGTGTAGGTTCTACGTCTCCATCCACTTGCTGCTCTATCTAGCAGGGTCCAACTCAAGGGGTTAGATAGCTAGCTTGAGTTAGGTTTTTCAAACTACCCATGCATCGCTGGACACAACTATACGACATCGACCTTCATATCATTGACCCAGTTGTTTTTTATTGCCAAATCTAATTTAACTTTAATATCTTGAATTGTTTCAAGAATCGAGTACAAAATAAAGTGTTAAAAATGAACAAATGTAAAAAAGAAAAAAAAAAAAAAAACAACCAAAATCAATCACAACATATCATTTCATATAGTACAAAATAAAAAAAAATGGACATATGTATAAAATAAAGTTTTTTATCTTTGTGTGGACCTGCGTTTTTCATGATGTGTTCTCACTTGATGGCGTGACTCACTTTTTTATTTGTTTTGTAAAAATTTGATTTTTCAAAAATAGACTTGCAATCACCACTTATTTTTGTTTTATTTTTTAAGAGAAAAGAAAATAAGAAAAAAAAACCCTAAGTATGACTCCTTATTTGGAAAAGACAGTCGGTGGAGAACGAAAGTCTGGTCCGAGGGTCAGGTTACCTATTGGGAAGGTACAGTGATAAGCTGTAACACCCCTTTAAGTCCCTAAAAACGGGTCTCTACTAAATAAGATGAAGGAAGTGTGACAATTGATAAGGAAATCAATGAATATCAATGAGATGATCAAATAATAAAACGAATCATGTATAAGAATAAGCAAAGTGGGAGTGAGGTTGTACTTTAACAGTAGGTAGTATTGCGCTACATGGAAACAAAGTTAGCTCAAATATAAAATTATCACATGCATATCAAAGAGCAAGACAAAGATCAAGCAATATTCATTAAGCATAACAATTGGCAATCAGAAGAGAAAACGCATATGTAGGGCCCCCACCAAAGCCTAATTTATTTTGCATGAATTAATCCCACAAATTCCCTTGTTTTAGAATTATGAAAATTGTCTTCATGCTTATTAAAAAAAATCAAGGAAAACAAAAGATTATTTGAAAATCAGAGAAAATTTGTAAATTAAAAATATTTGAAAAATAGAGTGGAATTAAAACTATTTGAAAGAAAATTGGAGTTTTGAAAATTAAATTTGGGAAATTAGAATTTTGAAAAATTATTTGAGAATAGGAGTTTTGAAAATTGGAATTTTGAAAATTTACTTGAAAATAAAAATTTTGAAAATTGGAATCTTTGAGAATTATTTGAGAATGGGGTTTCTTAAAAATTAAACTTGAAAATTAGAATTTTGGAAAATTATTTGAAAATAGAAGTTTTGAAAATTGGAATTTTGAAGAATTGTTTGAGAATTGGATTTCTTAAAAATTAAATTTGAAAATTGGATTTGTGGAAAGTTATTTGAGAATGGAAGTTTTGAAAATTAGAATTTTGAAGAATTGTTAGAGAATTGGAGTTTCGAAAATTATTTGAAAAGTAGAGTTTTAAAAATTATATTTAAGAATTGGAGTTTTGGAAATTAAATTTGAAAGAAATTGGAATTTTGAAAATTAAATTTAAGAATTGGAGTTTTTGGAAATTAAATTTGAAAGAAATTGGAGTTTTGAAAATTAATTTTAAGAATTGGAGTTTTGAAAATTAATTTTGAAAGAAATTAGAGTTTTGAAAATTAAGTTTTGACACCAAAAAATGAAAAAAAAAAAAAAAAAAAAAAAAAAAAAAAAAAAAAAAAAAAAAAAAAAAAAAAAAGGATGACATGTGACATTTAGGTTATTGCATTAGAGAGTGCCCATGCATAGCCATATACACGTGCCATGTACATGTGTGCTCCTGTCAAGCCTCATTTTCTATCTCAAAATAAAGCCCTTCAACAGTCAAGCCCATGTAAAATAAAAGCCGAAATCTAATTAGAAATTAAGTCTAACAAAACAAGCCCAAATAACATGAAATCTGTATTTGCATTCTAATTAAGCCAAACTTGAATTGATGACCTCATGTAATAACTCAAAATAACCCACTCAAATCAACAATCCAATTCATATGCAAGGCAATTCAAACAACCTAAATGAAACCCAATAGAATAAACTACAACTATAGAAATTAAGGGAAGAAAATACCTCATTTGTTAAGCCTTAGAATGGAAAATGGAGGCAGCATGATGTAACGCCCAAATTTTTTTTTTTTTTTTTGGGATAAGTTAGGAAAATAATAATAATAATTAAAATAATTAATTAATTAATTTAATAAAATGAAAGAGGGGTAAAAATATAATTTTTCAAATAAATACCCTAGGTATAAATTAGAAATTATTGTTCTTCCTGTTCTTTTCTAAATAGTGTTCATGTTCACAGAATTCCAGATGACGTAAGGTTGGAGTCGGAATTCAGGGTTTGAAGGACAGATCTCTATAGGTAAGATTTTTTTTTCTTCTAATTTTTCAATTTTATTTTCTCAGATCCGTCACTTTTTGTAAAAACTTTAAGTAATTTTTTAAGAAACCCCAATCTAGATAAGGGTTTGTTTTTTTTTTTTTTTTTTGAAAAAAAAAAAGGGATTGAAAATTTTGATTTTTGAATTTTGATTTTTGTTAGTACTATTAAAGAAAAATAAATAAAATAAAATAACGTGGAAGAAGTCTTTGAGGGAGGACTTGAGACATGATTAGGTATATATTTATAAAAAAAAAGGAAGAAATTCTGAAGATGGTGTCATTTGGTGTGTGTGATTTGGAAAGTCAAATGACATGTAGAATTGGTGTGTATACTTTGAAAAGTTAAATGGCATGTAGAATCTGGGATGAGAAAAAATACATATATATATATATATATATATATATAAGAAGAAGTAGGTCTAGGAAACCTACATAATGATGGGTTTGGATTAAATAAATAAATTATTGTATAAAGTGATGAGAGAAATTATTTCAAATAAATATTTCTAAGAAATTCAATTTAGTTTAGGAATTAGAAACAAATTATTGAGGATTAATTTTTGAAAAAATTAATTAATTAATAAATAATAAAATATAATAAAATAAATAAAGGGAAACTAGTTAATTAAATTGTTATTGGGTAAAAAGTTGGAAAATAATTTTGTGATAATAGTATCTCTTTGTTGTGTTAGGTGGGAGTTAGATTTTTTAGGCTAAACTCTTCAAGGTTTCTAAGTGCTTTTAAGGTAAGGGAAATTAATGCAGTTTTTTTTTTTTTTTTTAGAAACAAATTTTCATGTACATCATTTGGAAACATTTTGAGTTATTATTCGTTTTATGCATGGATCAATTATGTTTTGCATGAAAAGTATGTTAGAACCTTATATTTTGTTTACAACAGAGAAATGTGGAGATATTATGTTTTGTAATTTTAAATAATTGAAATAAGTGTTTGACTCTAGTTTGTTTGATCCTTATCAACGAGATATAATAGTTGACCTTTACATTTTTTGGTGGGAAATGTAATTGATTTGGACCCCAACCTCTAGGGGTTTGGTTAGAGATTACTAGTACTAATAGTGTTTGGTTCTGTCCACCTTAAAAGAACAATTTGAGGCTAGCCACCTATTTGAAAAGTCTCACCTAACTGAGCACCATTTGATGTTTGATGACTAGAGTAAATAAATGATTTAAATGTTTTGACTGAATTTGATATAAAAATGTTTGAATCAGAAATGAAAGTGTACAGTTAAAAGTTTTGAATGTATTAGCAAAATTAACTCAAAGGTTTATAAAAATAATTAGTAGTAATATCTCCTATTTTGCAAGTGAACTTGAAATATTTGATCCATAGATTGCATTAATGTTCCTTATTGGGCATTGAGCTCATTCCTAGTTGTTGATTTCTTTTCAGGTACCCTTAGTTCGGGAGAGGAGTGATGGCTAGGTCGGGGAGTGATGGCTAGGTCGGGGAATGGTCATCATTAGGATTTTGCTTAGGATGTTATTTTTGGAAATTGTTAGCTCATAAGTTTATGTTCATTTGTATTATTTGGTTTTTCGGAAGCTATTTAGATATTGAACTTTTAAATTTTTTTTATGATAGTTTGAAGTTGAGATTTTGAGATTATAAAATTTTTGTTAACACTTGAAGTATTTGAGTTTGCAATCTATTTGGATAATGAATTTTGATTGATGGATGCTTAGTTTTAAAGTTAAGTTTTGAAGATTTTAGAATTTTGTTTCACTACTTTGAACAGGTATTTAGTAATTGGTAACTTCTAGTTACAAGATAATTGTTTGGATCAGGTTACAATTTAAGTCTTCATGTTTAAGGTATAAAATGACCATCACGCCTTTGGAGTGGGTCTTGGGGTGTGACACATGAAGTCTGTAAGGACGATTGTGAATGTGTCGAAGATGCAGGTTGTTGTTGGTGATGGTAGCAGTGGGGACATGGCGGACAAGGGAGATGATGACGACTGGGGCTGATGATGGAGATGATAGAGAGAAAAATAAAAGGAAAAGAAAAGAGAGAAAAAATGGGGTCGGCTGTCCGTGGGTGTTTGGAAAATGGCAATCTGGAGGAACAAGAGCTAGTGGAGATGGAGAAGAATTGGGAGAAAAAAAAACGAGCCGACCACCGTGTGTGGGAGTTGGGGGGGTGTCCTGGAAAAGGAAAAAAAAAATCTAAAAATGGGGAGGATGAAGGTCCTAGTGAGGTTGTCTAGCTGCCAGCCCAAAGAGCGGGAGAAAATGAAAGGACCCCCAAAATGGGAAGAGAGCCCAGTGGGTCGAAAGAAGAGAAAAAAAATACTCTCCATGATGTGGGAGGGATGGGAGTAGGTGAGAGTAGGTAAAGAAGAGAGAAATGAAAAAAAGAAAAATAATAATATATAAAATAATAAAAATTAATAATTAGATAGAAACATGTAATCGAAATTAAAATTTAAGAATAAAATTAAATTCAAAATTAAGGTAAAAATAAAATTGTGATAAATTTTGGAATTTATACTTTGACTATTCAAGGGCTATTTTTAATGCCATATATTACTACCTCTAGCCAAGATACAATATTTAATCAAGGGGTACATAAAACTTGAATAATTCTTAAAAAGTTATTATTTTATAATTATTTTCAAATTAACAAAAAAAATCCGCTTTTCCCATAAATAAAAATTAAACACTAAAATGAAAATCTCCCACCATAAATCTAGATTTTGCGAGGTGTCTTGCCCGTAGGTCATATTCAAATTCCACATCAATTCAAACAACTTTTTCTATCATAGGTACGGTCACTCCAATTTTCGAGGCATACCCATGCCAAGTGAAAGGAAATACAGTCAGTCGTTGAGTTGTGCAATCAACATATCAAAGCTATCAACGTCGGAAGCCGATCAGTTTCAGCAGAAAAGAAACCTTCATTGTCTGGAACAACTAGTCAAAATATTAATTTTAACAGTCAGTCCTTTATTCAACAACCCCATGTTGACTTTTTTGTTCTGTTTGATTGGTCTCTTTCAACAACCATTAAAATCCTCAAGTTTGCTCAACTATTTTACCAAAATTAAGTCATATTAAGAAAAGGGAAAACTACTTACCCATCATACCCATGACTGATGAATATATCTTTTACTTGTATATTTAGAGGCTCATTTCTAGGCTTTTATGAGTGAATTTCTCTCATCTTCTCCTATAGGTGTAGGCGTTGAATCCAGTTCAAATTGAGGAAAAACAAAAGGGAAATGAAATATAATATTTTTATTATTTGAAAATCATTCTACTATTTATTAATTATTAGGTAATTTTTTATTTTTTGTTAATGATACTTATAATTAAAATATTTAGAACTTAGAAATAAAAAATATTATATTATGGTGTTAAATATATATAAAAATATTTTGTATACATTAAATATTATTTTAAATAATATTATATCATGCACATATTTTTCTAATCGGTTTCTTTTTCAAATTAAAAAAATAAATTTTTTAATCAAAATTCTTGTTTTATAAAATTAGCAAAACATCAAAAAATTAAAATATGAAGAAAACGAGTGAAGGGAGTAAACTTATGATTCATGGAATTTGTGTATAGTATATCTTAATGTAGGATTATTATAACCCATGTAAAGAGGATATGAAAACCAATATTTTTATAATTGAATCGGTCAACAAATTGAAAAAGTTACCTATTCACGGTTCAATGATCGAATCAATGGTTAAACCGCGGTCGAATCAATGACGTCATAAATATATATTTTATATTTTATATTAAAAATTATAAATATAAATAAAATTAAAAATCAATAATATATATTTTTTTCATATTTTATATAAATATATTGATATTTTAAAGTTTATTAAATAAAACATATATAATTTAACATTTAGAAAATTCACGTGTGTTATGTCATTAATTAATTATATATATATTATTATCTTATAAATATTAAAAAATATTAGATATTTGAAATGATTTTATCATGTTTTCCGCAACCCTCAATGCAAACCAAAGAGTGGCCAGTTGGTACAACCATGCTTACCTTGAATCAAAGGTCCAAGGGTCAAGCCCCAAGTCTTAAACTAAGCATATATAAATGCTTTTAAAACTCTCATTTTGCCTATGAGAAATGAGGCCCGTTTTTACCCGATTTTGTTTAACTCCCAATTTGTCCAGTTCAATGTTGGTCAATCCGACTTTTAAAACATTGATAAAAACAATATTAGACAAGTTATTTCACCATATATTTTATCTCAAATTTAATTAAACATGAAAAAACATAAGATATGACATGTTATCCATCTCTTATCTTATTTTATATTATATTCAATCAACGAAGGATAACTCTTATGTATATGAATTATTAATCTTCATCATTTTCCATGTTACATCAAAAGCAATTATTTTACTTCATCATTTGGATTTTCTAATTGAAAACTTAGCTTATTGAAGGGATGTTCTTTGAGTTAAGATCATATTATGGAAATGTTCTCTCTGGTTTGAAATGATTCATTTTTTGGTTCATGATCAAGCGAAATGACCATTTCTTATAGTTAACATGTTAAGGGTATTACTGTCACTTATTATAGATGTCATTATATTTATTTTTCAAAATGCTAAGATTGACATTGATATTAAGATTGAGGATGAGCTCTTTTAGAACCAAAAACGTACTTTTTATAATCTTCCTTCTATTGAATCTTTTATTTGACTCAAATAAGCCTTTATTTGAATAAGCATATTCTCTTCCCAGTAAAAATGCCCTTAGCCAAGCATCTACAAAGGCACAACAATTTTCATACACAATTTTGGGAAAATGGTTTGTTAAAAATGTCTATTTTTGTTAGGATCCAAAGTATCGGTCCAACCCGGTACAATTCGGCCAAGGCAATAATTTGGTAAGATTTGATTCAAATTATTTATTCTAGGAAAGTTAGTATTTATAGAGTTTGTGTTTTGATAATTTATCTTTTTAAATTAGAATTAGGAAATTATTGGTTTAGGGTTAACCCATAATGATCTATAAATACCTAGTTTTATATATGATTTACAGAGAGAAAATAAATAAATAAATAAATTTATTCATTGATAAACTTTTGAGAATGAAAGTCTCCTAAGGAGTGATGGTAAAAAGACTGCTTTATTATTCGGGTTCCATTAGGACCCTGCTCATCTCTCTCTCTCTCTCTCTCTCTCTCACACACACACACACACACACACATCATCATCTCTCTCTCTCTCTCTCTCTCCCTCTCTCACACACACAAATTGACAAAGCTTTCTCTCAGAGACACATACACTCTCGCTCTCATTTTCTTTGGCACAAGTTGTCTCCCTCTCTCTCATGAATTGTTTGTACCTCTCTTTACCTGCCGTGAATTGTCAAAGCTATTCTCTATCTTAGGTAAGAGTTGTTAACCTTGTTAGTCGTGACTTAGAAGAAAAAGAAACAAGACTAGGCTAGAATGCACGGCTGAGAAAGAGATACGGAGGAAACTTCAAGGGAGTAACGTGATGAGGAGGCAAAAGTAGAACATGTGTTTGAATCTGACAAATGTGAAATCACTGTATCTAAGCTTTTAGTGAGTGTGGTACTGAGGGTCCAAACTGGAGTTAGGTTGCAATAATAAATTTGCAGAGGCATGAGAAAATTACAGAACCCATATTTAATTACGTATATGAAGAAAATTTCTTAAGGGAATCCAACTACCAAGCAGACACCTCTCACCTACGTACACCATCACTTTGCTTGCTATCATCTTAATTTGAATGGTAGTTCATTTTCTGTCTGGCTAATATAAATCACTCTTCCAACACTATGCCTAGAACACCTTGGAATCCATTTTTGTCAGCTACAAGTGTAGTGAACTTGTGTCATCATGGCCTCCTCAGTAGAGGATGATGAGCCACTGCTACTTGGATACTCCCACGCAGGAATCCATGAATTGTCATCGTCAGCAGTGGAGGAGCTGTTGCTACACAAACCAGTGCCTGGCAGATGGTGGCCTCGTCTGTTCGGGTGGGAGTCCAGGCTTCTCTGGGTCCTGTCTGGTTCAGCAATTGTTTCCTCGGTTTTCAACTACATGCTTAGCTTCATCACCTTGATGTTTGCGGGGCAATTGGGGGCGCTGGAGCTGGCCGGTGCCTCCATCGCCAGTGTGGGAATTCAAGGACTTGCATATGGGCTTATGGTATGTATGAGTTTCTTAAGTGCTTTATCCTATGTGTTTAGCTGCATGGCTGAGATCAACAAGGACCAGAACTGAGTTCCCAGAACACCTCTATCCTTAGGGTACTTTTGCAGTAGTCTGACCTGAGTATATGATTAGTGAGCTGTACACCAGAAAACTGTGGGCATCTCCCCTCCGTACCGGAGCTTTGACCCAAAATATTACATTTTAAAAAAAAATTTCAAAAATTAAACTTATTTTCAAAATAATTCCAATATAACGTGTATATGCCACATAAGCTGTCACGTCATAAAACCATAGTTAATGACTACGATTTTATTTTTGATTAGAAACCATAGTCACCAATTACGGCTTTAACTTTATCTATATTTATATATAACTTTAATTTTTAAAATAAAAATATCATATTATTTTGATTTAAAAAAAACTTATTTCATTATTTAAAAATAATAATATATGAAATTTTTAAAAAAAAAATATACTAATTTGGGTCAAAGCTCTCCATATCCCCTAAAGAAACTATTGAGTGTCATTCTGTGACTCATCCATAGGAAATTCTAATATTGTGGTATAGCTTTTGCAATTGTAATTTTGCCGACAACTAGCAATAAAATCAGAACGTCAACTAAGCTAGAAAGAAAAACTAAACTTAGTCGATCATTCGTCCACACATTTTTTTCTACGCATTTGAAATTTGGGGAGATGGAAAGCTTGGGTCACCATCACACCGTGAATCAAGACATGAAAGACAGGAAGGTTGAACGTCCTTTTCCTCCTTCGCCGATTCTGATGGTTAACCACAAGAAATTAATGTGGGATATTTTAATAATCATGGGTCCATGTATTAATACATCGTATATTAAGCTATCTTATTTTTGGATCTAATTAAATGTGATTAATTATGATTTCTCCAACAGTAAAGGCTTATTTAGGGTTGTAGAAATTGCCTATAATCAATAAAAGAAAGAAAATTGGTTGCTACTAATTATCACAACTAGTTTCAAAGTAATTTGTTTTTTTGTTCTGTTTTATTTTCCCTTTTTTCTTAATTAAATTTTGGTCCAAAAAAAAAAGTTGGGCATGGCCAGTGCAGTGCAGACTGTCTGTGGGCAAGCATATGGAGCAAAGAAATATGCCGCAATGGGCATCATTTGCCAAAGAGCAATCGTCTTGCACTTGGGAGCAGCCATTCTTCTCACCTTCCTCTACTGGTATTCAGGAGCATTCCTTAAAGCAATAGGCCAGTCGGAGAGCATAGCGGTGCAAGGTCAAATTTTTGCCCGGGGATTGATCCCTCAAGTGTATGCATTTGCAATAAGCTGTCCAATGCAGAGATTCCTCCAAGCACAAAACATTGTAAACCCTTTAGCTTACATTGCTGTTGGGATAACCCTCTTACATATTCTTCTCACATGGATAGTTGTTCATGTTTTGGACTCTGGGCTTCTTGGAATAGCTCTTACACTGAGTCTTTCCTGGTGGCTTCTGGTTTTTGCGAATGCGCTTTACATACTTTTAAGCCCATCTTGCAAGGAAACTTGGACTGGCTTTTCTTTAAAAGCCTTCCAAGGAATTTGGCCCTATTTCAAGCTAACTGTTGCTTCTGCTGTCATGTTGTGGTATTTAACGAAACTCTCTCTCTCTCTCTTCCTCCCCCTTCTCTCTCTTCTCAATTGATAATATTCTGATTCTTTTTTCATTCACTTAATTCAGTCTGGAGATATGGTACAGCCAAGGTCTTGTGCTTATATCAGGCCTCCTTCCCAACCCTACAGTCTCACTGGACTCCATTTCCATTTGGTATATATATATATGTCAATAGATTGACTAATGTTTCCATTTTTATTTTTATTTTACTTGAACATACATTAATAAGTTCTTACATTAAATGATTGCAGCATGAATTACTTGAATTGGGATATCACATTTATGCTGGGCCTAAGCGCAGGAGCAAGGTCAGTGAATATATAGTAAAACAATTATTCCTCACTTTCATCTTCTCCTCTGTTTTCTTAGCAACCAAAAGGGTGGGCATGAGCATATATACTAATAGACTTTGTGGATTACAGTGTCCGAGTCAGTAATGAGCTGGGAGCAGCTCGTCCACTGGTGGCAAAATTCTCAGTGTTAGTGGTAAATGCAAACAGCATCATCATAAGCATATTTTTTAGTGCGATCGTTCTGATTTTCAAGGTTGGATTGAGCAAGCTATTCACAAGTGATACAGAGGTTATTGAGGCAGTGTCCAACTTGACCCCACTACTCGCTATTTCTGTCTTCTTAAATGGCATTCAACCCATACTCTCAGGTAATTAACCATATATAGTACCATTTTGTCAAAGTTGAGGCATCAAATACTACAGCATTGATTTGGAAAAACATGTAATAATTGCAATGGGAATTCAGGTGTGGCCATTGGGAGTGGATGGCAAGCTATAGTGGCATACGTCAACCTAGCAACTTACTATCTCATTGGTCTTCCCATTGGGTGTGTTCTTGGATTCAAAACCAGCTTAGGAGTTGTAGTGAGTAGAATCTCCTCCCCTTTCTTGCTAGTTTTCTTGCATGCCAGCGCCGCCCCCGCGCTCCCCCACCCCCACCCCCCCCCCCCCCCCCCCCCCCCCCCCCCCCCCACACACACACACACAGAGAGTTACCCTTAATTATTAGTGAACAAAATGCGGTTTCTCTTTTTGCTTTTTGTTTGTTTGCAGGGAATATGGTGGGGGATGATAATAGGAGTTCTTCTTCAAACAGTAACTTTAATTGTTCTAACAGCAAGAACAAACTGGGATGCTGAGGTAATCTTGTGGGTTGATTAAATTGGATGCAAATTAAATTAGTTCTTGTGTGGATTGTGCTTGTATTTTAGCATACTGGTGATGCATTTGTAGGTTGTGAAAGCTGTGGATCGCATAAAGAAATCTTCCAACGACGAGACATTGGATTTAGTAGACAAGATATAGTCAAGGAGATTGGAGATTCAAACAAAAGATGCCCAAGATTTTTACTGTGCCATCTCTGTCTGGGTGGGAATCGTGGATCATGTAGTTTGATCTTCTGATTAAGTTTATACTGAGGTTTATTCTTCTCGAGTTGGTGGAGGTTGGTTAGTTTGACAGGAAAGTATATTTCCATATATTCATATGAAAAAAAAAAAAAAAACTATAAAATTTGAGCTCAAGTTTATAAAATACAAATTTCAATCCGTTATCTAAAAACGGTTAGCATTTTATATACTTTTTTATCAAAATTATAATCTTTGACCATTCAAGTACTACTTTTTAATGATATAATTATTATCTTTATCCTAATACCACCTTAAACTCATTATATAATGATAGATCTTAAATTTCATTTGAATTAAGTCTATTTAATCACCCATAAATAATTTAAAATAGAGAAAAAAAAAGCTCTTAAATATCAAGATCCTTTTTTATTGCAAAAATAAAAACCCGTGAATTACTAATTTATTACGATCAAAAAGGAAAATAATGGATAAAAAATCAAATAAAAATTTTAATTAAATAATCTTAAATATTTAGTAATTCTCTTGACTACTTAAAATAAACCAAATGAATGATGAAAAATAAATGAAAAAAATGCTTGCATTTGATTCCTGGAAAATTTAAGAGAGAATGTGAAGGAATGGAAAGAAAAAAATACTTAAAATTTATTTCATTTTTTTTTAATTCTTTTATATAAAAAATAAATAATTTAAAATTAAATTAAATAAAAATTTATATAATTTTAGGTTTTTTTTTCTCTTTCTTTATTACACAACCTTAAGAAAAAAAAATATCAAACCTAAAAATAGTAATGTTTTTAGAATGAATTGATCTTTGAACAAAAAAAAAAATTGTGTATGATCCAATGGTTTGACTTATGGTGGAACTGCAGTTGAATTAATAACATTATAAATATACAATTTATATATTATAAAAATTAAATAATTATAAAAAAATTAGAAAAAATATATATATATTAAAAAAACTAATTTTATAATAGAGAAACTTCTAAATTTCTAATAGCCATAAAAAAACCTCAAATGGAAAATAATTTTTATAAATTTCATAATTGTCATAAACCTAATAACATTTTTATTGCCTAACAACTTGCCTTTTACCTCACGAATGTGGGGTGGAGAGTTCAGGCGAGGTGGATGGTGAAGGTATCGATAGATTGGTGGCTAAAGGTTGCGGTTATGCGTCTCATGGGGGTGTATAAAGGGGCAAAGTTACTGGTGATGTTGAAAGTGGCAGTGTTAGGTGAGTGGGAAGAAAGAGAGTGATGATAGGAAGGACATAGAGGGAAACAATGTCAGGTTAAAGACAAGGTAAATGACTTTGAAGAGACTCAAAAGGAAACACCAGCTTAGCAAACTTGATGTAACAAGAAACAAAGATTTTGGAGTTGGTGGATTAAGCCAAAAATATGCACTCTCGATAAGAAAATACCCTATGAAGACAGATAGTGTAGAGTGGATAAACTTGTGACCTGACTAAGGACAAAGCTAGGGGTAGCAACAAAAACCACAGACACGAAGTTTGGAGTAGTTGGGAAAAATGCCAAAGATTTCCTCGAAATGAGAGAAGAAGTTAAGAGTAGGAGTAGGCATGTGGTTAATAAGATAAATAGTAGTGGCAAAATCATGAGACCAAAAAATGAGTGGAAGAGAGGCATAAGAAAGAAAAGAGAGGTTCGTTCCAATAATATGACTATAAAATGTTTTGAAACAGCGATTATGATATGGGAATGTGGAAGTAGTGAGATGAAAGATACCTTAGGCAACAAGAAAATTTGCAAGGGCTTGGTATTTATTTCCATTATCAGAGTAAAGAATGATGATTTATGGTCAAAGTATTTTTCCACAAGGGCCTTAAATCGAATGAAGACATCATGGACTTAGATGTTTTCTTAAGTGGATAAAACCAAATATATTTTATGAAGTGATTAATAGAAATGGCATTATATTTAAAATCATTATGAGAGATAATAGAAGAAGTTCACACATCAAACAAGAGAATTTCAAGTGGTTGAGAGAAGACAAAAAATCAAGTGTTAAAAGATGACAAATCTAAGTTGTAATTAGAAATAATGTGTTTCAAAACTAGAAAAGTAGGGTAACCTAATCTATGATGCCACTAACACTAAAGAAGGCAAGTAACAATGATGACTTAGGAGGGGAGACAACCACTTATACACTCCATTCATAGTATGGCCCTTCAAAAGGATTATCCTCATGTGAAATTCCTTTATAAGAAACAAAAAGAGCAAAAATTCAATCGATATATGATTAGATGTGCAAAATTAAGAAATTGAAGTCAGTGTTTTTCCATAAGGGCACTGAAACGAATGAACATGTCATGAACTTAGGATTTTTGCTTAAGTAGATAGAACCAAATGCACTTTGAGAAGTGATCAACAAATGTCTAATAATATTTAAAATTATTATGAGATAAGAGAATCTAAGTGGTTGGGAGGACACAAGAGATGAAGTGTTGATGGATAATTTGTGACTTTTATTACAATTGAAAGCATGACATAATTGAGTTAATGACAAATCTGAGTTATAACTAGAAACAATGTGTTTCAAAATTGGGAATGTGGGGTGTCCTAATCTACGACACCATTGACACTAGAGAAGACATGTAAATGTGATGACTTAGGAGGGGAGACCAGCCACATGTATACTTCATCCTTAGTTTAGCCCTTCAAAAGTTTTGCCCCCACGTGAAGTTCCTTCACAAGAAAAGAAAAGGGTAAGAATTCATTCAATGCATGATGATGTGCAAAATTAAGAGATTGAAATCAAGTTCTTTTTCACACTAGAAACACAAAGAATGTTATTTAAAGTAAAGGTAGTAATGGGAGTAGTAAGAGAAGTCCAACCAGTATGGGTGATGGGAAGCCTTGTGCCATCACCAATCATGATGTCATTGGTGTTAATGTATAAGGAATGAAGATATGAGTTGCTCAAGTCAACAGTGACATGATGAGAAGCACTATTACCAAGAAGACATGATGGAGGGTTGGAAGTGGTGTTGACAACAAAATGAGTATGGGATTGCCATGGTGCTTATGGATACAATGTCAGAGGATCGGAATATAGGGGATTGAACTACTATGAAGCAAAGTAATGAGCACCATTTGGCAATGTGACCTTGGACACCATAGATATAGATAGATAGATATATGTATACATACATACATTAAAGGTTAATTAACTAAACAAAAACACCCAAAAGGGGGGATGAATTAGGTTTTTAAAGTATTTTCAAAAACTATTCTCAAGCAATAATTAAAGAAAAATTAATACAAAGATATAAGAGTTAGAAAGATTGCAAACACTGATTTTATAGTGGTTCGGTCAATTCCACCTACGTCCACTCTTCTCAAGCTCCTTCTGAGTGGAGGTTCCACTAGTATAAAGCTTTGACCAAGCTCCCAAGTTTTTATAATTGGATTTCTCGACTCCAATGAGCACTACAACCAATCCTTCAAGTTTATCCTCAACTTGAAGATTAAGCACTAGTCATTAAACCTAAAGAAGATTCTACCCCTTTAGTGCTAGGATTCAAGGACAAGTTATCATAGTAGAAGATCATTGAATTTGTCAAACACATAGTGATTACCACACCTTTGACATATCCTTTCATCGATAGGATATGATATGGGAACATCCAGATTTGAGGTATTGCACCTCTATTCTCTAGATTTTATTTTGATATGCATTTTTGCCTCCACTATTAAAACTAGAGACAACCCAAAATAGTTTTGCATGTACCCCTACAGTCCAAGGCTTGGAATGGAGCAATCCATATATTCCAACACCTAGTATCAAGGAATATATTATTGTACCATCTTTAATGTTAAATTAACTTTAGAGGGTATTTTGATCTCAATACTAGTGCCTTAACTTTTTATTCATTCCATTATTAATCTAGTTTCACCCATTATTTCCCTTTGGATCTAGCCTTGGGTTTTCATGCTTCACCCATCAAAAAGATCATTTTTAGCCTCTTATGGATGTATTTTCAACTATACAATTCATTAAAGAAAGATAAATGCTCATTCTTGAAAATTAAAGAAATAAAAATAAAAATAAAAAAAAACCAAACAAGCAAACAAACTCTTAATTAATGAAAAAAAAAAAAAAAAAACTAGAACTTTTTTTATGTCTTCTTCCTTAAAAAAATAAAAATAAAAATTCTCTACTAACCCTAACCCTAAAAATTGTGTTTTTTTTTTTTTTTTTTCAAGTGTTTGGGTCCACTTTGGATTAGAAAAGTGCCAAAATGCATCAAATCCCAAGGTTTTGTAGTTGATATCAAATTGGAGTGGCCTATATCGAAATGGATTTCAACTTGGTGAGTTGTTGCATTTCAACATCAGAAGTTGCTTGATTTTGAGATCATAATTGAATTTCATCATCCCAATTGACTTAAACTTATCATGTCAAAAATTTCAATTCGACAAAAAACTCTACTAAAATTCGCTACGCTATCTCAACATGGAGTGTTGGTACTGCATCATTTGTTTCAACTAGTTTCAACTTTTTTTATTTCAACTCAAATTTACACATCATCTAAAGTGTTTGATTCCTGACTTCCCAAGCTTCGACCTGATATGTGGCTTGATCCAAAATAATCTTGGGAAGTCCTTCAAAATTCACCTCAAATTGAAAGTTCGTGTGGTTGCCAAGTTTTGAACTCCATTTCCCATGTCTAGACACCCAAGTATGGATTCCAATCCTTTTTTCTCTTGCTTATTGATAACCTTCTTTTCTCATTTCCCATGCTATGCATTGATCCATTTGTATTTGTTACGCCTTCCATCACACTTCACTACCCTTGGAGCTCCTTTATTACCATGGGTGAAATCAATTCTTGCAATTTGCACCCTCTTCATCTCTTAAAACTAGATCTTGGCTCAAGATATACATTAGAATCACAACCAAGGTCTTAAATACAATTCAAGTTAAGTCAAAGAGTTCAACCTTTGTATCACATAAAACACTCTTTAATTATACCATTAAAGCACAATTTATGACTTAATCAACATCTCACATGGAACTTTTAAACATTCCTCCTAGACTATTCAAATCTAAGCCTAGTGGTTGAAAATCCAATGCTATATATACCTAGAAACATGCATTTGCAATATTTTAAACATTCTAAGTCACTAAATACCCAAAAACATACATTTGTGATATTTCAAAAGTTTTAAACCATTATTTTATGTCTAAGACATCAAAATTGACGTGAATTGTATTCCATCATGCTAGATACATGACCATTTCATTTAAATTACCCTAAAATTTCTTTAGGATGCTTGTAATTCTTCAACAAGAGTTATTATTTTGAAGAAATAATTCAATAAGAGAATAAATTGAACATGTCCTACAATTGTTTAAGTTCACAAGGAATATTAAATGTGAATCCATCTGGAAAGTGGAAGTCATTCATCAACCAAGAAAGACAACCTTCCCTAACTAGCTAGATTAAACTTTATTCTTATAATTGAAAAATATGTTTTTCTTTGGAACCCACATGGTAGATGGAATCATGAAAAGAAAGTGAGGAGAACGTAGACGATAGGAAGAGTCGGTAGAATGCAAAGGGTGTAACTGGTCTAAGGCTATGATGTGGCTGAAAGACAGTGGGTAAGGTGATGCAATAGGGTGGAATTTAGGTTAAAAGAAAAGAAAATTATGATGGGAATAGGGCCACGTAGTCCATGAAGCTTGTGGAAAACGAGATGGGAATTAAAGACACAGATAATTATTAATTATCATGTTTACTTAATGGATTTAAATCAATGAGCTAAGTGTACAAGTAGCATCAAGCAATAAATTATTGGTGGGAAAGAAGTCCGATCAAAATTCATTAGTTATTTTAGTATCATTCCCAAGGAATTGTGGGGGAGGCCTTCCCTAACATGGATCATGTCACAGCAGTTTAATAGACGACTACTGTTGTTGCAGTATCCAACACATACATCAATAAGAAATCAATAGAAAAAAAAACATATCCTACCCTCTCTAATTAGGGATGGCAATGGGATGATTTTTCGGGTACCCGCCCTACCTCGCTCCTAATGGAATAGGTTTGAAATTTAAATAAATGGGTTATGGACGAGTTTGAATTTTTTTTAAAAAACTCAAGACGGGTTCAAAGTGGGTTCAAATGTAATTTAAAATAATTTTTTTTTAAAAAAAAAAAAAAAGGTTAAACAAGAAAGCAAGAAAAGTATAGGAATTTAATTTTTTTAATGGAACAGGAATGATAATTATTTTGATAAAACAGGACAAGGTTGAAAAATGGACGATTCATCCCAAACCTACCCTTTTGTTATCCCTAGTATTAATCGCACACTTTAGTTATAAAGTGTTAATCAATTAATATTGTTTCATGGTCGGGAAATAGTAACGGGAAAAGACAAATTCCAACACATTCAACCAAGAGACCATTCTACAAGGAATTGTCTTATGTGAATTGTCTTATGTAATGTGGTACGAATGTTATATAGTGTTCTTATTATAGTTTTCCTACTAAATTAATACAAATCATTCTATTATATTTTGATCAATCTTGTAATTTCAATTTTTAGTATACCAAACGTTGGTGAATTCATAGTGAATTAAGTTTTGATTCTTTGTAGTTCATCGTTGTTATTTTCTTGATAGTGGTTTTGTTACACGTTTGATTGTTTAACAATCTTGAATTCAAGTATAAAAAAGGATTTAGAGCGTGCAAGCAACGAACCTAACACATAAGCAAAGTCACCTCAAGAAGGAAGCGAGAGCATCCATCTAGACACACTCTTTATCTAGACGAATTAGAATAAATTCAAAGCTGGTGACTAGTTCTTCCAATAGAATTAGACCTTCATTCTTGAACATTTAAGTTACTCTTAACACTCATATATCAGGCCAGGAAGCTTACTTTGAACAAGTAGGATTTCTTATGGAAAGGTGAAAAGATTTTGCTGCAACAAGGTCACATAAAGTTGGAACAGCCTGTAACCTAAGATCATTTGTCCTCCTTCCACCTTTGCCACCCTTGCCACCTGACCCAACCCTCATCCTACAACAAAATCCAACACGCTGTCACGTACTAGTAGACTAGCAAGATAGGAGAACAAATAAGCTTCAAGATCCTCTTGGGTCTTTTAAGGAGTGAACTGCATCTTTCCAATAATAGTTCAAATTTTTAATCTTAGCATTCTCACAAACCACATAGAAACAGGGCTTAACTTTAAAAGTTGTCAAAAAAATAAATAAATACAAACAGGATCAAGAACGTGACAAGAAGAGTAGCAACATGCAGCACAAAAACAAAAGAGATAAGGAGTATCAGGAACCCTTTATTTTCAATTAGCCCATTAAGGATGAGAGAACCCTTTCCATGCCAACTGAAAATTTTTAATTTTCTAAAACCCACCACACGCACACTTGACTTAGCAATGAAACAAATCTCATACGATCTCAAAAGTAATGAAATGTCTCTGGAGGAAAGATCACCAAGTTCATGAGAGTTGGGAGTGTTATCATTCTGTAAACTGACCTGAAAATGTAAGCAATCTTATCATACTATGAGAGATCAAACTAAAAACTATCATAATCATTTCGGTTGTCCTAACTGATACAAATTGTTCCCATGTATGTATTAATATAATGTTTTTAAGACGAGATTATCACATTATAATTTACAGTAACAAGCTGACATACAAGATTTAAAGGTAAGCTTACCACTTACCCACACACTCTAATCCCACCCCCACCCAAGGGGTGGATATAACGTCTTGGGTGATACAAACAAGAGAGATTGTGGTAAAAACTCATCAGCTGCCATTTTTGCTTTCCCCTTCCAAATTCCAAAATGTTTGTCAACAGCCTACACAGATGGGATGCGGGGTTGCACTTCTTCACTTGGTTTTTTTTAACAGTCCTGCAGCATCAGTAGTCATCACAGCTGTTGCCACTATTGGAAATCCTGTGGCTTGGGATGGGATTCGGGACATTGATGCCTTCTTTGCCCATCTGCTGGACTTCAAGCGGAGATAGTATCTTGATATACCACACATTATTGACAAACTCCCTGCAAAAGAATGAAACCATAATCCCATCTGCATTTAGCATTGCACTCAACTAATCTTAGGAATGGCCGTGGAATGACTCGTTACATATGATCATACAGTTTTGATGTAATGATTTACCAGCTCCTGCATGCAGAGTCAGCACCACCCACAAATAGACTATCCATTGGATACTATCTTACATGCATGCAGTTTTAAAAGATGAGTACATAATGGTCAATTAAGCCAATAGAAAAGTTAAAATGATTTGAGTTATTAACTTTGAAGAGACTTAAAAATCCAGAAGAACCATTTTGACAATTAGTGTTGGTATATAATTTGGGACTTACTGCCAAGGGTCATCACCAAGGAGAAGAACATCATTCTCTCGGTCAACAAATACAAGCTGCCAGCCTGATCTCAGAGGGTCCTCCAACCGGCCTTCAAGGCCAAACATTCGGGCGAGCTCACCACGCAGCTCATCATAGCTGCTGAATTTGGTGATATCCAGTGACCTCCCAAAGGACCCTAACTTGTGAACCTGCCAGAATTATACTTTGTACTTAAAAACCATAATAAAAGTGGTCCTAGGAAATAGAACCAAGACATGAAGCAATGGTCATCATATGAGAAGGAATGCTAGAAGAAGAAAGTTGAGCATATAGACAACCATCCACAAATCATCAATTTAGCAGTGAAAACAAACACAGCAGAACATTATGCAGTTTGGTTAAAATCTAAATATGAGATAAACCAAGGAAGGAGAAAAAAGAACAGGAGTAACAATGTATAAGGACCTCAATGGTTAACCATTTATTAGATTTTAGGAGCCATCCTCCTGGAAAATCATGAGCATAGAGCAGTAAAGTATATCATCTCTGGTCCCCAACTTGAAGTACCCTCAAAGCTAAAAACCAATTCAATTGCCTAAAAGTGAAATGCATTTTAAATTAAAGCATTCGGCAAGATAGAAAGGCAACAATTCAGAGGACAAACAAAAGAAATAAGACAAAAGACGATTATCATTTGATCACATGTGAATCCCCCAAGTTTTCTTTAAGAGAACACAGGGCAATTCCAGGATATGCAAATGTTTAGTGGCTCAGACAAAGAGAAATGCTCACAAAAGATAGCAGCAGCTCCATTTACCTTAACAAAGGTTCTGGTTGGTGGGTTTACTTGCTCCAAATTTTCAGAAGACTGCAAGAAACCCGATTCATCTATGCAACTTGAAGTTGTCATGTCTGAATTAAGTGGAAAATCGGTGCCTGGAGCACTTGCAAAATTAGGCGTAGAAAATGGCATAGACACTGAATCATTCTCACTGCCAATACTTCTTAGATTTGACATCCCATTTTGCAGCATAAGAGATGAAGAATCTATGTTAACCCCAAACAGAAGATTGTTTTGGGGATCAGCAACACCTTGGTACACAGAGTACTCTCTACCAGGAAAAGGTGGCAACAAGGTGGAGAGTTCAGAGGCATTCGAAGGCGGTGTTGCCAACTCTTCCACCTGGGGCAGTACACATTGAGTAGTTCCAGAGGGAAGCGGAGGTTCAACCGCAACTTGCTTGGGAAAGAAGGCAGAAGAAGAAATTACAGGATTTGATCCATGCAAGTTAAGTAGATGGGATGTTCCATCTTGGGAGAATGAACCTAAAAGACTCTGCATGGTAGAAACATCCGATGTAGTAATTGGGTTCCCAACAGAATCAGGAAAAATCTGCTGCTGTATTGGTGAAGGGATAGTCTGTAAGGAAGGAGGCAGAGATTGAGTGGGTGATGAAAGCTGAGATAGAGCAGATATGACCTTTGGGATATGTTGCTGATCAGACAACTGCCGATGCAGCTGCTGGGGTTGTTGAAGTTGTGGCTGCTGTTGTTGATGTTGTTGTTGCTGCTGCTGCTGTTGAAGCTGTTGTTGCTGCTGTTGATTACTCAACGCCTGCCGACCCTGCAACTGTTGTTGCAGAAGCTGGGCCTGAGCCTGAGCCTGAGCATGAGCATGAGCCTGAGCATGAGCCTGAGCCTGAGCATGAGCATGAGCCTGAGCATGAGCCTGAGCCTGAGCCTGAGCCTGAGCCTGAGCCTGAGCCTGAGCTTGAGCCTGAGCCTGAGCCTGAGCCTGAGCCTGAGCCTGAGCCTGAGCCTGAGCTTGAGCCTGAGCCTGAGCCTGAGCCTGAGCTTGAGCCTGAGCCTGAGCCTGAGCTTGGGGTGGGTTTTCTTGAAAGCTTTGAAGAAAAGCATGTTGAGATTGTGTCTGCTGCAACATCTGCCCCCGGAAGAGAGAAGCAGGACCATTGGAAACATTTTGTGGTTGCTGGAACTGCAAAAGGGACTGAGCAGGATGTTTGGAAGGATCCAGTGCTCTCAATTCCTGAAGCGAAGCAGCTGCTATAGCTTGTTGCATGTTAGACTGTAAACCAAGCATTGATGCATCAAGCCTTGGCTGCATCCAGGGTGTAAGTCCATAACCCTGAAAATTTAAAGACTGAATCCCCTGATCTCCAATGTCTCCTCGGAGCCACATGAGTGGAGAATTTATGCTCATATCACCATCTTTGTGAGCTAGATGAAACAAATGAATAATGTAAACATAAATAAAAATAAAAATGAATACTGGTCTCAAGTGAAAATTCAAGCAAATAGTGTATTCACCAGCCTCAATGATGGTGGTACACAAGCATACCGTGGAAGGAAGGTAGGGCAGAGGGCCATGGTCGCTTCAGTCTAAGTGGGAAAGGGGATGGATACATTGGGAATGTTGTTAAAGGCTCAATTTCCCACAAGGAAACTCTGGGTTGCCTCTCCCCAGCAGTGGATTCATCCCAACCAACCTGGCATTAATAGAGAAATTTACAAGAACGTGCTTTATATTCCATCATTGAAAATTAAATATCTCCATGGAACACATGACTGCAATTATGACCATACAATCACCAAACGCTCAGAACAAACCTTTACAGAGCGCCAATGTGAGTTTGGCCAGCGAACAGGATCTAAATCACTAATGCCAGTTATTGTGCCCATGTACCTAAAAAGCACCATGTTAGTGCCAGTGGAAAGTATCTACCAGAATATTTTAAAATAGATGTTTTACAGATAACATCTATCAAAAGAAATAAAACTTAAATGACTAGGGAAGATCCTCCTGCTGGTACAATGCATAGTAGCAACAAAATGTTCGTAAAAATGATAAAGAAACTAAAACCTTTTTACCCCAGAACTATGTAGTTCACCAATGGGAAAAGCAAGCACATGAACAAAATGGAACCCTGGGGGACACCAAAACAGTAACATGAACAATGTATGCTACTCAATAACGTGTATGATGGAATTAAGATCATATACATTACTCTATTGAGACATATATATGCTAGTAGTAAATGTGTAACAGTTTTCTTTTCAACCCAAAGAATGAGAATCTGAAAAATGCACAAATTCCAGTTCACAACAGGAAACCTATTGAATAATTATTAACCATAAAAGAGCATAGCATCAAAAGCATGTTCTGTCATTTATGCTTTGCTTAGAGGGTTGGAAAACAAATTTTTTGTTGTTGTGGGAGGAAGGAGGTTGGTAAATAACTTAGTCTTTTACAATCTGACATGGTTACAGCTTCAGAATATTCAGTAACTTAGGCAAGAGATACAGAAGTACAGCTGCATTTGGGAATCTATGCATCAAGATCCACTTTCTCAAATCAACTTGAACTTGTATTCCACTAAAACCAGATAACACTTTGAATGTGCTCCAGCCTGGTCCAAAAATTAAAAAATTTCCAGACAGTCCCTTAAGTGTTCTGAAACGGAGTATACAACAACTTTCAAATGCCAATCACTAACCATTTAATTATATGGAAACGACTTTTCGAACGACACGACATGGGAAAGTGGATACAAAGGACGTTTAGTGCATTCCCTCATTCCCTTCCTAATGACAATAGGGAGATTTTGATCTATCGTTTTTTCAGACTGAAGTTCCGACTCAGTTTGTAAGGGAGGATGAGAGACCGTTACCTCATTTCTAGAAGCCGGTTTAGATTCTTGGACTTGTATAAGTCTAGGGAATGTAGTTTTCTTCCTTGAGTACACTTTGTCAGTTATTCAATTCTCAAGAGTAGGCTCAATAGATGACAACTCAGGTTTAGAAAAGAAGGGTACAAATACTAGATCAGACCCTAGACCAAAGACTTTAGGGGGGTCAATGAGAAGGGATCAATGAAATAGAAATCCCGATTCTTGTCTTCCTCGATGGAATTATCTTCCCAAAGATGAGGAACATGAAAATAAAACTCACTTTTGTTAAAAGTAACATCCGCTAAGACAAAAAAAAAAAAAAAAATTAGATAGTGGATGGTAACATTTATATCCCTTTTGAGTTAAAGAATGTCCCACAAAAATACATTAGACTGTTCTTGAGTCCAATTTTCCCTTGTTTGGACTATGAACATCCACAAAGGACACACCCAAATATCTTAGGAATGAGATGGTTTGGGGTTCTCATATTAGGATAAAACAATGAGAGAATTTCCATAAGAATTTTGAACCTAAGACTATGGAAAGTAGTCGGTTTATGAGATGTGGAGCGGTTAAGACAACTTCCCCTTAATAAGATTTAGGCACATGTTTTTGGAATAAAAAGCTCATGTTGTATCAAGGAGGTGGCGACTTTTCCTCTCAACAATCCCATTTTGTTGCAAGATGTTGACACATGATGACTCATGAATTATTCTCTCATGTTGAAAGTATGGAGTCAAGACTTAATTGAAATAATCTCTAGCGTCGAACCGAAACCTCTTGATAATGACAACAAACTAGTTTTTTATCATGTTATGGAAATTTAGAAGAACAAAACTCACATCAAATTTGTGTTTAAGTAAGAAAATCTAAGAGACCCTATTACAATCATCAATGAAAGACACAAATCAATATGCCCCAGGTATATTAGGGACAGGGGAAGGGCCCCAAATATCACAAAGGAAGTTCTCAACATCTAATTTCCTAAATAGAGAAGGAAACAAGATCTTAAAAGTTATAAATGACAGATGTCCAAGTCTATGATGATGAAGCCAGATTTTTCTTTTATTGAAAAAGTGGTGCTCAAAAAGTAAAGATACAGATAACTCGCTTGGTGTCTCAAGGTAGTATAACATGTTTCATTCCTTAGCAAGTCCAATCATCTTCCCCAAGTCCTAGTCCTAAAATACATAGTAAGTAGGGTAAAAAACCACATTACAACCCAAATCTCATATAAACTTTTGTATAGAGATAAGATTAGTGGACAACTTTGGAACATGAAACACATTTCTAAGTGTGAGTGTAGGACTACTTTGGACATCTACACCTACGAAAATGGTTAATGAACCATTTGTTGTGGCTAATTTCTTACTGCTTGGACAAGGGTTATAGTTGTTAAATTGATGTGATGAATGAGCCATATGATTTGTGGCACTTGAATCTATAACCCAAGAACTAGCAAAGGTTTTATCTAAGACTTTTAATCCAATGGAAATAGAAAACTTACCTGAAACTGCTAGTGAGCAAGTACTTAAATGTTTTTCAAGAGTTCCCAACAAAGTTCTCAAGTTCTCAATTTCCTCTAGATTGAATCCACTTTGTTGAGGGATTTTTCTTCAATTGATTGAATAGAAGATAAGTGTGCTTGCCCATTATCCATCTACTACCCTCCATTTGTAACCCCACTCTTTGTTAGATGTGATTGGCTTACTATGAAGTTTCCAACATTTCTCTCGTGTATGTCTAGCCTTCTGGCAGTAAGTGCACCATAAATTATCCCTATTATCAAGAGTTGAAGCCCTTAACCAATTAGTCCTTTTGTTATCAGTAGTGCTAGCCTTCTAATCACTGCCTTTGTTAGCAACCATAGTCGAGCCTTCCATATTATGAGGCTCAAGCATGACACTTCTCTTGCTTTCTTCTACTTGGAAAATAGAGATAGTCTCATTCAAAGTTGGAAGCTCTTTGCTAAGTACTTGAACTCTAACTTGATCAAACTCAACATTAAGACCAACTAATAAATCATAGACTCGATCCTTTTCAATATAATTTTTCAAGATTACCGCATCTTTGGAACATTTTGTCTCAATGTATCGATGGTGATCAATAATACTTCACGACTTCATGACTGTCTTATTTCCCTATTTAGCTACTTCGATCCTAACTTTTATTTCGTACACTTGAGCAGCATCTAGTGCCTTTGAGTATGTCTGGTGAACTACATCCCAAATGTCTTTTGGAGTTATTAGGAACATACATGTTTCATTGATTTCAAGCATCATTGAGTACCACAACCATGCCATAATCATTGAGTCTTGCTCATCACAGGCATCAAACTCCTTTCCTTGGTCCAATACCCAAAAGATGATTGAGTTTTCCTTTTCCCTTCAAAAAGGTATAAAAAAGTTGCGAGACTATTTTAAATAGTCCTCCCCATTAGGTCTGTATACCGCTTTAATATTCTGCAATTCTCCTGTGTTGTGACTAGTTATGACTCTTTCAGATTGAGTGGTGACTGTAGTAGTTTTTGATATCACAGACATTTTTCCTTTCCTTTTTTTTGTGGAAGGAATATATATAAAAGTAAAAAAACAAAAAAAAAAAAAACACGTTGAATCTTTCTAGAAAACTCTTTGTGATCCTTTGAAGCCTTAGAACCTTTCTTTCAAGATGCAAATCTTTGTTAAAAACTCCTACTACAATAACCCTAAAGGTTGAGACCTTCGACACAATCAGGAAAGGCTAAAGGTCTCTGGCAATGTGAAGCAAGAGGCCCATAGTGGAGGAAGACAAGGCCAAGACAAGGGGGAGACAACCAAGCGTGAGGATGGCAAGGACAAGGCCGACGGTGCTATAGCGCTGGGTCCCTTTTGCGATCTATATAAGCTATGCAAGTTATGCCGAGGATGGCCCAAAGACGATGGCGACACAATCTAAGTGGCAACGAGATCTCAGTGCGAGGGTGGACATGAAGGTGACAACATGATTTCTCTTGCAATAGTGGCGCAACACAATCTTTGCGTGGTGTGACAACATGATGACTCCAATTGCTTTGGCGCTACATTCACGATCTCGGTTTGCTGCAATGGCTCAACTCAGACAAGAGGAAACTTTAAGGTTGACAATGAAGGTTGACTCTAGTCTTCAACTCAACAATGAAAGCCGAAAAAAAATTCTTCTCTTCCCAGATTTACAAGCCTAAAGCTCTGATACTGTGTAGAAGAAGAGAGATGGAAGGAATACAAGGTATGAAATTCTTTTCCTTAATCTCTAGCCTGTACAAAGACTCACATATACATACAAAAATTCCTAGCACCAAAATTAAAAACCTTCCTAACTTAATTACACCAAATCACTTTGATTATGGGATTGTTTAATTCTCTCCTTAATTACAAAATCACGATTTTCCTAATTTCACTTCTTAATTTCCCTAAGCTAACTCTTTGTTACACTACAATACTGATTTTATCGCAACTTTCATGATCACAACAAGCAAAAAAAAAAAGGGCAACTCAATCAAGGAAAAGCATAACAATATATTTGAATCCTTATCTAAAGGAAAACCCAAGAGGATTTGCCAATTGTTTAGTTTTAAATGCCCCACTATCCTTTGAATGTGTTAATTACCAGACTATTTGAAGGCTATATTGAATTACCATGCAAACAAATATAACCACAAAACATACAAAAGAAGTAGAAGGAGCATACCGACGGACACTCGACTCTTCCGTCTCAAACAGCATCCTGAAGCGCATACCAACAGAAACACGGGTATGATAGACTGCTTTGGCATACTTTGCCAAAGGTATGACGAATTCTGATGGACTAGCCCTGAAATTTAGGCAATAATTAATAAGATAAACATTTATTTTAAATCCCTATCCCAACCACATTCCCAACCTTGGATTGTAAAATATAGTAAAGCGGCTATTTGTGGCAGCTGCATGGGCAGCTGCAGCAAGAAGGCCAATGTGCATGCTATCACTTGATAAAACTGATGAAGGCATTATGGTTTGTGGACGATTAGCTCGCCGAATACCCAGGAGTAATTGATTCTTTTCGTTCCTGATAAAATCAAAGGCATTAAGTAAGAACAGTGAGAATCTAAACAGATGAATTTTTTTCTCACATTCTATATGATCAAACTAGATATAAGGGGAAAAGTTGTCCCTATTAAATATTGTATATGGTGGATATTGATGAAATAATTGCTAATTGGTGCCAACCAGAAGATCCTATCTCTAACTCAACCCAATATATGATTTAATCCAAGTATAGAGCTTATATTCTGAAGACTTTAAGACACTTATCAAAAAAATTCTCAAGATTTCAAGACGACTTGTGCTGCCGGTCCTCAGAAAATAGGTTCAATAACCCAGATAACATCATCAGATGAGTGTCAGGGCTCCAAGCTCCCTAAGGTGTCCACTGGTGTGGCACAAAATGTTTGTTCTCCAATCTATAACTCATTTGGATGTAATTACTCCATTACATGAAAAACAGAGTATAGAGCATGCCTATCTTTTATATGCAAGTAGTCCATTACATGAAAAAACAACTAGAGCTTACTAATAGGATGATAAAGAACATGCCTACCAGATAAAAAGGACAGAATCGCCGGCAATAAGTCTTTTTGCACTTACAAACACACTCCATCCTGTTGTAAGAAGATGCCTCTTGGGCTGGCCTGCATATGGAAATTGAAAATAAATTAGAGTTAGAAAATAAAACAATTTCCAGGAAAGAAAGGCCCTATTTAGTAATTGCCTTTCAAAACAGTTTTTTATTCTTTAAAACAAAAAAAAACAGAAAAACATGTTTGGCAATCAGAAAATAGAAAACAGTTTTCTGTTCTTAAAAATAGAAAATAAGATGTTTTTTTAGAACATATTTTAGTTGTTTTTACTTGTTTTCTAAGGATTGTTTTAAAAAATAATTATACAAATATGGAGAATGAAAATAAAAAACTACAGTAAAAGTTATTTTTAAAAAAATGTTTTAAAACATAAAAGACACGTTAAAAACATTTCAAGTTCCCAAATAGACTTTTGTTCTCAAAAATTGAGAATACTGTTTTCAAAAACAATTCTCAAAAGCCATTTTTCAGAACCATTTTTGAAAACACTTCCCAAAACAAACTTTTGTTCCACAAAACATTGAAGAACAATTTTTAAAAATAGTTCTCAAAAGCTATTTTTCAGAACTATTTTTTAAAACACTTTCCAAACAAAGCCAAAATCTCCAAAATTCCAAATTAACTCAACAAAATTCCCAAAGGATTTGGAATTTTCAAAGAGACTTTTTGTGGGGAGATCTTGGAGAAAGAAGAAAGATACATCTTCTGAGTTGGTCAAATCTATGTAAGGATTACAAGTATGGAGGGTTGGGATAAAGAAGATTGGAGGTACTCAATTAAGCATTTCTATGCAAATGGTTGTGGAGGTTTGCTTTTGAGCAAGAGAGTTTGTGGAGGAAGATTATCCATGGAAAATTCGGGAAGTTGGAAGGAGGTGTATTACCCACGGAGTGAGGGAGTCCTTTACTATGAGCCTATGGAAAGACATTAAAAAAGGATGGGATGACTTTAGTCTTAAATTAGCTATCCAAATCAGAAATGGTAGACAAAAAAAAAACAAAAATCAATGGGATAGATGAGTAGGGGAGAATTGGTTAATAGATGTTTTCCCTATGCATTTCAAAGTATCCTCTTCCACAAATACTATAGTTGCAAACTTATGGGAGGGAAGAGGAAGCAAAGGCGATTGGATGGTTCAATTTAGAAGGCCCTTCCAAGATAGGGAGTTGGAGGAAGTGACCCAATATTTGGATCTTGTTTACCCTATGAGAGTACAAGGCGAGGACACTTCACTTTGGAGAGAGGATAGGAGGGGTAGTTTCAATGTAAAGTTGTACTACTTCTTATGTGATGAGACTAACATAGTATTCCCAGTCCAAGAGATTTGGGGCGTCCCCATCCCTCCTAAGAACATCCATATCTTGGGTCTTTGTAAAGAAAAAATAAGTCTTTGTTTAGAGAAAGATCTTAACTCTAGATATTTTAACGATGGACAATGATCAACAAATATAGTGGTCTTTGTAAAGAAAATGAAGAATCAATTGATCATATCTTGATTCATTATGAAAAAATAAGAGTTCTATCAATGTTTCTCTCAACAGTCTTTGGCCTAAAACGGGTGTGGCCAACTTCAATGAAAAATCTCTTCAAGTGGAAATTTAAGGGGTTGGATATAGCTCCCCTTTGTTTTTCTTGGTGTATGTGGAAATAGCATAACCGAAGGATTTTAAATGAAGAAGACTTCTCATATCAAAGGTTAAAAGAGTCCATCAAATCCCTATCAGAGTGGTTGCATGCTTCAATGGGAATTGAGAACCTCTCAATGACAGATTTCAGAGACACTCTTTCTTATGGATAGTTTGGTTTTTGTGGGTTGATATTGTATATACCTTCTGGTGTCTTTGTTGTGATGTTTTGTGTATGCTACTTGTATGGATAAGGTGTGACCTATCCCTTTGGCGCTCTTTTTGTCAATCAAAAAAAAAAAAATTCCCAAATGGAACAACTCCCATCCCATGGCCAAACTACAATTGATCCCAATGTTATTCATCTCTTATCTTTAAAATAACCAAAATACTCTTGGAAGACTAAAACTCTCTCTCACACACACAAAAAAGAAGCTAAAGAGTCAAATTGCTAATAAACAAAGGTCAATTAAATGGAAATGGAATGAACAAAGAAGAAAAGAAACAACAAGAGATTCTTCACAAGGGAAACCACACCAAAAAAGAAAAACCACAAGATCAAAGCTAAACCAAGGGAAGACGCAAACCAACAAAACTTCATTTAATGAAGTCAAAAGATGGCCTCTAAATTTCTCATGCATCAATGCTCCTTTTTTCACCAAAAAGTCACCTGTAATCATCAATATTGGAACATATTTGAAATTGATGTTTATCCTAGATAGAAGTTTCTTAGCTTCTCTCAAACAAATTAACCTACAAGAATCCAAAATATTGTCTGAAGCCCACTTGATGTTCGTACAGGAGTCCCCCTTTCCAATAAAAGCTTCACATCCCACATGAATACCTTTTGTCAACACCTCCAAAACAACTTGGTAACATTTTCAAACCCTCTAGCTTGGAGAAAGCCAACTAAACCTCATAATTTTTTAGAGAGACAACATATTTTTAAAGGTGCATTGGTAAGGCCACCAACTTAACTTCACCACAATGGTTTCTAAGAAAACCTAATTTGAATTTGACTTAGATTTCCTTCAGAACATCTGTCAAAATCAAATTTCATCCACACAAGGAGATGAAAACTCCTCCTAGATATGGAATCTAGTCCAAAAGTACACACATATGCTTCCATTCATGATGCACAAACAGTTACGCCTTTAAATTCTTTGATAGTCGAACCCTATAATGAAGAAATTAATTGACTCCCCTCATCATAGTAATATCAAAAGATGCCAAAGTTCTTTCCAACCAATAGATCAAATTGATACCACTCAAACAAAAACTCTTAATTTTTTACTCCTTTCACCTCTAAGAAAACCCCTGATCTGCTAAAAAGAATCAAACAAATATTTTATAGGGGAAAGGGCAATGTAAGACAAGGTGGTCAAAAGTCCCATTACTCCTTTTGCATATAATGCACAAATATCCTTTAGACCAAAAGAGCTTCTTAATTGGCTAGGAGCCAAGTCTTAATTTTCAGCTTCCAAAGAGGGTACACATTCTCTAGCCAAGCAGCCCTATTGCCTCCCCACCATTAAAAATAAAAATAAAAATAACCATTTCCTTAGAGAATTTACTTGTCCTGAATTACTATTTGGATGGGAATATATAGTTAGTGTAATTATTTGTCCCAAATTAGGTAACCAATATATCTAATCAGAAAGTTAGGGGCCATTTTCTGATGAAATGGAAAACATCTAGAGTAATTGGAACGGGCTTTGATGGGATCAATACAGCATAATGATCCTTTAACCTAATTAATAAGCTAAAGTTTTTTAAGTATTTACTGTAGCGGTAACATAGCAAGTATGGCAGTGGATACTCCAAAAGACTAGAGTTGCTGTTCACATTCAAACTACTGTTGCAATGAGTTATTAGAGTTTAATTTAAACTTAAAACATTTAAATTTTGGGGGCCGCTTGGATTTACATTTTAGTTTATATAAGAAATTTTGCTGACTTCATTTTTTTTTTATCAGAAACGAAGAAATATATATATATAGAAGAAAAGATACAGGAAAAAGAGAAGTACAAAAGAAACCAAGGGAAGGATGAGAGGTCCTTCCTACACAAACTGAACAAAAGAGGAAACACCCAACAATAAGAATCTAAAAACAAAGAGAAACCCCCACAAACTCAAACTTATGACATGCACACCGCAGTCCAGTTGAGCTGTAAAACACTTAGAGGAACTCCTCTAAAAGGTGTAGTACAAGAAGCCCAAAGAGAGGAATAGAACGAAATCAAATCCCATAAAATCTCTTCCGTTCTCCCCTTTTCCTCAAAGATCCTTTTGTTTCTCTCTTGCCACACCATCCAAACCAAAGTAAGACACGCGATTTGCCAAACTATGAGCTTTTATTAGTATGGGCTTAGCCTTAGCAATGGGACAGCCTAAACCCTTTTACAGGATAACTAGAGTCCAAGTAAACTAAGTTTTAAGTTGCCTAGGGAAAAGTAACTTGAGTTGAATTAACATATGGGGTGAGGACACTAAGTCAATATGCATAATAATGCAATAAGACAACAGATGAGACCTTGAGATTAATAAATTTCAAATTTTAGTATTTCTTGTTTTTCCACTATTTCTTCTTTCAGTTTGTTGTTTTAGCCCATAGCTCATGGAGTTTGGTTCCCTGTTACTGGAATTTCAGCCTAAGATCCAAGCATTCACCGGTCCATCTTTGATGTGTGCTCACTTGATCTTCACCTGTGCCACATCACTCTCTTCATTCTAATATCTTATCCTTGGATAACTTCTCAATCCAACTAGAATCTATTTTTATTGTCACAATCTGCATCATGATCTGCACATCTAATATATCTTTACATGTACCACTAGCTCATAGCCCAGTTATTAAATTAATCTCCATTCAAAATTTAAGAACCAAAGTATGGAATAGCACAGACAACACTAACCTAACTTCACACCCATAGCTAAGGTAGTTTTTCGCAATTGAAAAACTCAGTAAACACTAGCATTGAAGAGAAAAGTAATTTTTTTCCCTTTTTCCTTTTCTTTTCTTTTTACAGGATGAGAGACAGGTATTATACTATTATCAGAGGACATACTAAAAATTTAGAATAAACAACAAAGAACGAGAGCATTTCTTGGCCATCAAGGTAGATTTATGAACAAATTCATTTTTGGGAAAACTCACCACGAAATATATGTCTGAATTTCCATTCATTACCATGAAGATCCCTTGCAATCAATTCTTGAGCAGGAGGCTGCTGGGAGTAATCCTGACAGGAGAATACAAATCAAAGTATCAACAATGAATGAAAAGTCAAAAACTAGATCATGCCCATCATGAAATCATCAAATACTGATGAACCAAATTGAGTATAACCAAAACTTCCGTACAAGAGGAGGAAACACTTTTTCAGCAGCCCGGCGAGGAACAGAGAATCCTCCATGAGTACTAGTATCACTTGCAGTCAATGTTTTGCAGAAATAGTTGGTTGGCTGTTTGCTGGGGGAACCCAATTCTGCTGGTAGCAGGCACACTTCTTTTTGCTCTTGCTACAGAAAATATAGTAACAATAAATGAAGGAAACACAAAATATGGAGTTCCATGTGTCCAAATAAGGCAAAACTAAGTACCGGACTCAATGGTTGCAAGGTCATCTGAGCATATACTTCATCTGTCTCAACATCTGCCTGTACTTCACCAGTTTTTATACTTTAGGAAGCAGCCAGCAAGAAGATATAGAAATAACTGAAATAGATCTATACTTACATGCATGGTCACATTATGAAGCTGACAAATAAGTTGAGGGGCCAAACTAGGGTAGTTAGGGATATGAGCATCTACTTCCTTGTTGGTTGAGGCAGCAACCTGCTAGGAATAATGAGCACTATCAAAACACTAGTAGCATATAGTATTACACTAAAATGGATATCCATATAAGATATGTAAGTTGTTCAGAAAATAGAATACGGATTCAAAATGGAACATCAAATAAGAGCAAAGCTGCCAACATTCTTGTGAACAAAGCAGACACCTACTTTTTTACCCTCAAAATCTGAAGGGAAAAAACACAGGATGTGCGCATTTATTGGGAAAAAGAACTACAAAGAAAGTGTCTACAAATGATGATCATTAAATTTAGATCATGTGGATAATATGGTCTATATGACATTCTGCATCCACAGAAAAATAAAATCTAGCAAAAAAAATTTTATTGCAACTAAATTTTCACTGGTTTTTTGCATGTGTGAATACCATTTCAAATGAGATTAGTTACAAGTTCTATAACCAGTGACATTAACAACCCACTGAAAGCTCCAAAAACCCAAACCTATATAGATTTTGAATTTCATAAGGCAAAAGTACAAAGCCTGCACTACCCATTTACTTGAAAGTGGTTGCTTATTAAATTTTTTAAAATTGAAGAAAAGGGGATGGACACACATCAAAAAAGGCTCATAGTGCACCTATATTAATGTTGTACTCTCCCTTACTTGAAAACATATCAGATTAGGAATCCCCTTCTATTCATTGTAGCAATTCTAGATTCTAAAATTCTCCCCATTTCTAAATTCTAAAAATCAAGTGCAAACAATTGGTCAAAATTGATAACTCTGGATGCACACCTTTAAGAAGATATGCAATCTAACATATAACCTCTTCTCTCTTAACAAGAAATCAAATTAGATAGAAAAACATTAATTTATAAATTTTATTTTCAATACAAGCATTGGAGAAATAGAATAATAACAACAATAACAATAATACATGCTCTTATGCTATTTATCTCTAATTTGAGGCCAAACCAGATTAGGGGAAAAAAATTCTTTAATTTGAGAAAGAAAAATTAGTTTGGAAACTTGTTAAGATCCTCTTTATTGACATAAAACAAAAAATGTGATAAAGAGTCTGTTTGGTATTCAAAAATGGTTTTCTATTTTCTAGAACAAAAAAATAGGAAATCATACTTGGCAACCAGAAAACGAAGTGTTTTCAAAAAACATTTTTTAGCTTTTTTCAATTGTTTTCTACGCATTGTTTTAAAAAATAATTATACAAATATGGAGAATTATTAAAAATAAAGTATTACATATAAAAGTTATTTTGAAAACATATTTAAAAACATAAAAAATACTTGTTAAAAACATTTCAAGCTCCTAAACAAACATTTGTTCTACAAAACATCCGAGAACAATTTTTGAAAATTGTTCTCAAAAACTATTTTTTAGAACCTTTTTCAAAAACAATTACCAAACATGACCAAAATTCCAACAGTAGATAAAGTCATGTTATAAAGATAAAACAAACAAAATAAAGAAAGGATATTTCAACCTCAACCTAAATCATATGTCATTCCTTCCTTAGAAGTAGATGCAGTTTATAACTTAGTACTTATGTTACTGATCAAGCAACCAGAGTTTCCAGTTACTCATCAAATGAAAAAACTTAGTGTATCATATGTTCTTATGGCACTAGAAAGTGGTAATTACAGTGAAAATTTTAGTTCAAAAAACCAACATATTTGATACTTTTAGTTCAAACCTGTTCACTGTGACCCTGGGGGAAGTACACCACACGACTTCCAACAGCAGGCAGAGATACAAGAGGGCCTGCACATGCATGCCATAGCTCCGAATTCAAGCATTTCTTTTCCCCTGTACAAGATTCCACACTTGAATAAATTTGCACAAATTGTGATACAAAACAAGCATAAACAATTTATGGAACAAATCAAAAACAGCAAAATTGTGGAACTCATCAGTGGTTTTGTAGGTAGAATTTCTGTTTAGTCATCTCACTATTTTCTCTCACCTTCTTTCTTTTATTTTTTTTTTTTTTTTTTTTCCATAGGCTTGTTCAATCACATCAAATGCAGAACTTTTGTCAAAATACCACTTATTAAGTTCTTCGAGAATGGGCTAATGATACACATCAAGTTGACACTCTTCAGAACAAAAAAAGGTTGGATAAAATAGACACCAAGGTTAAATCCTCTGGGAACTAAAGCTCTGACACCATCTTAAAGCATCACTTAGGAACTGAGCCAACAACATGCATCAAACTAACAACAGTATACATCAAGTTAAAAATCTCTGTGCAGCCTGAGAGGCCCTAACCCACCTGGACAGCAGAAAACATTTGCATCAAATAGAAGGACACAAATAGAGGGAAAATTAACCAACGAGGTTTGAACATCTAGGAAACACAACTCTGATACCATGTTAAAAGTATTACTTGCTTAGGAACTGGGCCAACTATGCATCAAACTAACTGCTTTCAACTTGCACATCAACATCTACGCAGACGCACAAACAAATGAAAGCTCTGCACACTGTGAGCAATAACATCAACCCATACACTCACAAGGCTCAATTTTTTCATATATGGGAATGCATATATGAGAATTGTGAGAGGAAAATATTCTCAGGAAAGACAATGTATCATAGCATGCGAGTCAAATGTTCTGCAAAGTTTAAAATTCCAATAAAAACAACAAATTTTGGGCAAATGCAAGCTTGCCTTCTTCTGTTTGATGAGCAAAACCCGATGAAGAGAGCCTCATTCTTCAGAATCAAAAAAACTTTCACCACACAAAAGAACTTCAACTGCCCGACACAAACACAGAAACCAGAAACTCCAATGAGGAACACCCTCCTCTCCTTTTAAGCACCACACAAAACCCTTCTACAAACCTTAACACATTGGAACTGAAAAGCCGTTTCTGCAATACCCTCCCCTTTTAAGCACTTTCACCACCCAAAAAACTTCAACAATCCTCACCACCTCAAAGCCTTGAACCTTCTTTGCAGCAATACCCACCGCCCTTTTTAAGCCGTTTCACCACTCAGAGAACTTCAATAACCCTCAACACCCACAAACTGAGATTTTCTTGCAGCAATACCCACAACCCATTTTGAGCATTCTCACAACCCAAAGAGCTGCTACAACCCTTCACACCCACAAACTAATATTTTGTATCTGCAGTACCCAGCTCCCTTCTGAAGCCCTGTTTCACCCCCACCACCAACACCACCACCACCACCCCCCACCCCCCACTGAAACAGCTACAAGAACCTCAAAACCTATCATCCAAAACCAGTTCCACTACAAGCACTCACCCTCCCCAGCTTCATAAGCTTCAGATCTTCCCTCCCCCAAACCCTAATTCAAAGCCCACTGAGCACATTTCAGCTAAAAGAACAAACCCCTAAATAGGCACTCCTAGGGTTTTGAACACCCACAAGCTGGGGCTCGCAAAACCCACAAATGGGAACAACAATTAAGCCCTTTTAAGCACTTGGGTACCCCAGATCTCCACCTTAGAAGCCGCAGAAGTAATTCAGATTTGAAGCCGGTCTTCACAAATTGAGGGGTTCCAAAGCACAGAATAACTGAAACAAGAGAGAGTAAAAGGAAGCTTACAGAGCTGAAATTGACTTCAGTAAAGAAGCACTTTCGGATAGTAGTCGAATGCTTTGTCTGCTCCTTCAAGTTTACATTCAATTAATACACAGTCGCCATTATTTTCGGTGGATTTTATATTTAAGAGGCCACCACACGGGAACTGAAACTGGGACGGAAACGGGAACGGAAGCTTCTATAAAAATACATTGAGCTTCGGTTCCTCTACGGTTATACTCGTACAGTGTCCTCCAGTTCTTCATGTGTCTAGTCTGACCAAAGTCAAAGAGGATTTAGGGTTGCTATGTGGTCCTGTCAATCTTATTTGGACCCCAAAATTCCATCCACAATCTTTTAGGGAGAGTTATTTGATTCTTCTATTCCAAAATTATAATAGATTAATATTTATTTTATTTTTATTGAATGATTACAGATTAAATATATCTTGAATGAGTAAAAAATAAATAACGATTTAACATGATCGATCATTATTATTGATTATGTCGTTTGTTTTATACTATCAAAAATTCTTCAATTATAAAAATGAAAATAAATTATAATATTATATAAGTAAATCAAAACTCGTGAAATAATATATAAAATCTCGATTTTAATTTAAATTTTTTCTGAAGTCATAATCAACTTTTAAGTCTTTGATATTAGTGAGACATTAAAAAAGTAGAAGTGTGGATGGAAAATAGGGAAAAGGGAAATAAAAAGGATGTTATAAAGAAATGATTGATAATTGAAAACAAGAGGGATGAATATGGGAAGGAGATAAAGACAATAAGAAAAATAAAAACTCGATGTGACTCTTAAAAATGAAAAGGAAATGGGGACGAAATGTAGGTGGATTTATGCTTGGGGTCGAGTATGGGTGACATTTGCCAAGTCATAGCTCTAAAAGCCAAGCTATCAAACAAAGTCTCCGATCATCCAAAACTTTTTAATAGTAAAATTTCTTGGTCCTTCACCCAAATGCTAAACTTAATAATGGGTTTTCTAAAAACAGTGAGATCCTTTAAGGGCAGCACTTACTACAAGGGTGATGGATGGGAGTGGAATATAAGGTTGGACAAGGCCCTATTTATCTTATTGTTTCTATTTTGCCATGTGCAATGCTTGAGTGGGCCTCAAGCATCTATCTCATAGATCCTTGCAGACCACCTCCCTTTGTTTAGTTTCATTTTTGAGTGTTTGAACCAAACGAATACCACCATGGTTCTTTTCTAAATTGTCTAATTAGAAAAAATAAAAATTAAGACTATAAATTTGAAAACCCCAAAAATAAAAATGTCTTAGGCATCAACTTTTGTCACAAAAACGAAAAAACTTACTATGACATCAAATAATGATCATATTTCGGATCCGAAATAAAGTAAGACATCATAATCACCCTTCATATCTTTTACGTAAAAATCTATTATTTTTTTAGAAACGTGATAAAGACTTTTTCTTATAACCAATTTGGGTAATGACATGGTATGTGGTATCTACTGTCTCTCTTCATAAATCTATGTAAAGACAAATGGAGGGATCTGCATTGATGAATTTGAGGCTTTGCCACAGCAAACTCCAATTTATACCTGCTGTAAAAGCATTTGGCTTTGGAAACTTTGAGAATTAGATGTGGTGCTATAAAGTATTGTACATGTCAAACCAATACAGCATGGTTGTTAATATTGGAAAAAGATTTCTTTCTCAAAGTCCTCTAAATGTTTGTTTGCACTCAAGGAAGAAGTCATGATTTAGTTCTTCAATTGTTTGAATATAGTTTTCTTCTTTATTTTCTCCTTGAGTGGACACAAAAAGAAGAAAATTAGAGAAATTAATGTCAGTATTATGAATCTTCTGGAGAAAAATCAAATGAGAAATTCCTTACGAAACCCATTATTATTTTTCTAAGTCTCTAAACCGAGAGAGAGAGAACAGCATGATTTTATTCAACATTACACCAAACCAGATACACATGGGTAGCTCTATGTCATGGCTCCCTCATGAGAACCTTTACCATATACAAAGCCATATATATAGCTGGGAGTAGAGAAGTTAGCAAGACGCCATACTTCCTCTCTTTATTCTTCATTTCTCAACCTCCCTTCTTACTGGATTCTGCAGCCACATACAAAAAAGAACCCTTATCATCAGTTACGTCCCCTCAAAAAATGAAACGAACCAGCAACATATATCAAGCTAGTTAAATACTCACTGATCACAATTTGTGGTCATGGAAATAGGAATGCCGATCTGGACTCCACACTTGGTAGGGAGGGCGCTGGCCGCGTCCTCCTTGATGTTCTGGAACTTGCTTGCGGCGGCCTTAACGCACCTGCAGGCATCTCTCCTGTCGGTCGTGGTGGGAGTCAAGAGCTTCAAGTTCTGGACACCATTGCAGCAGGGCGCTGCAGGGTTACCCCCACCAGTGAGGTAGGGCATGCAAGGAGCGAGCGAGGTTTCGACTTGTCCGCAGGTGACAGCATAGCCCGGCTGCACCATGACTGCAACCGTGGCTACAACCACCATAACTGCAATGACCACCCCACCTTTCATTTTCGTTTCTTCTTCTTCGGTGAAATGCTAGCTAGTGCGTAGTATTACTAGTGCTTGTGGGGGTGATGGAAAGGGGGGTTACAGGTTATTTATAGGTGGGCGATGTGGGAAGCATCCGAAAGGGTGAGTGGGGAGGGTGGCACTGCTTGTTATCATATTTTGGCTTCTTGTTTGCCTTTAAACGTCACGGGTGTAGCCTAAAATAGTAAAGGAGAGTGCTTTTCCTCATGAATCTGTTCCACTTTTCCTAGCTTGGCTACATTTGAGCATTGTTGTTTACTAGTTCATAGTGTGGTGCATGTCCATGTGTCTTTGCTTCTGTATACGTGCTTATCCCACATAATCAGAAGGTTTGAATACCAAATGACTTGGCACTCATACAGGAACCACAGAGATATGAGAATGTGAGGGGCCATGTTCTCTATTTGCTTTCATACCCTTTGAGCCAGGGAGAATAAAGAAGGGAGAAAGAGAATAAAATTGTTCATTCCATTAAGGCCTCGTCTGAGACAGCTTTCCCATTTTTGCTTTAGGTCAAAGCTGAAACAAGAAGTTGAAGCTAAAATCACAAATTTTAAGGATTAATATCGATACCATAAACATTTTATTAAACATAAAGGAAAATTCTTAAATAAATCAAAGTATAACTTGTACGAAAGACGATCTTCAACTCGTAAGTTAAACAAGTAAAGAAGAAAATTAACTTCGAAGAAGTTGATCAAAATAGAATCGATTTGAGAGAGTGATAAAACTTAATAATTATTAATATTTATTACTGATTCAAGTTGATTTTAAGTTAAATTATATTTAAATTATTTGATTTAAAATTTATTATTTAATTTTTACTTTAAATATTAAAATTGTTTGATAAAATATAACTTAAAACTTATTTTAATTCATTAAATTAACATATTTATCATAAAAATTATAGAGATAAGTAGGGTAAATAGAGGTAAAAAAAATAAAATAAAAATATTGTTTTAAAAATAAGTTAACTGTTTTTACTTATTACTTAAATTTGTTTTTAACTTTAAATCATACTATTAAATTATTTTAATTTATGCAAATTCAAGAAATTTCAAGAGTACTACACACACAATCTTCTCTATTTAACAAATTCATTCAAGAAAAAGTCATTTGATGCTCTCAATTTATCTTTAAAACCAAGAAAACATTTTTATCATCATTTTTTAAAATGTGATCAAAATGAAAAAATAAAAGAAAAAAATATTCTTTTAAAATAATATTAACATATAAATTGTATCAAAATCTTATTTCATATATTTTTCTTTTGCTTTTCTTATATTACAGAACTTCACGAAATTTGTGCATACAACCCACCATCTCCACAACTTGAACTTCAGAGTTGGATGAGTTCAATATGACCAAATTGTAAATTTAGATGTGAGTGAGAGTGTTAATTTAATATGCATTATGGCTTATCTCCTATCAACTCAAACATCTAAGTTAATCAAAGATCTAATCTCTCTCTTTCTTTATTTTCAACAAATCTTATCAAATTGATCTGTCCAATCTTATGGAAGTCTACATTTAAAATATTTTTAATGTAAGATGTCTTCCATCAAAGTGAAGCATGATTTGAAGCTTAGTCCCTTTTGTCTCGTAGTTATTGTCCCCACAGGGATTGCCCTCATCTAAAGCCATCATTTCCACCACCTCTCTCACCTTCACCGTTTCTTCCTATCTATCTTAGTGACCCATGCTATCGTCACCGGATTAGAATTGAAATAAAGGCGGCCGGGTTTGAGATTTTTTTAAAAATCGAGGATAGTTCATATATTGTTTTTTCTCATCTTGTTCTATCATGATTGTATATATATATAATTAAATTAAAGATAATTTAATTTAAATTTTTATTTTCTTATTTTTAATACATATAAAATAACAAATTATTTTTCAATTAAATAAGTTGTAAAAAATTATAATATTCATTTATTTATAAAATATATTTATTTCTAATATAATTAAAAAATTTTAAAATTAAACGGATAAAGTGAGTATACGAAATTCTCATTTGGACCTATTTTATTTAAATTTTAAATTAGGTTAAAAATGAGAATTAATTTATATAAACCGAGGACAACAACCGTTTGCGAATTTGCTTAGTTACCCTTCCTGGTTTGTAATAATAATACGAATATAAATGTATAGTGCAATATTTAAAAATAAATAAAATTAGAAATAGATTTATGAATCCATCAAGAATAAGATACCTTGGTTTTGTATAAAAGTACCATGTCTAGTTTGTTTGTCCAAATATTTAAGTAAAATTAGTAATTTTCCAAGATATACCCATCAAAAGAATTTTTTTATGTAAAAACTTTTTGATTAACCAAAACCAAATAAGTTAATTTCTTTTTTGAAGAAAAATTTAAAACAACTTGGTAAATGCAAAGTCAAGTGGGTTCCTCTATGAGCACTCATTCGTAAACCAATCGTCCAATAAGTGTCTTAAATTGAATTAAGAGCTTCAAATGTATTTGTATAATCATCATCTTCAAATAAAGTTAGTAGCACAACAAATAACATGGATTCAGAATCATTGAATAAGTTTCTTAAATTGGATTAAGAGCTTTGAATGTATTTATATCATCATCATCTTCAAATAAAGTTAGTAACACAACAATTAGTATAGATTTAACATTCAATTATAAAATCCTTGAAAAAAGAGGGTAAATCGAAATCCAAAACCAAAAATTAATCAAATTGACTTAATGGATAAATTAAGAATACAACAATAAAAACAATAGTTAGGTGATGTTTTTCTTCCATCTCTTCCAACCAAATCCCTTTTTAGCTTCTTCTAAACCTAATATCTTTTGTAATCTTCATACTTAATATCTTTTGTAATCTTCATGCCAATTCCCATAAACATACATAATCTCATTGCTTCCATATATGCATATCACCTTCACTTGCCAATATATAATACCCTCATGACTTCGACATTTTTCAAGTGCTTTATCGAAATTAAAAATTGAAAATGTGAATTTATCCCAACTAAAAAAAAAAAATTAAAGATTGCATGCATCATAGAATTGACTTTCAAAAACCCCCTAATAAATGGTGAAGAAAAAAAATTGAAAATGTGAAATATAGGTAGGTTTTTGAAAATTTGATTCATACCCCACTATCACAATGAAAAACATAAAGTTTTGAAAATGAACAAATAAAGAAGATGGTCAAACAAAAAAAAGGAGGAAATTTGGGAAAAACTAAAAAAATTGTGAATTTTTGGATTGGGACGGTTAGATGTTAAAAATGAAGAAGATGGGAATTTAATGGTTTGGATTGTTAAAAATAAAAATAAAAATAAAAAATAAGAAGAAGAAGAAAGAAGAAGGTTTTTGGTTTGTGGAGAAGAAAAATGTCAAGGTTGTGAATCAAAGTTAAAGTTCTAAAAAAGAATAACATGAAAATTAAGACTCTGTTTAGTAATTATTTTTTAAAACAATTTTAAAAAACATTTTAAAAAAAATTGATGTTTTATATAACAAAATACCTATTTGAAAAACTGAAATATTTTTAACTTATTTTTTTTTTAAATAAATTATATATGTAGTATTTTATTTTTAATCATTTTTCATTTTTGTATAATTATTTTTTAAAACTGTCTTCAAAAAATAAATAAGAACGACTGAAAACAACTAAAATATGTTATATAAAAATATCATATTTTCTAGTTGTTAAATGTGTTTTCCTAATTTATTTATTTATTTTTTTTTTTTAAGAACAAATAATTGTTTTCAAAAATTGTTAGCAAACATGCCCTAAACCTTTAGGGTTTAATTCGTGGAGAAGAAGAATTTGAAGGTTATGAATCAAAAATTAAAGTTTGAAGAAGGAATAATATGAAAACTAAAATTAGAATATTAGAGTTTCAATTTTGAAAATGAAGAAGATGAAGAATTGAAGCCGAAAGATTATACTTCCAAATACCAAGGACTAAGAAGGTGGGTGGCTCCCCACAAATTTTCATACATATACGACACTCAGAAGCCCTCTAAGCCAACCAAAATGAGGCTACATGAGATTGGGAACAAAGGAAACCCACAAAGCACACTACATTACGAGATTAAAACTCCCCAACTTGTATATTACTCTCTCTATAAAAATATAAGGCAACTTCAATAAAGACTCCCACAATTTTGTTTGGTGAGTTCAATGCCTTTATATGGGTCTTTAGCCTTCTCTATATAAGTCAGTGGTACAAGCCATTTCCACCTACTAGGAACAATCCTACACAAACGGGTTTACAATCTCAAAAGTCTTCCAGCTAACTCCTTCAGCCCTTTCAAATTGCCTTCCCCCATTCCAGCTACTACCGTGTGTCCATGCTCGACAGACCCCACTATGCACATCCGAGACCAGGTTGCTCCACTTGCTCATGTGGTCAAGAGATCTACTAAGCCCAAGCCAAGTATCTACCATAACTTAGTATATGCTGCCAAGTCTTTGCCCCATGATTAGTCCATGTTCTGCCAGGTGTAAGTGAAAAAGCACTAAAAACAAACTCTAAGTGCTTAACATATAATAGTCAAAATTAACACTTTATTAATTGGATGAAATGTGCACTATCTTTGTTCTATCCTTTGCTAAAGACAAAAACATCCACCACAAGTATGAATCCACCAATTTTGATTTTTGAAAATCTTTGAATTCAACTTCAAAAATATGTAGAGCTGGCAATTTGAAGAATCTTGAAGAATTCAAAGAACCTTGGAGAATCTTATAAAAAAATCTTGAAAATCTTGATATGATCTTGAAGAACCATAAAGGCAAGTTCTCTCTAGTTATCTTTTTCTTTTAATAATCCAAAATCAACTTACATTTATATTTATTTTATTTGATTGAAAGACAATTTAATTACCCAAAATTAATTAATTGATAATTATTTTTTAATTATAAAATTTATTTACTTATCTTATTTGAATGAACAAATTTTGATATATCATAATCAAAGAGACTTAATATCAAATAACATCTTCTTATTTGTAACACGTGCTATATCATTGGTTTTTAATTATCACATGAATTACTAAGGATTTTGAAAAAATTATTAAAAATTTTTAAAATATTTTTCAGAAGATAACAATTTAAAAAATATTTCCAAATGTGCTAGAGGAATTCAATTAAAAGTTATTTTTTCAAAAGACAATTTTAGTACTTAAATTAAAGCGTTTGCTGAAAAATAATTTTTAATTGATGCCTTAAAAATACTGTAAATTTAAACTATTATATTTTAATAATTTTTTTAAATGGTTTTTTTTAATTTCAAAATCCTTGATATGTTACTCCTTAAATTTTGTGACATGTGTATTTTGTTATATTTTATTATTTGACATTTGAGGGCTAAATTCACTATTTATTAAGAGTGGGTAATTTTTTTATCCCTCTAATTACATAGTGGTTGATTGTTAAACTTTAGTCATTAAATAATGGCATAGTTTGAATGGGTGCAAGTGGAAAAACTGAAAAAGTGACTTGTAGTTCCCATTGCACCTAGAAATATTTTAATTTCCAAATTTATTTTTGAAAATGAAATTAGTACCCTTTTTAATATTTCATAGAGACTCCATCAACCTTATGATAAGTCAAAGAAAAAGATGTTTCATAATAAATAAATAAAAATATCATTTTAAGGGGTGATGGGAACAAGCTTTTGACTAGACTACAATGGAGTAGTTTTATTTTTTGGCTTTAGGTTCAAAGGTCCTCATAATTTTAAAATATCTTTACAAGGCTATAAGGAGTCCATATATATATATAATATTAGTAACTTTCTTCCGTATCCGATATAAGACATTACAAATATCCTCAATGCAAATACAATATTTTTATTGTATTTTACAAAATTACGAAACCAAATAAATAAACATCCATCATAGGATCAAACAAACTCTCACACTAGGATCAAGGATCAATTTCGATATCATTTATAATGAGTCAGTCTCAATCATATAAATATTGTTTACTCTAAACTCAAAGGGGTCTCAACACTATATAAGTATGAACTCCTATTAAACATGTTTTTAAATCATAACTTATTACAAATGGTATTAAAGACAATCTCTGACTTCAATGTGAGGGTTTGTTTAGCCTTATGAGAGGTGTCAATCTATTTGACCCTACAATCTTATGAAACAAAACAAAAATATTGTGTTTGTACATAAAGTTTTTGTAATGTCTTACATCGAATAGTGAAAAAAGTTATTGGAATTATATATGTTTGAATTTCTCTTAATTGTATAAGCATGTTTTTAAGTCAAGAGAGTCTTTTTTAATATTAAACTTTTTTGAATCATAAGTTTTTTTTTTTTAAAAAAAAAAATTAATCAAATAAATATAAAAACCCTTACTAACCAATAAAAGAAGTTTTGTTTTTTCAAAATTCTATTCAAACGAAATTTGTAGGATTGTAAAAGTCAATTACTTGTCCCATTTGATAAAAGTTGATGCTTTGGCCCTCTGACCAGCCAAGAAAACATTAAAATATATAATTAGAATGAATATACCCATAAAAAACATTTATCATATTTTCCTTAAATGGTCTTTTTGACAAAAATAAAAATTATCAATACTAGTGAGAAAACAACACTGGCCACTACCCACTGTGCCCATGGCCTTTGTCACATTGTAATTAATATTATTGTGGGTGCCCATCATTTACACCACTGTCAATGCTACCATTAAAATGTGAGAGAAAAAATAGAGAAAAAAAAAATTAATCCATTACTTTCATACTTTTTTTCCTAGAAAGATTAAATAATTTAAAAGTGCATAATTTTTTAATTAATTTTAATCATTTTTTTATTTTTTAAAATTAAATTAAGTATAAAAAACTATTTTTCTTAATAATTTTTTTTTAGATAAATTGAAAATTGAAGCTAAAACCAAAGTTATGATTTTCAAAAGATAATATTGATATATTAAAAGTTTCATTAAATATAAATTAAAATAAATTAAACGGTTTGAAGTAATATATTAACATAAATTTTTAATTTTTAATTTATTTTTATTTTTAATTTCCTTTTTTTTTTTCCTCTTATATTTCCTTCAAGTGTCTCAAACCAAACACAACCTTATAGTATCAAACTTTCCCATTTAACAAAAATACCCTCTTTTTTTTTCCTTTTTTTTTCTTTTATGGCTATGGTTAGTTCCAAGAAGAAAATGTGACAGGAAAACAATAAAAAAAATAAAAAAATAGATTTAAAAATCAATCAATTAATTTTATATGTTTCTTTAAACTCACTTTTTCCCTTTCTACATAAAAATTAAATAATTTAAAATATGTAATTTTTAATTAATTTTAATTATATTTATTTTTTTCTATTTTTAAAATTTTAACCAAATATAAATAAGCTATTTTCCTTAATAATTTTTTCTTTTTCTATTTTATTTTTTGAGATAAGTTGGAAATTGAATCAAAAACCAAAGTTATGATTTTCAAAAGGTAATATTGGTGTATTAAAAGCTTCATTAAACATTAAATAATTTCTTATGTGAGTAAAAATAAAGCTTTTATTAGAAACAATATTTTTTTAGTCATAAGTTCTTTTCACAAAATTGTTCTAAAAAATACAAAAACCCTTATTAAACTTAAAAAAAAAAAAAAAAAAAAAAAAAAAAAAAACCTTGTGACTTCTCAAAAATCAACCCAAGCAAGCCTTAAAGTTGAAGCTAAAATCAAAATAAAAAATAAAGAAAAAAAATATTTAAAAAAATGATTTTCTCGTATCTTATTTATTATAAATGAAAATAAAATATAATTAAAATTAATTTTATATATATATATATATATATATATAAATTAAAATAAGTTAAACAAATTTAAGTTGTATATAAAAATAATTTATTAACATTTTTAGTAAATACCTAAAAAGTATACTTTTGGATAGTAGGTAGACTCGACAAATTACATGGGGTTGCTAATTGACATTTCTCACATTTCATCAACTCCTTGGATCCTAACTATAAGTAAACATTTTTCAATTAGAATTATCAAAATAATCATTGTTTTTAATAAAAGAATGCGTTAGAAATGATCCCAGAATTGCAATTTTCAAAGTACAACCCCAACTTCTAATTCTACAACTTCCATCATTAAAAACAATCCCAAAATTGATCAAACAAAGCATGTTTCTATCCATTTTGTTTGACAAAAGAAAGGTATAATTTGGGAAACTGAGAAGATAAAATATTTTGAAGTTTTCTTAAGGAAAGTCTGTGAAAATATGTTGTGAAATATGATTATTTTAAGGTTAGTTAAAATGATTCCGGCCAGTAGCGTTTGGCAGACTAGCCGTCCGAATCCTAACTCAATAAAATATGAATCAATGCCCCCCACACTTCTCCCAACTGATCATATAACTATGAATTGAGGGAAGAATCCTTATCCTCCTTTGTACTCTCTCCGCTTGTCCCCTTCCTCCCTTTCTCTCTTCCATCTTCTTCACCATTGCTCTACTTTCTCAGTGATGAAGAGGTACAGAAATGGTGAAATCTGGGATTTTGAGCACGAAATGCCTGTCTCCCCAGATGGGTCTGAGGTTGTTTTGGGCTTGGATGGTGGCACCACTTCAACCGTCTGTGTCTGTATGCCCTTCTTCCCCCTTTCCGACCGTCCACTCCCTGACCCTGTCCCCGTTCTTGCCCGTGCTGTAGCTGGCTGTTCTAATCACAACAGCGTCGGAGGTATCGTCTTTGTTGAAAACTTTGGATGCCCATGTGGGCTATAGTCTTGATTTTTGGGAAATTAATTGTGGGTTTTGCTGGTTTGGTGCAAATTATGAATGCCCATTTGGGAAGTGCTCTTGATTTTAGAAAATAAATTGTATTCTGTTTTCCGCTGTGGGGTGGCTCATTTGGTGGAATTAACATTGCCCTTTTTTTAACTTATGTGAAATGTTTCTTCATCAATTTCGTCTCTTGATTGTTCCTGTGTTTCTATAATTTCAAGCGGGCGGTTTTTGTGGTCTTGGAGTTGGGGTTTAGCCCCATTTTGCAGTCTTCTTTGTTTTCTGTTTTTTGTGTGGCATGAGCTCTTAACTAGAAAGATCATAATAAGGGGATCGAAATTAGTGTATTTGTTTTTTGTTTTATTTCCACTTCTTGTCTGTGCTGTATCTGCGTTTGGCATTGGATTACAGTCACTTCAAATTAAGGAATATGGTGAGTTTTTCAATTCTGATTGTTTTTCAGTTTGGTGTTCAATCAGTTTGTAAACTGTGTTGGCTTTTAGGTATGTGTTTGATCTCAGGGTTGTTCTGATGATTAGATAGGCAATGTAAAACATATTTTCACCCCTTGTCATTTGATCTTGGGAAAAAGAAAATTCATGAGCTGGCATTAATTCTGAGAAATAAGAATGAAACAAACTTAAATGCCATATTGGGCGGACATTCTGCCGACACATATTTATGAATCTCTTTGTTTTTTTGGTGTTTATGTTCTTATTCATGTCGATGTTGCATGTCTGGGTTTTTTATTAGCACGAGTTTTTGGTATCAGAAAATTGAGAGCTGTTGCTTGTTACCATCTCATTTCTGTTGGTTATCTAGGAAGTAGCAATTCCTCATCTCATACGCTTTTGTTAATTTTCTTGTATATAAACTTGTTTCTTGAATTATATTTTCTCTCCTTTTTTTCTGGGCTTTGGTGTGTATTGAAACTGCTTCGCTAGGTTTGTCCAATACTGAGAGATCATGGTGGACTACTTGAAACAGAGACATCAAGCCGAGTAGAAATTTGAAACATGTAAGACCGCACTTATTACTACTTATGCCATTAGGACATGGTTTAAGGCATTGTGATATTAGAGTTTGTGGCTGGAAAGGGATATATTATGGTTTAGAGATGGGATGTGGTTGGATTGGGCTAGGTTTTTAAGCCCTTGAGTTGTTAGAAATCTGGAATTGGGCGGTTTGAATATTAGATGGTGATGAAACTTAGGTTTTGGGCATGGAATTGGCTTTTCGGTTTAGGGCATTATATCAGCAGGGTATCTGGACAAAAAGGATATTAATGGTTTATAGATTGAATGAGGTTTGAATGAGCTAGGATTTATGCTAATAAGTTGCTAGAAGATCAATTATGCAGTTTAAGTATTTGGATGGCAATGAAAAACTTAGGTTTTGAGTAGTGTCTTGATAATGAGGTTGGTATGACTGATGCAGTTGGCTTTTAGGTGAAGAAAAAGGGAAAAGAGGGGCAATCTATAGATGGAAAACATGCAGGCAGGCTGTTGTTAGAGGAAGAAGTGCCAATAAGGCTTTCTAGGAGTCTCAAATGTAAGTTATAGTTATATGGATTCCTAATACATATAGTTGGATGATATATATGAATTATGATATAAGTGAAAACATGTAAACTCCCGAAAATTCTTAAAAATGTAATACAAATTAAAAGTTAAAGCCTTCAATTTTTTTTTTAAAAAAATAACACAGAGGTAATTTTGGCAAATGTTATTGGCTTACTGCATTATAATATTTTTTAAGCTTCCTGATTTCCTCATGCAGAAAAGGATAATGGAAAACACTGCCATGGAAGGGCACAATATGCAATTACTAGTTAACTCCGAAATTTGGTCTTTAATTAATTCTAATATTTGTGTATTCTTTCCTTTTGTTTTATTCTAGTTTGGGAGAATTATTACAGTCCTTGATTCTCATATTCATATGACAATAGACCTTTTAAGTAGTGTGAATGGCTAATGTTAGAAGTTTTTAGGGGTAATCAGAGCTTAAGATCTTAGGGTTTCTGTAGCTCAGATGCAATATTCCTTCAAGAGTCTATTTGAATAACCATATCTGTGCGATTTGCCTCCTTTGGAGGGGAGTCTTTGTCAGCTTGTCTAGGTTTGCCTGCCCTGTGGTGCTACAAGCTCAATTTGTTGGGTGCTCTTGGGGTTACCCTGGGTAGCACAGCCTTTTAAAGGACCATACGGTAGGATATCCCAAGCTTTCTTGAACCTGCTGGATTTGGATTGATCCATTGAAGAGGAGATTTTGCCCTTTTTGGAAGTTCTGAAGAGCTGTCCTCTATGGGGTTTCTGACCTTCTAGTGGAGGGGTCAGGGGTGTTCTGAAATTGTCCTATTCTGGCTGTCTCTGGGCAAGAGAGGGCCTTGGCAACATGATCAATGGTTTCATCATATTCTGGATCTTTCTAAACTTGTGTCATGTGTCCTTCTCCTTCAGACAGTGATCTAGGTTGGTCAATCAGGACACCGACAAGCTGGCCTAGAGGGAAGCATATTTTCCTTGAGTTTGTTTGGGACTTTCTCTTCACTTGAGTTTACTCAGTCTTGTAGGGAGTGTATTTTCCTTTTTTTTTTGTTTTTTTTTTTTTTTTCAATGAGGACGGTTTCCACTTTTGGTGTTTCTTCTATATCCCCTTTGTATATTTATATTTCATGGAGAATCAATTGTCCTTCTTTGCACTTTTCCTTCTCTATTAATAATGGGTCTGTTTCTTATTACAAGGGAAAAAAAGACTTTGCTGTACTAGGATCTTTCCATGTAATTTTAGAAAAGATTGGATTCTTAATCACCTAAAGTGGTCTTCTTGAGTTTAAAGAAAAAAATCGAGATCAATTTCAAAGTCCAACTTTTCGCTTGTGGAGAAAGTGACACATATCTTGTACATTTTCACAACATAGGTGAAACTAATTGAGCATGAAGAGGTGGAACCACTGGAGGTAACATGTGATGATTTTCTTGATGAAAAAGGAAGATGTTGATATGATACTAGTTAAAGGTAGTCTTTGGAAGTGAAATGAGTGATGAAAACACTGAAGCACATAGAAAGGGATTAATATTTTGAATACATGAGCCTTTTGAAGTGTTTCATGGACCCTCAATTGTATGCCTGATCTTAGCTATCGCTATTCTTGAACTTGATATTTGTTCTCCACCATGCCCTCTGCATCAACTATGGTTTAGATATAGGGGTTAGTCTGTGAATTCAAATCAATGCATCAAAATGGAAGCATATTTGTAATTGGCTGGCTGCAATAGGTTATAACCTACAGCTTTGGTGATTTTTCAGAAATAGAAATAATGTTAAAAAAAATAGTAAATAATTCAATGAGACTAATGTTGAAATTCAACAAGATCAAGTTTTAGGCTTCAAAAGACTCAAGATTGACTCCTCAACTGATGACTAATCAGTTCTTTTTCACCCTTTAATTGGTTTCTTCTTATTTTGATATATAAGTGCTGCAGCTCGGAGGTCTTGAATTGTCCTCTCGAACAGAAGTTTTGAAGTGTGCTCTTCCTTTGAATAGCTGGTATGACAGATTACATTTTTGTTGCTATGGCAAGAAACCATGTCTTTGGTGTTGCATGTGGCAATTATTCCTCTTCTTTGTTCCTTGTATAGCTTATGAGTTATTCAGGAGTTCCATGGTTTTTTAATTAAATTTAAGAATTATGGAGCTTTAGGTATAGATTTTCATCATCAACTTTACCAACTCCTTGTTTCCTATGCCTTATTTAGTTGATTTTGGTTTCAATTGCAATTAAAAAAGATACATAGCTCTGATAGAGTATCCTATTCTACAAAAATCTTAATTATGGTGTGTTTTATGTTGGAAGTAAGTGGAGTTCTTTTTTCAATCTTGTGGGAATGATATAAATAGGAAGGGAATAAAAAATTAGTCATTATATGAATATGTTTACTGAAGTTCCATATTCTACAGAAACTGCCGCAAGAGAGACACTGGAACAAGTTATGGCAGATGCACTCTCAAAATCAGGTTCAAATCGATCAGCTGTTCGAGCTGTTTGTCTAGCTGTATCTGGCGTTAATCATCCAACAGATCAACAGAGAATATTAAGCTGGCTCAGGTTTGATCTCAGGAATCACTGATCTATCTTTCTTCTTATGCTTGAAATAGATTCTCTTTGTTATTTTTCCCTTCACCAAATATATTTTACATTCTGCAAAGCACCATTCTTTTTTCTTCCTATTATCTTGGTCATTGGTACCCCGGGCCCATCACTCAAGAACTAGAATAAGATCAGTAATATATTTCCTGAATCATTCCTGGAATTCCTTAACTTTTTTCTCACTTCTTCAACAAATGAACAAATCCAAATTCATCTTTCACAATTTGGTAATTTCTAAATTATTCAGGAATTTCCTGAATCTTATGAACAATTCTATTCTTAAATAATTTCCTGAATTTTTTACCAATTTCTGAATCCATCCAGCCTTTGGAATGATGATTCTCACACACATGCACATGCCGCCATTACTGGAGGGATGTGGGTATTTTATTTCAAGGCCTTCAATGTAGTTATTAGTTATAAAACAATCTTTAAAAGAAAGATTGAATATTAACCATCATGGAGTAACAAAAGTAATTATAGTGAGCAGTGCGTAGTTTTGCTTGACCTAGGTGGCAGTAACCTCTCTTTGCAAATCCTTGCACTCAATGTTCACATCATTAATGGCTTTGTTGTTCAAGCATCCAATTGCTTTAGCCTCTTATGCATTAGTTTAGTTTTCCTTTTTCTTTTTCCTTTTTTTTTTGTGTTTGTAATGCTTAACAATTATTATTTTCCTTTCGCATATAAGTGATTGACTAATATTTGGTTTCTGAATCGTCTTTTCCTTGATTCAAAACAGGGATATATTCCCCAGCCATGTAAAATTGTATGTTCAGAATGATGCTGTGGCAGCTCTAGCTAGTGGAACGATGGGAAAGCTTCATGGATGTGTTCTAATTGCTGGTACAGGGACTATTGCATATGGATTCACAGAAGATGGCAGGGAAGCTCGGGCTGCTGGTGCAGGACCTATCTTAGGTGATTGGGGCAGGTATTTTCTGAGTACCCTTTTTTTTTTTAAACTCTGTACTTGGTGCATGGGCACTCTCTCATCCCACCCCACCCCCCTCACTGCCGCATTATGAGCAATAATAAGCTTGTCCACTATTTCTTCTGTATTAATTAACATCTTCAGGCCTGGGGTTTTAGGACGGAATGAGATTATCATTTTGGTGCTGCACTTCATAAGCATGAGTTATCTAGTTGATGTTTTCAATTTTATGCTTCAAAGAATTAGGCTCTAGAATCCAGTTGTGTGTTCCTTTACATCCTGCTTTTGGTCCATAAGGTTTTATTTTTCAGTTTGGTCTAATTAGTTGGCTCTATCTGTGGATATTTTCTTGTCAAGTTCCCTTTTTCCAAGATTTGCTGGTGCTTCTGGTAGTTTGTTGTTGAAATGTCTATGTGAATGTAGACAGAAGTAAGAAAGAAGTTCATGGAATTATCTCCATATGAGCTTTGGGTGTTTAAGTTCTCATCACCATTCTAAGTCACTCTCAGAGACAGTAGGTGCTTATACCATGTCTTCTTATAATCTTCTGCTCAAGCATGGAAGCTTCTGCCTAAGGAATTGGTCAAACTCAATTATGATGAATGTACCTTAGGGCACATGGGTTGGAATTGGGTATTGGGAGCCTATGTATATGGGATGGGAGCTCTTTTCTCTGGTCTAAAAGAGGCTTTAAGATATAGTTTCCCTAAGATATAGTTTGCCTTGTATGTTTTGATGCCCCCTTCATTTGTCTTTGCCTTTTTTTGGGGGGGAGTAAATCTCTCTTTTTTTTTTCTTTTTCTTTTTTTTTTTCTTTTTTTTTTTTATTTCTTCTTGTCATCTATTTGTAGTGCAAGGCTACAAGATAAAACAGCGATTACAATTTTCAATCCCTTAATCTATATATGAAAACCAGATCGGGAGGAGACTAGGGTAGCCCTTTATTTTTTCTTCTTTGTTTCTTGTTGGAAACCTCAACATTTTATTGGAAAGAGGGGACCATTTATTAGAAAAAAAAAAAAAAAAAGGACACACTAGTATAAGGAGAGATGAAATATCCTTCAAGGAAACCAACAAAATAAGAAATAACAACTTCCAAATATAGCCATCCCCACATCTAACATCCAATAGAAAACCAATCAAAGAACACTGTAGAGCTAGGAACTTTGGGGGAATAAAATCCCCAACAAAAACCCCTTGGACAGATAAGCTTCTCGCTTAGTCAGTGAATCTGCTGTCCAGTTGGCCAATCTAGGCTTCCAATCAAGAGAGCATTTCAAAGCTCTAGAAAGGTTAACTATCCTGCAAATTTAGTAGTATCTTCAAAAGAGAGCAATAGCCGAATCCCTCTTCAAATCTAGCACCAGTTCAGACTGCTTCTACCCAATCCCTCTATTAAAGCTTGAATCTCTGACTAGCTGAATTAAAACACGATCAGCTTAGTGAAGACTCTAACCACACTATCCCTATGGTCTATGAACCTTCCGCCAATTCTTATGGTCTACAGGGGAGTGTTCCTTGTCAATGTTGGACTTTGTGGATTGGTTAGGTTCTAGATAGAGCATGGTTACTGCTTTTTGTGCCTTCACGCCATTTTTTTTTTTTTTTGCCTTTCGGGTTCTTCATATACACCGTGTATACCTTCCTGCTTTTTCTTTTATTGATAATAGAATCTTTACTTACCTATAAAAAAATAGCATAAGCTTGATTAGTTTACATATATTTGACTGTTTCATTCCTGGGGAAACATTGTTCTTGTTGATACTTAGATGAAGGACACAAAATCTTCTGTTTGACCTGAGGGGATAAAATAAACTAAAATTGAGTGATGTTTTATTTTTAAAGAAAAATAAGAACTTAGATAAGTTGATTTACTTATCAAATAAAAGAAAAGAACTTAGATAAGTCAATAACTGTTCTCTTGGACCAATACGTCAATGCATTTAATTGAGGAAATCCATTCTTGTTGTCATTATAGGGTAGTCTTAATTGACTACAAATTATGGATAAATTTTAACGGTTGCTTCTTGTATGAGTAAGATAATGAGCCTGTTCTTAAGGCACTACTATTATGTATCATCTAATTTAGTTTCCTGTGAATGTAGTCAGGAGATTTCTTGGATAACTTAGTAAATAGTAAGTGATCAATCATGGATGTTCTAGCTGCACATCTTCATTTCTTTCATAATTCTGATAAGATCCTATTTGTAATATGTATATATTTTATATGAGATCATATGTCCACACACATGTGCATGCGTGCACTGACACATACACACAACATGCATGTGTACTGACAAATAGAAGAGTTCATTTGATGAAGGGAATTAATACAAGGAGAGGCAGAAAATTGCTTTAATGATTAAAAAGGACAGAACTTATGGTTTTGTAATGCCTAGAAAGATTCAGGAGGCATGTAGCATCTAGAAAATTTATCCATGAACTATATCTTTTTATGTGCTCATATTAGATGAAGAGGAAGCTTAAATTATTATGAATAGAAACACATTATCTTGTTTTAAGTTTGTTACAATGTCTTGACTAATCCATGGCTTTCTCTCTTTTCTGTTCATTGCATTTTCTTAATTTATTTTTATGAAGGAGCTAAATTCAAATGGTTTTGAAACCTTACATTAATATCTAATAAAAAGATAACATCACTGTGCATTCTCTGTAGAAGCAGCCACATTTCTTAGCATGTATACAAAGTAACAAAGCCAAAATTCTAGTTGTTTAGCTTGTGTATGCAAGTCCTAATTACCATTACATGTTAGATGGTGTCATATTTCTCGATTATTCATGTTGTCTTATTGTTTTCAATTCTTCTTCTTCCCATTATAGAGCCTTTTATATTTAGTGATAGCACTGTTTAGCTGCATGTTTGCAGGATATTTTTTTTGTCACATTGCCAAACAATCTTTGCCATCAAACATAGTAAAAAATAAAGGATAAAGAAAGAACAAGGGAAAAAGAAAAGCTTATTTTCTATGGCAACTTACTCTCATCCTGTTTTAAATTGATGATACCTTGCCAATATTAATTAAGAAGATTGTGAGTTAATGTCAAAATACTCCTAAAATCTCCACAGATTCCTTTCTATACCTATTGATATTTGATGATTTACTACATTTTCATGATTTGGTGGGTAATTTAGCTGCTTCATCAATTGTACTATAATTTAGTTTTTAATGAAACTTTCCAATCAGAAGTATTAGTTTAAGATGAAATTTGGCTCCATAAACCGAATTTTGTATATTTTCTTTTCCTAGGATACTATCCATCTAATCTTACAATATGAGCATTGATGGCATAAGTTTTATTTAATGTGCTAATGTACAGAATGATTTTCTTTTCCTCCTAGTCTTGTAGATAAGACCTCTAAATGCATAAGTATTATTGACATATAGTGTAAAGAGTGATTATTTTTCAATTTATGTTTTTCTTTTTGGCAGTTTTATATGAACTTGGCCAATGATGTATTGTTTACTTGCAGTGGTTATGGAATAGCTGCCCAGGCATTAACTGCAGTGGTAAGGGCTCATGATGGTCGTGGTCCACAAACTGCGCTTACATATAGTATTCTAAGGGCACTTAGTCTTTCATCTCCAGATGAACTCATTGGGTATTTATTCCTAATTGATCTCCTCATCTTAAATGCAGTTACGAATAGTAGTCATCATTTTGGGATATTTTTGTCTGCATCTGATCATTTTTGTGCAACATTTGAGGAAAATAAATGATAATTTACTTTATTAATCTGATCATTCATTTGTTGGAAATTCCTTTGATGGCTATAGTTGAAAATTGAGAACTTTTTCAGGACTTTAATGAGACAACAAACTGTTGGTAAAATTCCATTTATGGACATCTATTATATTTTGTGTTTGAGTTGCCAGGTATAATGTAGTCAAGTAATTGCCTTTGGTATTTAAAAAATGTATGTAGAAGTATTTATTTTTCCATTTTAGAAAATGCATGAATTTTACAATTGAAATAAACATTTCAATTGTAAGAATGTTTATTTCAAGCATGACTTTACAAACAAAAGCATTTTTATTTCATGCATACATTTCTAAAATAAAACACTTCTGAAAAACCATTTTTATTTCTGTTATTAAACAAGCTCAAGTAGTTGGGAAACTGTTATTAAACAAAAATGATGGATGTTATTAGGTCACAAATGATTTTTTCTTGTTGGAGTTCAGGTGGACCTATGCTGATCCATCTTGGGCACGCATTGCAGCACTTGTCCCAGTTGTGGTGTCTTGTGCAGATGCAGGTGATGAAGTTGCAAACAAGATCTTGCTAGAGTCAGTCGAAGAGTTGGCCTCCAGTGTGAAAGCTGTTGTCCAAAGACTTGGCTTGTGTGGAGAAGGTGTGGCGCATCAAACTAAAATTTTACACTTTTTTTTTGGGTTTCCCCTTTATCATGATATGTGATCATTGGTTTATATGTGGTGGCATATATTGTTTAACAAAAATTAAGGGCTTGTACTTAGAAGTCGTTGTTGCTGTTAAGGGAATATGGTGTCAAAATATTAGCTGATGTACACTAGTGAACTACATCTGAAGTAAATTGTTGCATACCAAAGAGGCTAGAATCAGATCCCAGTTTGGGCAAGATAGTGAATGTAACTAAGTAATGTATGTTGAAACTTGGGTCACAGGAAGCTCCATGTACTAGGTGACAATGTTTGAGTCAGATTACATTTTAGCCAATGCTCATTCAATTGGTCTCTGCCTAAGTTTATGAACTCTATCAATGAGGCCTTGGACCTTGCATGTGATTTATCAGATGAGGGGATTATCTTCATGATGGTTACAGGGGGTATTATATATGATCTTTTGAAGGAGTATTATACACATTTTTTAAAGTTATATGATATTGTTTTCTGAGTATTGATTCAAATTTATGAAGTCTTTCCCTTATTAACTTTGCCAAATTTTGCCTTGCAATTTGTCACATTAATTTTATATTTATGAAAAGAAAATTTATTGCAGATGGAAAGGGTTCTTTCCCTCTTGTCATGGTTGGTGGTGTTCTTGAAGCAAATAAGACATGGGATATAGGCAAAGAAGTTGTAAACTATATCTACAAGGATTATCCTGGGACTCTCCCTATTAGGCCAAAGGTAAGCATATTTTACTCAACTTCCCAGAATAATTTGTGTGATTTGGCCACCATTTTTTTTCAAACAAAACCATCCATTCCTTCTAGTTTTTTATGTGACTTCAATTTCAACGTGAGAATGCACAAAGCCACCAAAGCTAAAGCCATAGGTACAATCCACTGAATATAAAAAAGGTAGAGATTTTACCAGATTCTAGATTCACACTCCTTGCTAGGGATTTTCTCTTGAATTCGTATTAGCACTCGTTCACCTCCTTGATGCAATGAACACCAATTGCTCCTTGGTAGAAGAGCACTTTGAACTCCTCTTTGAAGCATGCAGACAAAGGCCAATCACTGGATTGATCTTTGATTTTCAAGGTATGGGGTGTTGTCATACATAAGATGACACAAGAATCTCTCTCAATTGTTATCTTTATATGTGCATAGAGTTTATTTCATTTTGAAAAAAGCCTTTTTATGGTAAAAGTAACTCAAGATGAGGAGAAATTTGAACCCTGAAATTTTAGGGTGATCAATTAGTCTATGTTGTTTAAAAAGGCTAAAATGCATTATGCTTATAGGATGATTGGTTGTCTTAGGGCAACCATTTGCTCTAATATTTTTTTTTCTCTTGTGGCAACTGCTACACTAGAGGGACAATGGTCATCCCAAAGGTATGGTTGATTGCTCCTCTCACAGTACCTATTTCACTGTAAAACACTTAGATCATTTAGCCAAATATTCTCACATCATGCAATTCCTAAAGACCCAGAACCCCAATACTTACCTGATAAAGTTGGTGAAAATAGAAAATACAAATGTGACTAAATTTGAAGCTTCATGTGTAACTCAAGTTCCAAGCTAGCATACAGTTCTCCTGGATTCCTGATTTGGACTGGAATTTTGAAACTAATTGCACAAACACTAATTAGGATATTTGGACAGTGGGTTTCTTCTTATAATGTATTAGGTTAGGATTGGGTTTTATCCCTTTATCCCTAGATTCTAGTCTCTAAATAATCCCCTCTTAGGGTTTCAATCAATAATAAACTCTATGACCGCTTGCTGTATGACTGGTTTGCTATGACTGAACTTGGAGTGATGCCTTGATTTTTTTTCCCTCTAGTAGCCAGCTAAGTGTTATGTGCAACCATTCTTTAGCTTTCATTTGTTCTTTTACCCCATAATAGAGTATTTCTTTTCCACCCTTTGATTGTGTCGATTCAATCCCATCCTCTGTTTAATTTTTTCTTTGAAGTTCGAGTCACTTCCCAAGCATGTGGCCCTCATAAGAGTTCCTTAACTAGAGTGTATGACTTAAATACAGTGCTATCCTATGGTCATTTCCATATAATGTCAACATGATGCTACCACCCTTGGGGGGACCTTAATAAACCATGGAATATCATTATCCTCAATTGTTTCAAGTCATGGGATGTGCATCTCAATCCTCCAATGATACATTGTTGCTTTAAGGCTTAGGATGTATACATTGCTCTCTGACTTGATTCACATGCAGTCAGGCTACCTAGTCCAGAGGAGCCTCACCAGGGTGTGTCCTTCCTCTTGTAAGATTATTATTTTTATCAGTGGAAACTTGTAGACAGTCAATGCTACCTGCGACCTTCACCCTCCACATAATTTCAATTTACCCCTTGTAGTGTTCCAGGACTCCAGGCTTATGCCTGCACTCTTAGATATCATCTGCATGCATCCACACCTGCTCACCCTGAAGTGTTTCAGTAGTTACAGCTACATGCACTTTGACATGCATCCTTTATTCATATTTTATGCATCTTTTGAATTGTAGTCCTTCAATACCTATTAGGACTTTAGGTGAAAGTCTCATCTTTTAGACCAAAATTGCACTGTCACGGTGTTGTACTCCAGAAAGCTTTATCCCTAGGTTTACCCAACACTTGCATGGTTATCATCATCATGCAAGAACCTAGACTGTCAAATGGTAAAGGGCAAAAAGGCAAGGAATGAAGTTTTAATTTGGTGATGTTTGTCTTATGATTTTTATATATTTGATGAACATACATATGCTTGTTTTTTATTTGTCATCAACTTGCTCAGATTTGTTCGAACTGTTTGAAATAATATAGGAACGAGAACGACGGTAGGGGAGTAGCCCATTGTGGAAATGTATCGTTTTTTATTTTTCTTTTCAAGCAATTTTTTTCATTGATGTGCATGTTTTCTTGAATGAAAATCAGGTGGAACCAGCAGTTGGGGCAGCACTATTGGCTTGGAATTTCTTCATGAAAGAAGCTCGCAAGTAAGCCTGGAGAAGCTGACCATTGATGACTTCGCAAGGGTTCATCATGTATAGCAAATTACAAGTGACAGCTGAAAAACAAGAAAGGGCGGCGAGGAAACAAGCACTACAAAACCAAAAATAAGCTTTATTGTTCGGTATGAGGGCTTTACTTTAGTCTAGCGTTGGTAGGCTGATTTTTATCTTTGCATTTTTTTTCCTTCCAATTATTCTTGTTCTCATTTCAGAATTGTATTAGATTCTTGTGGGGGGTGGGGGGCATTTGCCTTCCAAGAAGATGTAAAACAGAATAATTGAAACAGTGATTAAATGCCCATGTATGCTTGTGTTACAATGCCTCTTCAGGGTTGCCCAAATGTTTTATTTTCTCAGGGTCTAATGTGATTTTTCCTGGTACTTGTTGCTTGGTCCAATGACAACCACATTTGATAAATCTTCTTATTAGATACTCCAGTCACTTACAAAAGCCACTTAAGCTCAGCTCAGGTATCACAACTATTGAAAATTTATTCAAAGCATTAATTTAAAATGGCATCATATCAGTGACAAGAACCAAAAAAATTGGTGTCATGCTAATAATTTTGAAGCTGGAAAGCACTTGAAACCGGGAAATAGCATCCACATTATGCCATGAAGCAGTGGCGAGTTAGAAAATGTTAAGGCAACAATCTTTTCATATGAGAGCATAAAAAGGAAAACCCACTCACAACACAAACTCAACAAGATTGGTTGTTCCAAAATTTGAAATTTCTTCTGCATCATTCTTGATAACTGATATGAAAACATCAGAAACCCAGCTCAAGAACTTGTTTCCAAAATCTAAGATTTCTGCTACATATATATTCACACTTGGGAACTGTTGCATACTCAGTGACCTCTTGTTTCTATTCAATCCCTTGGTTTCCTTCGGTTCAACTACTTGTTGAAGGTGTGTATGCTGAAGAATTAATTAACATTTTCATCTGCATGAAAGGAGGATATTGTTAGTCATGTAAATAATCATGAAGTGAAATTCAGAGACTCAAATCAATTTTCTTCATTTAAATTCAGTTTAGGTCAATGATTATGAATAACATTTTGCTTAATTGACAAAAGGCCAACCACGAATGCTATTATGAATTGCACAACTTTTGAAACAAGAAGTCCAGTGATATGAGGAGCTATAAGATGTAGCCAGGAGCATGGGAAGACAAAACCATACTCTGATCTTTGGGGTTGGGGGAAACAAAGGAAGAATTTCCAACAAGGCTAATCCACAAAACAATAGGTTCTCAACAGAATTTTCCTTAGGATTTTGAAGGTCTTAGGTATAATGAGTAGCACATTCAAACAAAAACAAACTTAAACCGAGTAAAATACCCCCACAAATCTTAGATCCCTAGCTAGTAGCATGAACAGTAGCACTACAATGTTGTAGTAAGTGCAACCATATATAACCTTGGTCTAAAACAATAGATTCTAGCATCTAACCCTTTTCTTTGGAAGGGAACTCATGAGTTTAACCCTCCAACTTGAATCTGGGAAAAGTACTAGAAAAGGGAAAGAAAAATAGGAAGGAATCTCAAATTCTATTATTTGATTTCCTATGAAAAATTCAAAGGAAAATGAAATATAATAGAAATTATTTAAAAACTAATACATTTCCAAATTCTTCACTTTCCATACGAAAGAAAAGTAAAATTTAAGGCTAGGGGGAAAATTATTGAGCTCAAATTTAATTTTTGTTTTCCCTTCACTTTTTCTTTCCTTTTCCCTTTTCAGTAACACTTCCTGTGACCCAAATGAGGTCCAAATAAATCTCTCTTTTCTTAATCCATTGGATGCATAAACAATCCTTGCCATCTTGTCATTCTTAAGCTTTCACATTGATTAATACACTAGATAGCCTTTATTCCCTTGTGATTAATCTTTTCACAATAAAGACATGCAAATGACTTACTCCATTTTGAACCACATAAGAAAAATGTTTAGTACTCATGTATATATCATTAATTTTCTCTACAATGTTGGCTTTACCCATTTTTATCCCATATAACCTCTTCAAATTGATTCATAAGTCAAGCAATCTTTCCAAGACAGTCAAAAGAACAAAAAGAAGGGGCACAACTTCTTTACTCTTCTACATCAAACCTAACCCATCAACTAAATCCACCATAGACCTAGGTGCCTCCTCTATAGAATGACTAACACATTCCAAAAAATTGCACATAAAAAGGAATTTGAGCACCTGCTTCAAATGTTCCACATTATCAAAAGCCCCTCAATTTCGCTCCTACCATATCTTCCAAAATAAACACAAAGGTACAATCATCCATGCTGTCCTACCATTAAAGGTTTTAAAGTAGTTATCATTAAAGGCCTTAATGTAGCCATCATAAATCTAAAGAAAACTAATAATGGCTGACTTTACTTGGATATTCATCAAATGGTACCAAGGTTTCCAAATCAACAATCATGAGATTACAATCACGGTCTGGCAAGTCACTCTTAAGACATTCATCAAAACACTTGATCAAAGTTCCAAGCTTTGATAGTTTCATTATTGATAAGTGAACAACACAACTCATAGACATTACCATCATCAGGATAACAATCAAGTGGCAGAGAATCTCCTTCCATAAAACTATTTCTTTTGCAATGTTCGTGTCTAAGACTGTCCTGCATAAATAAACTTTCAAGCTTACTTTCTAGAATCTCCATAGACACTCTTAGACTGGCTTTCACTCCAATACCATCTTATTTAAATAGGAATGCAAGAAGAGGTCATCTGATTCTAGAAGCATACTTCTTACATGTTTCAAATCTCAGTTAAAACCTATGAGGATGTTTGGTTAAACTTGATACTTATTACTTAAAGACTAAAGTGAACTTTAAGTTAAATTATTCTTAAGCTAATGACTTAAACCTTATTGCTTAATTTTTACTTTAAGTAATAAGGTTGTTTAGTAAAGTTAACTTAAAATTTATTTAAAATCATCAAATTGGCATATCTACCCTTGTTAATTTTAATTAGTACTTATACTTTCACTAGTCTTAAGCAATAAATTTATTTGCTAAACATCCATAGTTAAAGTATTATTAATGCATAAGATGCCTTGAGGCGTGACTAAAGTGGTAAAAGGATGAGGAGGGTTTGTGGGAGGTTCTAAGTTCAAGTCCTAAAGGGGACAAAAAATTTACCAATCAAAAAAAATTATTAATGCCTCACTAGTGTGGGCAAAAGAGGCAAAAAGGATTTGAGATTAAAAATAAGTTAACTATTTTAACTTAATACTTAAGGTTAAAAATAACTTTAAAATGTGATATTAAGTTATTTTACCAGACATACTTAATATATTTAACGACTTAAATTAAGTTAGTAAGTCAAATTAAGTCATTAAGTTGATTTACCAAACATCCTCTAAGTCTATTGGAGGGCAACAAAGGACAAAAGTCTAGTTAGGTGCTAATCTAAGCACATCTAAAGTTTCTCAAAATAATTCCAAGGACAAAGGCCAATTTCATTCATCAAAAATCCCTTATAGTGCTCTTATAATATACAATAAAATTAAAATTATTAAATACTGAAATTATAATAAATTTGATCTTAGCCCTCACTCAAATCCAATATGATATAAATTCATGATATTAACCCTAGCTACAGAAGAGGAACAATAATACTGCAGTAGCATGCTAGAGCCCCAGTATATGTATAGCCCACACATCTCAACAACCCATTATTAATAGTTCAGATCTGAAAGTTTAAATCTTTGACTTGTATTTTAATTTTATCCTGAAATTATACTAAATTTGATCTTAGCCCTCACTCAGATCCAATATGATATAAATTCATGATATTAACCCTAGCTACAGAAGAGGAACAATAATACTGCAGTAGCATGCTAGAGCCCCAATATGTAACCCACACATCTCAACAACCCATTATTAATAGTTCAGATCTGAAAGTTTAAATCTTTGACTTGTATATAAGTTGCACATGTAAGTTATACAGCATTATCTCTGATAACTTAAATTCATGAATGGTATAGATTTAACAGGGGGCTCAAGCCTAGCAAACTTGAGAGTGCATCAGATGAATGGCTTCTGGTTATAAAAAGAAAAGAGAACTTTGTCTTCAGCACTCTTCAATTCTATATAAGTCCAATTTGATCCACCCTCAAGCTCATGTAGGTTTGGGCCCTTTGTATTGCCACCTTTCAGTGAAAATACCAAAATAAAATTACCTGTAATGGTTACAAAAATTTCCTCTTATCCTTGTCAATCAAGTGTTCTGAATCCTGTTTTCTTCTTGCCTGGAACTATCTGTAGGCCCAGTATTGGGTTCTTGTATTAGGTCTTGTAATTGGTGTTGATGTTGTTGTTGTTGTTGCTGCTGCTGCTGCCGCTGCTGGTGGTGGTGGTGGTGGTGGTGGTGGTGATGGTGCCGTTGTGGTTGTTGCACACCTCTGTTATTTTGTTGATGGGAAGATCGCACCTGCCTGCTTGCTCTCCATCTCAGGTACTCTACTAGAAGCGAATTTGTGCTTATTGCAATTCCAAACCCAGTGAATGAGGAAAGGAGAACTGAAAGAATTGGGTTTACGTTGAGCTGCACATTTAAATAAGTTAAAGAACACAAACACCCTGCCAACTCCTCACCCCTCTTCTTACTTTGGTGATGAGGGTAACCACATGAAATCAAGTTCAATGAACAAAGCCAATAAAAGAAATTGAGTTGGCTTACTATAGTATAGAAGATGTGAGCAAATAGGATCACAATTGCAAACTGGAATGAAGCATAAGCCCATATGTAACTCTTGCTCACTGCCACCAGCAAATATTGTTAGGATCTCATGTCATAAGAATTAATGAAATAGTAAAATGTTTTATCAAAATCCAAGTGAAAAGAGCAAACAAAAATATTCGGAAGTGTCAACAATATTATGCAGAACATGAGGAGCATCCTTATGTACTAGTGAGATCTTATCATCGTTCTATCAAATATGAAGCCAACCAAAATCATATACATTGTCTCTATCCTAGATGAATTCTCCTAGTCTTTCTTTCCTTTCATCTTCACTCTGTAGAGCTTTTTCTTTTCTTTCTTTTTTTTTTCTTTTTTTTTAATTCCTTTTTTTTCCCTAGGAATTATAAACAAGCTCACATCACATCAACACAAATCTGATCGGTGGTAGTTTTCTTTTCATCAAGATTGCCTATCCTTTTTGCATTCTAATTGTATATTTTAATGTGCCTTGGAGCCTAGAGATCCGAACCCTTTCATTCACCTGAGATTAATAATTGTTCTCAAGGCTTTGCCCAAAGTTGTGAACACAAGATTGGGCCATCGGGCATCTGTATAGACGATAACAACACCCTATACAGATGATATAACATCTTCATAAAGAAAAAGTGCAGTAGGATCTGCACCTATGGTTATGGAGTTGGGCAGTTAGCTTGTTGACTAGTTGATTTGGTAGGTTTTAAACTCCTACAGAGGTCTTTAGCACCCACTTTCAAATAATGATGACTTGTCGGCAGTGGTTGAAGTCTTTCTTGGTAAAAGTCAGCTTTACAACATATGTAACCTAGGCATAAAGATATCTACATATTACCTTGAAGGAGAGTTTATGAGTGCTACCACATTTGAAAAGTGCTTCTGGCTACTTCACCAAGATTTAATTATTATTCTGATACAAGAGCCAACCCAAAGAAAATTTAACTTTTTCTCTCTTTTGCTTAGACTTCTAATCCATGGATGGATAAAACATCCCATCCAACAGCACAGCATTAAGGAATCAAGTTAAGAAGGTTCATGATGAAATTATTTATGCTAAAAATGGTTAGCCACTCAGGAATCCTTACTGCCATACTAACCTTAATAGTCATGGCGAAACTCATGATTTATTGCAGCACTTGATGATCAAAACATTTTAAGAATTGTTTCAAACCAATAATAATAATAATAATAAATATTAAAATAATTCATATACCATTAACATCAAAATAAACAAAAACTGCCTGTGACAATAATGGCTTTCTTCTCTTTTTTCCCCCCCTTTTTGTGTCTACAACAGCAGATATTTAACCCATACGGCTTTATCATTAATTGATGTAAAAGACACTGTTTCTGAACCTAGAAACATAGTGCACAAGATTAAAAAGCAGTCAGGATGATAGGAAACAACCATCTTCTGCTAGTGCCATAAAAATGACATCCAACAAAATCACATGGAATTTGAACATGAGGCACCACCAATGAAATGACTAAATCTAACTTTCTGCCATATTAGATGCCCATATTAATTTTATCACATGACGACCAGGATATCCATCATTAAATCAGAAAAGGAATAAAAAGAAAAAACAGATTTATATTCCCTTTTTCAATTAGGAAAGAAATTTCTATGTGCTGATAACACTAAACAAAACAATTTAATAAAGCATACCCATGGTGGAAGCTATCATGGACGAAAGAAGACCTAAAACACATGAGAAGGGCAAAGAAATGGCAAGAGCACGAGGACCCAGGTTAGTTACCTGCCAAAATCAATATCAACAAAGTCAACCATAAATTAATCTTGGACAAGACGAAAAAAATATTAAAAGGGAAATACAAACAAAAGAGAAGGCCAAAAGCCAGCAGAAGACATACAAAAAAACAAAAACCATGGAAACTGCATGATATAAGTAGTAATAATATAAGACTTTGTTTCCACAAAATATTTGTGTTGGCAATTTCATTTCAAATTGTGTAGTGTCTTGGATTGCGCCCATGTCATTCAATCCATCCACATTAAAGCTTAAAGATTGCAATTTTTGTAGACATCTATACACCTAAGCAATCCCTTCCAAGCACATGTCAGCATTGGTAAGTGAACTAAAGACCAGTTTGCCACCTAGAAAACCAAAAATGATTACATGAATTATAAACTGTGTTTTCTTACATAAAAGTTTTTGTTGCATAAATCAGGGCTAGCATGTGAGAAAAGTAGCTGTTGCATGACGCAAAATGTGGCTTGATAGATTGAAGTTGAAATTTTTACGCAATCAAGGGAGTAGCTCAATCAATAGAGATAGACTTAATCAATCAAAGAACACCCTAGATACATCAAGTGGGCATCCAGACAAAATTTCAGAAGGTGCTTTATCTTGGTTAAAATTAGTTTTGCAGTTTTAGATAGTAACATGATCATTCAAATAAGCTGACCTTGAATGCCAGGAGGTTCATTCTTCATCAGTCGATTTCTCCATTTAATTGATCTTAAACAAACTCTACAAGTTAAAAAAGAATGATTTGTTCAACCCCCCCCCCCACCTCCCAAGCCCCTGGTCTGTATGTACTAGGAGAGGCACTGCCAACTGGTACAGAAGCATCAGGTGGCAGGTTGTTGGAGTGGGGATGAGGTGATTCCAGGTTTGATTCCTGTATTTATATCTATAACAAAATTAATTAATTTCTTCATTTTCAACATCCAAGATCAGGCGCACAATTTTTTTACAAGGACAATCATTTCTTATTAATTTGTTGAGCCTCCAAGAGAATCAGCATGTGACATAGTAAGAAACTAAGAATGAATTAAATAAGCTGACTTCAAATAGCAAGGTTGAAATTCTTGATCACCTGGAAGCTTAATCTACAGCATAGTCATAAATATCATTCAATATCTCCATCAATATTTCCAATGTCTATGAGTATCTATCAACATATCAAAACATCTAATTTCATAAGTTGATATTCCCAACCTAATTGACACATTGATCAAATTAATTGTTGGAGTGCATGATATGCATTGTGGGGCCAAATCCTACAAGCTTAAAGCCTTTAGGAAAATTCGTTGTTTAACATGGTATCAAAGCCTCGTTTAGTGGGAACTCATGTGTTCAAACCTTGCCGTATGCTTATTTACTAACTTTATTAAGCCCACATGTAAGCCCAAAGAATGTTGTTTGTGGTTTGTTTATCTGTCGGCCTTTGTGTGCCTATATGTTTATCCGTGTGCAGGTATGGGGTTGCATGTAAGGGAGGGTGTTGTAGTACATGATATACATTGTGGGCCTAAATTTTACAAGCTTAAGCTTTTAGGAAATTTGGTTATTTAACATTAACACAAATATCTAATAGATTGAGACATTTATTAATGTCATTGACAATTTTTGCCAAGTAAATTCTCACAAATAAAAATGTGCAATAATACTCCTCTAATAGAAATTTGTATTGTATTAAGACATCTACCATTAACAAATTGTGGTACTCACTCAATACCTGTACACGTGCAAATAATATTCGAGTACTACTAGCGAGCAATGAATTAATGTCATATATAAATACATTGCAAATCTAGAGGCTCTATAGTCTTAAATCTCATTGAGTTTTATGATGGCAACTTATCATTTTCATTTTCATCTACCTCATTCAACACAATTTTCTTCTTTTATTTTTGTTAGTTGTATTATTTGATAAGCTGACAAAACTATTAAGGAAAAAATAGGCCAAACCAATCATCAAAAACCACTAGAGCATTAAAAACTAAAATATTATTATGGGCAAAGGGATTTAAGAAACTTTTACAATGGGGGAAAATCTCAGCCACTATTTTTATTGTAAAAAATTATAAATTAAAGATAAAAATAAAATAACTTCCATCTTAAAAATTATGCAAAAATTTCCTATTTTTTTAACTTTTGGATCCATTCATATTGGACAACATTTGCAAAAAAATCCCTTACAAGATAAAAATAAATAAAATATTGACTAATTTATTTAAAATAGAAAATGTAAGTGTAAACATACAGTTAAATTAAATAGATAGCATTCATGCAGCTCATATAAAACTCTAAATTTAACGCATGAATCCTATCAGAAAGCATCTCCTTGGCAAATAATTTTGGTTCCCTATCTATTATATACTCGTTATTTAATAAATGTTCTTGTTTGGACTTTAAATGGTTCATTACATTCTTTTTAATGCTTCCCAAAGCTTCCATGTTTTACTATCATATGCTACTGCCTTTCTTATAGCCTCCTTTTATATGTACAATCATGACTATCAATTGCTATTAGCCCTATTAGAGCATCTAGATATGAGTTGTCATCCTTCTTTACTTTAATATCTGAAGAATCACCCATCCTTCTTTACTAGGATCTTATCCATGGGGAATTGGGACATGACCATCACATCAAAGTGATGGACAACTTAGATAGAATATACACCAACCATTGCAAGGGTAAATGGGGTAAAATCCCTTGGGAGTGCCTTAGCATATACCACTATATATAACACCAAATAGTGACAAGAAGCGTGATCTTCAAACTTGGCATCAGTAAATATAGATATGTACCAGTAATTGCTCCAAGAAGCAGAAATATGCAAGCATGCTGACCATGACTAGAACTGGAACGTCCTGCCAGACCCTGTAAAGAATGAAACAAGTAAGCATCCATATTAGATCATGCATTTCAGGGCTGTTCTCCAATACAAACACCATAATTCTAAAACTTTTTGAGTGCCAGATAGACAAGCGCACATATCCTGCTTATATATGACATTAATGGTTATGAGTTATAATATTCACATAAGGTACCTAATATATGCAATAGTATTTTTACCAATTATAATCAAGATAAGAAGCAATAAAGTTTATCATTTTTTAATAAGAAAGATAGGAAGTGCCATAACCTTTAATCTGTTCAAGCTTTTCCTACTTTATGTTGTTTAGTTATTTTCAAGATGTAACTTCAACCTTCTAAGAAGGTTCTCCCTTTTCTGATCTAAGACATTGTTAAGATTCTTGCATTACTTCTTCCACAAAACATGCTACTAGCTTCCAGAAACAATGATCATTGTGATATAGCAATTGGGAGACACTATACATAAGACACACAACTTCTAGGATTGAGCTAGGATTAGGCTTCAAGCAGACTCAATCCACCTGAGTTGGAGCCCTAGTAACAAGTCACCAATGCATGGATATACATTAATGATTTATAGGATCTAATAACTTAACCTAGTTTAGTCGCTCTATGATGTCGATTTTTTTCTTTTTTCTTTTTTTAACAAATTATGAACTTATTTTACAGATTGAATATATAAGAAGCAAAACCTCTAAACAATTCAAGGTACAAATATTTGACCCAATTTTATAAGTTAGGAAAATAACAAATATTCTATATTTATAAAAGAATGCATAAAAAAGTATACTTAAAGTGGTAAAAACTTTCCAATCAATAATACCTTGACACTCAGTAAAGTTCTTTGGAACTGTCAAAATATTATAGTCAAAGCCTCAGAATGATCACCTTCTTTTTAGAACTAAATCTTCCCAAAAAATGGAAAAATTAGAAGTATTTTCAATTTTTCTGAGAGAATTATGTACGCCATTCATCTAAAAGGAAAGAAATACTAGAACTTCATTTTTATAAGACAAGAAATGTCAGGATTCTCAAGGATATAACGGTGTAATTAGCTGAAATTCCAATAATCAATTGAATTTGCCTGTATCGAGTCTCTTCTCTCTGCTGTGGTAGAGTTGCTGGCCGTCTAACAACAGTCTGAGGATTTTGTATTTTCAGTAATGTTACTGGAAGGTTCTGGACATCCTGTTTGCAGACATCGCATGTCTTGTTTCCTTTAATGCTAAACCACTTTACAGCACAGTCTTGGTGAGCAAGTGCAAGTTCACCTTTACAGCTACACTCCAACTTAAGAGTATCACCTCCTTCCCCAAGCTCAATGAAACAAATCCTGCAAACTGCTTCTTCCTCGGGAATATCTTCCCCATCATCTCCACTCACTGCAATGAACATGTTACAAGAACATCTGCAAAATGTAAGTAACAAGATATTCTTTTTCTTTTTTTTCTGATAGGCAAAAGGACAAAATATATAAATGCCTAAAAAGGGGTGCACCAAAGTACACACAATGTATACAAAAAGCTATTAGGCAAGCAAAAAAGAACAGAGAAAAAAAAAACAACCTTCCTAGAGCTAAACCAGTCTACAAAGCCTATCATGGTCAAGGAACAGTAATCCATGCACACTCTAACCCAATCCAAATGATACACATAATGGAAGATTTAATTGTTTGATCCAACTATTCAATATCCACAAATGACTTCCTATTTCTTTCCATAACATCCAAAACAAACACAAAGGAGAGGCCTTTCAAGCTTTTTTCCACTTCTTCCCCACAAAAGAACCATGCCACATTGAAAAGTACATCAACCAAGCCACTCCAAAAAGAGAAAAAACTAACTGCCATAGAATTCTAGCTTTAAAGCAGTAAAGGAGCATATGATCAGTCAACTCTTCTTCCTTTTTACACATGCAACTTCTATTTGGCTAAATCCATCCCCTCCTTTTGAGTCAACTAAGCCTTAAAATCCTTCTCCGGTAAAAAAAACTCAACCTTGTTAGAACCTATGGGTTCCAAACTATGCTTTTGGTGAAAAGTCACTTCTTCATTGAGTTAATGAAGCAAAGAAAGACTTGACCGAGAATTTGTTACACTAAGTTTCCTTCCAACCCTATCATTCATCCTCATTTCTACTAATTGAGCCCATTTGCAGTCTCTAAATAAAGACCTCAACTCCTACCAATTCTCAATCATGTAATTGTTTGTGAAATCAAGGATTCTACAAAAACCCCAACCCAACCCCCCATTTCAAAAAAAAGAAAAACACCTGCTCCCAAACTGCTAATGATCTCACACTCATTTCTTCACACCATCTTTCAAAAATTTTACCCTTCTTCCATTACCCACCATGAAGTGAGATCTACTTCTAATGGTCTCACACCCATTTCTAAAATTCTTCCAACACCTCACCCCATAACTATCCCTCACAACCCTCAAACACCATCCCCCATCATTGGCCCCAAATGAAATAGTTGTCCTTTATGAGAAAGAAATGGTAGGATCTTTGAGGATACATGGAGGACATTAGAGTAGTTGTAGGATCTACTTCACTTCTATTCCTCTTTCTAAGCCTTTTGTATCAACAATTTTAATGGCATTACTCTTAATATCATTCAACTCAATTGGCATTTGGTATGTAGATTTTTATTTTTATTTTTTTTTATAAGTAAATTAGGAGAATACATTAAAAGCGCTTGTAAAATGGCGCAATAGAGTACACACAGAGTATACAAAATAGACCAAAGGACAAGCAAAAAGAAGAAGAGGAAAAAAGAAAGCAAACACCAACCACCCTAACTAACCAATCATCCTAACCAACCAATCATCCCTAAGAAACCTAAAGCCCCCTTAACCCAAACACAAACCAAAACTCTCAACAAACCTCACAAAGCAAGTTTTCAGTCCCCAAAGTTCCTTCCCCTTCTCCTGACAATGGATGAAGACTTGCTATAGTTAATCGAACACTCTAGTTTACAAATTTCCCGCTCAAAACAGGAAGTCAAGGGAATACTCCTTTTTCTGCTTGAAACCTTGACCCCCACACCCTTTTCTTGACTCCAATTTCTTTAGCAGGGAACTAATCTCCTTTTCAAAACCCTCCACAAGTAACCTTAAGAAGTTGTTGAAATTGACAAAATTAGCGGGGAGGCTATCCAAACCTCCCCATGACACAAGCAATTGCCAAGGCCTTAGGGGGCTCCACCTCATCGACCATAGCCTCCTCCTCCTTACCCCCACCCCTTTTCGGGACACAAGCAATTGACAAGGCCTTAGGGGGCTCCACCTTCCCAACCATAGCCTCCTCCTCCTTAACCTAAGGGTCCTTCTCGGCATTTTTGGAATACTCTAGCAAACTGTCGTTTCGCAACAACATACTTATGGGTTAGCTTGCTGGGTCCACAGGCCCTAAAGAAAAGAGTAAGGAAGACCTTGGAAACTTGTTTGCCTCCATCACGAGAGCTTCATCAATGACCACCACACATGAGCTCGTCGAGACTAACACTAGCAATGCCTTAAGCCTCATACGCCCATCTTTAAAGCAACTTTACTGCACCGTCTCCTTGAAATTTGCAAAGAAAGCCCTCCTTTTAAGAAGCCTAAGAGAGCCCTTCTCTCCCTCAACCAAAACCACCAAGCAACGACCATCCCTCTTTTCCTATAAACCCACTAAACCCACCCCCTCTGGCGTACAAGACTTACCTTGGGCCTAGCCCACTCTTCAATCCTCCCCCACTTCATTAACAAAAACTAAATGGGTCTCTAAAGTATCTAGTCCACTAAAGCTTTAGGCTTGAGAAGTAGCACGACCACTAGCACTTTGGGCTCCCTTTAACCACTTACAGCCCAACCTTTGGATCCTTTAGTCAACTCCAATAAAGACGCCCTTAGCACAATGATGTTCCACCAAACAAGCCCCTCCATACACCTCACACTACTTCCTTGGACATCCTCCCCTTCTGTAACTTCTACAAGACAGAGATTTGCCCCCTCCTACCAAAGCAGCCCTATCACACGGCCACAGCATGACAACGCCTGCAAGCTCCCAAGAAGGCCCTTCCTTTCCCACTCCCAACTTGGCACATGGATCACCCTCCACACTTCCCCCTACCTCCAAGCTCGCACAACCCACTATAACTACTTCTCTGTGCCACTAAAGAAAATTTGGATGGAGTTTCCTACTGCAACTGTAAGGAGAAACTAGAGGATCCCACTACCACTTGCAACGAGTTAAGCTTGGGATGAGACAAAAAGGCGATGTCTTCATCCACAACAATAAATCCCCCGCAACAGTCCCCTATTTTCTTAAGCACCTCTCAACTCCATAAATGCAAAGGGAGACCCAACACCCTCACCCAAACTTCCTTAGCAAATGCCCTTCCCATCCCCCTTAAAGAAGCACCTAACTTCAAGAGTCCACCTTACCATATGCAACACTTTGTCCTTGAGTCTTCTAGATCCTCTTGCAAGCACCCTCTTTGCCTAGGAGCTCTCTTCAAAGTCAAGCAAAAGCAATGTTCCCCTAAACACTAAGATCTTCCCCTCCCCCCTCTTTCCCCCTTTTTAAGGACCAAAGGTTAGTCACCACACTTTCCAACAAAAAGATATCTAGAAGCGGGTCTAAAACCTCTCCCAACCACCCTACTAAACACTTTCTCAACTGCTCTTCCCTACTCTTCACCTCACTCTCCCCTAACTGTAGCCATACGGCGTCGCCCACCACACCCGAAACCTTCCTAATCACCTCTGCATAAGTCCCACTAACAAGTCTCTCCTTTTGAATACTCCTCTCCTTGAAAGGGGAAACCACTCCCCTAAACTCATCTGAGGAGATGACTCCTAGATTACGAATCTTCTCTGCCAAAATGGACCACCCCCCTTGGAAGCCCCTCCCTTTAGGAAAGATCAACAAGAACCTCTTTACCTCCTCAATCACCACTGAACAAAATAAGAACTTCCCTGCCCCATTTGACCAACGCTCCAACTTGAACTTCCTCCTACCCTCCTCCCAAGCTTTACTCCACCTCACCAAGCCTTCATCCCTACAATAATGTTCCATCCCTTCTAACAAACTTAATCCATGTAGAAAGGCCTCTCCTTATTTCCTCAATAACACTTCTCAACTCCCCCCCACTTCTACTGAAGGATCAAACAACTTGGAGTCCACTGTGAACCAACAACGACCACCCCTCGCCGACATTTGATCCCTACAGCTCAGTGTGTAGATCAAAAGTTGGGTCAACAACGGAAGCAACTTAGCACGAGTTTAAGGAGATGATATCTTAGTACATTCTATTGTGATCTATTGTTAACCCCTTAACTTGGAGTATGTGACACAAATACCTCATGGAGCGACACCTTGGCTCCATGAGTGACCTATAACTAAGGCAAGGTGGCACAAGCACGCAATGCTTTATATGATGAAGCAGCAACAAAGCCGATTTGGACATGATGTATAGTGCTTGGCATAAGGGCACAATGCCATGTGCATAGAGATGAGGAGTCATAGGTGCAATGCCATGACTCGTTGTTGCACCAAGAAGAGGGCTCGGGTAAGTCATGGAGCCATAACAGCAACAAGACGGATGCATGAACTGGTTCCCTCAACACAGACATGACCTAGATGTGATGGGAACACACGAGCATGATAGGTTGGCATGCTCAAGAAGCTTGTAGCGGGCTGCCTAGAGATGCTATAGCAAGCTAGTGAAGCATGTTGCAAGGAGTGTGGGCCAAGAGAGAGTTCAGCACGCACACAAGCTGCATAGAAAGCATGCAACAAGTTGCCTAGAGATGCTATAGCCAGATGGTCAAGCACATTGCGAGAGGTGTAGACCAAGGGAGGGCTTGGCTCACACATGAGCCGCATAAAGATGCAACAGCAAGCTGATCAGATGCATGGTCGATTCAAGTGCATGGGTGGACTGACTCAAGGCACATGAGAGGTAGATTTGGGGTAGAACACAAGAGAGACGTCTTGGCATTGGGGCAAGCCTAAGGAAAACGTGTTGCACCACAAACCAGGGGCTTGAAGGGCTGGTACATGGACTAATGCAAGCAACAACAGCATGAGGAGTTTCAAATGGATCAGAAATAGGTTGAAGACATTTGAAATCTCAAAGTTGGATTCAAAGTGTGATTGCAATTTGAGTTTGAGTAGAAATTTAGATTCTCATTGTAATTGTAGTTTGAGTAGGAAGGATTGCTTGTCCCTAGTCCAAATAGGAGTGGTTATAAGAGTTTGGAAAGGAATAGGATTGCTTATCCCTAGTCCAAATAAGGGTGGTTGGTGTCACAACCTACAAATAAGAGTTTGGGTAAGACTAGGATTGTTGGTTCCTAGTCAAAATGGGAGTGGTTGGTGTCACACCTATAAAAGGAGTGTTGCCTTTCGGGAACTCATGAGGGGGAGAGCCTTCTTAAAATACAGCGTAAGAGAGAGCATGAACTTACCAAAGAGATTGTGGGAGACTTGCTAAGCTATGTCTTGTATTGTTATTTAAAGAAGAAATAAAAGGCAGGTTAGGATTGAGCCTCATAACCTTCATGTGATCTTTGTGGGTTTTCTTTGTAGCAATCTTGTGTGATTTCAGTAGGCTGGCTAAGAGGGCTTCTAAGCGCCGCATGAACGCAAAAAACTTATGGGAAAGCTTCTTGCCCGTGACAGTCTATCCCATTTTGTATAGATCTTTGTATAGTGGAGAAGTACATTATGTCTTGATCGATTTTTTGTATTTGTGGGGATGATTCCTCATCCTTCATTCATAACTAATATATCCCTTGTTTCTAATTAAAATATATATATATACCTACCTTGAACCATGGGAACAAACCTGGAAATAACAAAACAAAAACTGGATGCTGTAGAACTGAGTCCCAAAACCCCAGACCAGAATGCTCTAAGCACAAGAACCATGATCCAATACAATAAGCCCAGGACCCAATTCCCAATCTAGTGAAAATTCTACTTAACAATCCAAGCCCTGTAATCATCAGAAACTAGTTTCTTCCTGAAATTCAGTGAGCAAAAAGTAGATACATTAATTACAGTTATCAATTGTTCAATGGACCATTCTATTGACCGGTTTCCATATGGCTGCCTATGTCGTTAGCCTCATTATGTAATTGAAGCTGACAGGAATGCCCCAAAGAATATATTTGTCACTCTCATGGACCCAACCAGATTCATTATCTCAGCCACCAACAAGACTTGCATGTGTGCATCTACTCGGTCACCATCCAAATTTTGATGCATCTCTTGCACTTGTTGTTGGAGTTGCTCAATTTCATCATGCATAACCTCTTCCACGTGCCATCTTACTGAAATTCCTAATGATGGCATATTCTTCCAGCATTAGACTCCAATAACAAAGGAGTCTTAGGTATCCAGCAGGTCAAACTTCCTCTAACACCAAGATGATATGATCCAGAAGGGGACCTCCTGTTGCAACTTAATGCAACAAATGAAAGGTGCTCCTAAAATAAAAGAGCAACGAGATACTGAATAGTGAAGAAGATGAAAAGAACTGAAAATGACCATGAGCATCAGAACAAAGCACAAGACACTCACTCATATAGCGTAATTCCTGAATGATTCTACATCTCTAAGTGGAAACAATTGATTTGGAATGCAGAAATCACTCATATCCAAAATTAATGGAAATAGCATGTAGAAATAATTTTCATAATCTCCTATGCTATTGCATCAATAATGCTAGCAAAGAAACATGCCACACAAATGAGCTTGAATCCCATAAACAACAAATTAGCACCTACCAATTTCTGTTACTGGGGCATCATCTTGTGAGGCACCATCAACTGCCACTGGACGAGGGGTTGCTGATATCACACGGATCAAACCTCCTGTAGAGTCCATCCGCCTTAAACTTCTGGCTTTAACATTTACAGGAACTGACAGTGAGCGTGTCATATGATGCTGAACTTCTAACTTCTGTAAGAAAACAAACTCGACATTGAAGAACACCCAAAAAGGAAAATGTAAAGCATTTGGTGTATGAATCCACATGAAACTCCAACTATTGAAGTATAGCACTACCAAATCAAGATTCATTAGTGAAGATCTGGAAAAAATGAAAACAAGAAAAACTTACAGAAAAATCAGATTCACCATCCAAATTCTTTTCCTGCAGGAACGCAGAACCTGAACTTGCAATTGGTGTAGCTGGTAAAGAATATGTTGCTTTTACTGAAGGGAAAAGAACCTTGTTGAGAGAAAATGACCTTGAAGTAGTAGGCTTATCCAAAGGACCATCTGATGATGGTGTGTCTGGGATGATAAGAACTGTCTTTTCCCCATCCTCAGACAAATTTTTTGCCCTCAAGCTTCTTTGGGGAAGCAGATTTCTCATGGATGATTTGAATTTAGCTGAAGGTGGTCTGGGCGGCAATCCTGCTTTAGTGGAAGTAGGACTCGGTGCTGAGGAAATTTCTATCCTTGCAAAAGCAGATGATGTATTTTCAAGAGACCTTACAGGTATCTGCAAAGATGATAGGTTTGGCCGTCTAGACTGCTGAACTAAGGAGGTTCCTTCTCCTTTTTCCTTTTGATTGCTTTCCTAAAAAATCATCAAAAAATCACTTCAGTCATATAAAACTCCTAGAATAAGACCAAAAGGTTATCCAATTCCAAAATTTCCCAGACAATAAGTGCATGAACAGAGAAAGATAGAAAATCCAAGTTGCATGGAAATGTATGTTTGATATGATCCTACACTCAGAGATGAATAGTATTGAAAACTTTATAATTAAAATTAATTATTAGTAATTGAATGCATAAATGAATAATCAAGAGAAATAACAAGTAACAAAAACAGGTGCTTACATTCCAACTACTCAGGCAGGCTACATGAGTCCTATTTAGCCATCTAGCTTATGTATAAGGCCTTTCAGTTAAAATCATAAGCCATCATATCTTTTCTCACTTCCTTGACTCACGTCCTTTTTTGGCCTTCCTCTTTTCTTAGTAGCTCCTCCTTTCATCATATTGCACAAGTAAAGCTCAAATCTTCATTGCAAATGGCCAAGCCATCTTAAACAGCTTTCTTTATCTTGTTCTCAATTGGTGCTACCTCTACCTTGTCATAAATCCATTCTTTCTTTTCTTAAATAGCCACAGATCCATTGAAACATTTGTATTGTCAACTACAATCACTGTAGGAAAATAATGATTCTTTATTGTCCAAAATTACATACCACAAAAGCTGCCCTTTTAGTTGTCTTTGCAAATTTCTTCCACTAGTTTTACAGCCACATAATAGTCAAAAAACATGTTCAAGAAATAAGTATAGCCACGAGAAAAGATGGAATAAGAACCAAGTTCATGTGTGAGAAGGTAGATGTGGCAACAAACAAGGACAAGATTGGGGGGAATCACTTAAGATGGTTTAGCTGTGTGTAACATACAGACTTATGAATGGACCAGTACTGATGAATGATTTTATTCAAGTTGAAAGCGCCCAAAGGACAAGAGATACTAAAGAAAGGCATGGCAAAATGCAGAGAAAATGACATTTCTTCTAAGGATATGACTGAGGATATGGCTTTAAATGGAACTAGATGGTAAAAAGACATTCATGCAGCTAACCCCATTTGGTTGGGATTAAGGCTTTGTTGAGTTAGGTTCAGCTGAGTTGACATCTATAGGGGTCAAGAAACCTGAAAGCACTTAAAAAAGCACCCATCTATTTCATCTTCATGCTTCAATTCTAAATATTATATGTTGGTCATGGTTAGTGCACTCAAAATTGGCAATGGGCAAAAACAGAAAACATTATATTAACATTTTATTGGATGGTTGCACAAAAGGAAATGCACCTCAAAGCACATGCCAGTAACCACTAGCCTTGGTACATGCATACAAACAGTTACCACATTTAGATATTATTTATTTTTCTTTCAAATAAACTTTTATAAATAACAAAAAAGAAGGCAACATTTTCTAGAAATCATATACCAGCCAGTTTTGTACCTCCTCAAAGAAAGTCAAAAGTAGCCTTGGAACAACACAAAATTATTACAAGTCACCAAGAAAATTAAAAGAGGCCTTGGCCAAGGCATTTTTCATTTAATAACTTCTCAAATCAGCAAGCACTAAACAGAATTTCAGAGAATTTTGTAAGTAATCTTTCTTTTCTTTTTTTTTGATAATTAAGAACAAATGCATTAAAAGAGGCACAAAGAGCCAACACGTATACAGGGGGTATACGAGGCAACAAGGGCCTCTACAACAAAAAACACACACCCACCACCCCTTATCTGGAGGCTAGCCACTCCAAAATTTTGTAAGTAATCTTTCTTCTAAATAATTTCTAGTCTCACCAAGGTGGCCACTTCAGTTGAGTAGGAAATCACTTGCAAATCCAATATTAAAAATAACAATAAATTTGACCTATCAACAAATAACAATAAGATTTGCAAAGATACTAAAGTTGGGATTCTGTGTCAGATAAGCATACATAATATATGCTACAGTAAAACAAAGCATAGTTTTTCAACAATTATAAAGCACTTCTTGCCCATTAAAGTGCTTTGGAATGTATTTGGTTACACAAACCAGAGTACTTTGAGACAGAAGAACTTTAGAGACTTAGAAGCTTTTCTCAACAAAGCTGCGGTCAAGATGCTTTTACAGAAGAAGCATTTTTACCAGAATTTATACTACACTAAGGAGCCTAAATCTATTAAGTCATTGCATTTTTGGATCAATAGACAAAACATATATCTGCCTTCTCAGTTTTACTGTTCTTCCATAATCTAAAACATTCATAATGTTGTTATCCTAGGCTCCACTATGTATTCACTAGGGGATGCCTTGATGCCTCGACAGATTATGGAAGTTTTGCATTTTTTGGCAATTACAGTCCAAGATTGCAAGAATCCATCATTTCTACATATCCAATTAGAGACCCTATTGCTATAAAGACTGAAGCTACAAGTACAACTACAAGTTCAATCAATGATGGTCTTCAACAAAAAGGAGTGTGATTGAGATGTTACTGGGGATTTTATATGCATTAATGTTGAGCTTGTTGCATATTTTTAGGGCGTTGAGATAGTGGTTTTATATGCACTAAAGTGGAGCAAGGTTTTCATTAAAAAATCAAGTTCATTGTGGAAGAAAACTGGCTTGATCAATTGAACCATGATGGTTGGTGGTCGAAGCAATTATTTTTTGAAAAAATAAAATAGCTTTAGAGTTGCTCGACTGAGGGGCTATCAATCATCAATTGAGCCCATATTAAGTACTTTTCCTATTTTATGTGGTTCTTCAAAGTTAACTGCTATAAATTCTTTAAGATTAACTCTTGAGAGATACAAACATTTGATAGCATGTTCATTAAGTTTCTTATTTCTTTTGTGCATTGGTTTCAAAACAAGCATGAAACTTGCATTCTCATATTTTGAAAACCAAAAACCCCAAATCCATCACACTCCAACAATGAATCAATTCTTGTGTTGGTGGTCTTTGGGAGGGAGATAATGCCCCTTGAAGGCATTCAAATAGGTCAAAGATGCATGCTTTGCAAGAGTTCAAAGTCAGCTCACTGAAGTACGAAACTTAATGTTCATGACTGCGATGGTTGAAGTGCATGGAGTTTCAAAGTTCAACAACAAACAAAAGATCTAAGGGTTGGATAGGATGTAGCCTCGACAAAGTTAATTAAAGAAAATGAAACTTCATCTATATACAACTTCACCCATGACAAAAGATTACAAAAAGTGTTTTTCAAACTTTGATTAGAACACTCCTCATTTTCAAAAGATCTTTTATTCCTTTCATTGATTATTCCCCACAACGAAGCCATGTCATCCTAAGAGTCTCTCTCTAGCCATGGAGGATATCACACCCTAAGACACTCCAAATAGAGAAAATAACAACTATCATAAAACCCTTATCGTGATACAATGAAGGAGGATGTGATCAATCTTCCTCATTTTTACAAAGAAAACATCTATTTGTCGATGACCACCCTCACCTCTAAAGTTGATCCAAAGTCAATACCTTTCCCAATGTCACTTCCCAAGCAAAGAAACTCATTTTAGATGAAACCGAAGATTCAAAATAACACCCATTGGGAAAGGAACTACCCTCCCTAGCTCTAGGATAGAGTAAAGCACTTTCACGACAAAGGTTCCATTCTTCAACTCCATCCAAATTACCCTATCTTCTTCTTCCTTATTCCTCGTCTTCCCTCACAATCTTGAAAAGGATTGTTCCACATATTCCACCTCACAATCGCTCAAATGTCCATAGATGCAAGGATTCCAGTAACCACTTTAATGTGATCGATCCCATAAATTTTTCACCCATGCCCATTCAGATGCAACTATGGAATATAAAGAAGGAAAAGATACACACAATGACTCATCCCCATCTCATTTATTCTTCCAAAATTTTACCCTCCTCTCATTGCCCATCGAAGAGGAGACTCTATTGTTAGAAAGATCTCAATCCTTCTTGATAGCTTTGCATAACCCAACGCCGTACCCATCTCTCACTTCATGAGAACGTCACCTCCCTTTTTCTTCCCTGTATTTTCCACCTATAAGGTACTTACTAGAAAGCCTCCCAAAGGCATATCACCAACTCCACTTGCATAGAAGGACCTTGTTAAGGAAAGAGAGACACTTAACACCCAAGCTTCCTTTCCTCTTATCTAAACATACAATCACCCACTTTACTAAATGTGGTTCTCTCTAGAGACCTGCCTCCCCAAAGGAAATCGCTTTGAATCTACTTCAACCTTAATTTGACTATCCTTAGGATGCAAAATAAAATATAAAATAGATAGGTAAGTTGGATAAAGTATTTTGCAGTAGAATGAGTCTCTCCCCTTTGGAGATATATTACCTTTTCCACATCACCAGTCTTTTATAGAACCCCTCTTCCACCTGATCCCAAGCTGCAACTAATTTAATAGGGGTACCTAAAGGAAGACCCAAGTAAGTGGAAAATGCAAGATTTGATAGTTATAATACAATGCTATAGATGGCAAAATTTGCTTGCTACTATATGATAGTAATTGATTAATAATGTACACGCAACTATGACGATTTAACTAATTTTGAGGGTTTTATATTAGTAAGAATTTGTTTCTTATATAAATTAGATGACCCAATTGAAAATAGGAGAGAAATAAGTCACTTTATTTTTTAGATTAATGGTATGTTATGATTAAAAAAAAAGCACAACCATAAAATTGTTTAGTGGATTTTTATCAAATAAATTACTACAAATTTATGGGATCAATTTTGGTTGTTGTATGCAGGATATGTTGCTTTTATCTGATAAAAATGATTCCTTGAACTAATTTCAATGTAAAATTTATAAATTTAGGCAACCCAATTAGTTGGCATTGATACTTTTTTGAGCTAAGTTGAGTAAAATATCTGAGATTATTTTTATTTTCTTCAAGCCAACATCAAGATTAGCATTTAAGAACAAGAAATAAGGAAACAAGACATTATTCAACTAAATGTTTTATCTAAAATAATTTGGTCATTCAATGATAGTTGGACAGTTTCCAAAAACTAGTGTCCAGTTTTTATAATTTACAACTGACATTCATCTACTTTTTTTCACTCACCAGTTACCACTTAGTCAAGATTTCTGAGTACAGCCTTTGGGTCAACTTACAATTTCCAATTTTTTTAAGCTATACACCACCATCATCATCAAACCAGACCCAGTCCTATTCAGCAGATCAACATCCTCTAGGCATGTTTCACCCCCATCAAAACAGTGAAAAATATTTAACATAAGTTTCCAGTATCAGATCAACACTGAACAAAATTAATGTTTGACCTGGTGGTCAAGAAAATGTAGGAAAGTCGAAAACTGATAATTGGAAATTGACTTATTTTAGAACTTCGAGAGAAAGCCAAAAAACCTCCTCTCTCAACTGAAGCTAATAAAACCAGTTGGCTTCCTTGAGGTTGATTAGTTCATCATATTGTTTTTTCTCTGGAAACCAAAAGTAAACACATCCCTAAAAAATGAAGATCCAAAGATCCATTTTCCTTGATTTTTCCCTCGTTTTTATCACCAACCAAACAGATCACAGGGAATTAAAACACAAGATCAGGACAACAACTTAAATGAATACACACAAGACCCCAAGAAAAAATTAAGTAGAATCAATCCGAACAAAATTACCCACCATATGGTAGATAAGAAAAATGTAGGAAAACGACATGGTAAGCTGAAATTCTATCCATTTTATACTTTTCAGAGAACTAAAAATCAACCTCCATACCACTGAAGCTAACAAAACCGTTTGGTTTCCTGAAGTCAGTTCTTCATTTCACGTAAACCACAAAAAAGAGGGAAAAAAAAAAAAAAAAAAAAGGAAGGAAGATTCAAGGATTTATTTTCTTTCACTTTCTCGCATTTTCTCAGTAACCAAACAGAGCACATAATTGAAACCCAGTGAAAATAAACAAAACCCAGAAAAAAAAAAAAAAAAAAAAAAAAAAGGAAATCACCTGACAGTGTTCAGGAGCATCCGAGGTGGCGTCCACCTCAGGTTGCAGTTCAACACCTGAAACTTCCATTGAACTCGGAGAACCAAAGAAATTAAACCCTAGATTTCAAAAGCGTGAGTGAGGTGCGAGGAGTGACTAGTGAGCTGTGCAAAAACCCAAAAAGGTTTTAAATTAAACTGAGATTAAATGGGTCAAGACTCGAGAGACGAGGGAATAAAGTAAGATTTTTTTTCTTCCTCTTTTCTGAGGAATGGTGGCGGAACTCAAATTCATATTAAATAAAATTTAATTTCTTTTATTTTATACATTTTGGCCGCCAACTAGTGCCATCCTTTTCATTCTGCTTTCCTGCTTTAAGATTCTTCCATTTTCCTTTTTTTTCTTTTTTTCTTTTTTTATTTTTTCCTTTTTCTTTTTCTTGTTTTATTTAATTTATTAAGATAAGTTTCCAGGGACGATATAATTTTGACACGGTCACACCGTGTGATAACGATTGAAAAACAAAATAAAAAATTTTAACAATTTGTATTAAAATGGTGTTTGATAAATTAATTTATCGACTTAATATCATTTAATGGCTAAATTAAAGTCATTAAGTGATTTAAGTTAATTTTATTTATACATAAATTAAGGATTTAAGTTAATTTTAAATTCAATTATACTTAAGTTATTAACTTCGAACTTATTACCTAATTCTCACTTTTAAGTATTAAAGTTATTTAATAAAATTAACTTAAATTTTATTTTAAATCATCAAATTAATATATTTTATTCTCATAAATTATAAGTAAAGTAAGGAGGTCGAATAACAATAAAGATCTTAAAATAGCAAATGAGATTGTTGAGAAAATCAGGGCAAATGAAAGTGTAACTTTAAATTTAATTATACTTAAATTGTTCAGTTAAAACTTATTATTTAATTATCACTTTAAGTTTAAGATTATTTAATAAAATTAACTTAAAATTTGTTTTAAATCATCAAATAAACATATTTATTTTTGTAAATTACGAGTAGAAAAAATGAGATTGAGTAACAATGAAGGTCGTAAAATAGTAAAAGAGATCGTTAAGGTAATTGAGATAAATGAATGTAAAAAAGTAAAACAGATATATAAACTTAAAAACAAGTTAATTATATTTACTTAATATTTAAAGTTATTTTTTAAATTAAATTATCAGGTGAGTTTACCAAACACCCACTGAGTTAATAACTTATTTTCATTGTAACTATTTTTTAGCACTCTATATATTTACAATACTTTAAATATGTCTAATGAATAAATTTACTGTTTAAGATTAGTAAAAATATAAATAGGAGTTAAAATTAACAAGGGTAAATATATCAATCAAACGATTTAAAATAAAATTTAAGTTAATTTTATCAAACAATTTTAACACTTAAAAGTAAAAATATAAGTAATGAGTTTTAAGTCAATAATTTAAAAATAGTTAACTTAAAATCAACTTAAATCATTAAATAATATGTATTTGATTTTATTAAAAACCCGCTAAATATTTAATCACCTCATATAGCCTGCATATTAAACAAGTGATATTCAGGTTTAATTGTTTCATCTTTTTAATTCATTTATTTAAATGAGTCAAAATTACCTATTTATGATCTAATTTAATCAATTTAACTTACATAAATTCATATATTTAAGATTTTAAAAATAATTTTTAATTGTAAATATTATATAATAAAAATTATATGGTAGACTAAAATAATATTTCATTGTAAATATTAAAAAAATTTTAAGTGAGATATTAAATAAAATAATAAATTAGTATAAAATTAAAATGTCAGTTTATTTTATACATTACTACACAGATTTTAATAAAAATTAAAATTCTAAAGTTAAAACCCTTGAAAATGTACTTTAAAGTAATATTTTTATAAAATTTAAATATAATAGATAGGTATTATTCATGGTAATTAGTTTAATGGGTTAAAATCTTATCAACTAATTATTCATGTCATTTCATACATTATTTGGCATAACTCATTGTTGTTAGCTCAAACAAATTTGACATTTGGGTAGGATTAGATAAACATTTTCAATACTTGGGTTAAGTTTTTTTAAATGAAGCTCAATTTGGATTAAGCTTTAGTTAAAGTTCAAACAACTCAAATCTAACCAAAACCTGGTTTGATGTTTTATAATATTTATTAGCATGGGAAATAATCATTTTTTTCTTTTTAGATTTTAAATAAAAAAAATTAAATTATAATTATATCATATAATTTTTCACTTTTTTAGAATGATATATAAGTTTATTTATATTTATTTATTATTATTTTAAATTTTATATTGTTTACTATTTAAATTTTTGTATAAAGATATAAATAAAAAAATTTTTAAAAAACTACTATGAATAGATTTTGAATTATGCAACCCAAGTGTAATCTGATCAACTCGAGTCAAATTTGATCAAATCGAGTCTAACCCGACCCGACCAACTCAAGTTAAACTCCATAAATCCAAGTTTAACCTGGGTTGAGCTCAGGTTGTCTATTAATTGACCAATCCTCTCGAGTTGAACACCTAAGTTGACACATGTATACAAGTAAAAATCTTAGGAAACGAAAAAGTGATTTTTTTCCATTGAGATTCCTTTTTGAATGCTTCTAATAATTGGTCCATGTGCACACATGTTTGGTTAAGGAGAAAATCAAGGAAAATTATTTGAAAAAGCTCAAATTTACATTCATAAAGTGTATTTGGGAGAGAAAACCGCATAGGTGAAGTGACGGGGGTTTTGAATGATTAAGCTTTGAAGCAAAGAAAAAATAATTGAAGAAAGGAACCTTTTTTCTAATTCAATCAAGTGAGATTCCCTTTCTCCTTGGTTTTTTAGTTATTCTTTAACTTCCTGTCTCTCCCTTTTACTCCAACAAATCTGCATTGTAAAGAACAAATCATCTCTTTACCATCAAAATCAAAAATGATTTTATCCATATACTCTTATTTTATTTTATTTATTAAAATATTAAATTCTCTATAAAATTGAAAGATTTTATACAAAAAATATGTATTTCTCTTACTATTATTTTAAAATTTGAAATAATAAATTTTTTTTCATACCTTATTTTTTTTAGACTACTGTTAAAAGCGTTATTTTTACCGTGTAAGTTTTTAAGAGTTATTATATTTTTATATAAAAATTACTATTATTTTTTATTTTTAAAATAAAAGTAAAAAATATATACAAACAAACACCTTGTTATCAATTTATTTATTTTTTAAAATATTTTATTTTTAATTTATATGAGCATTAAGACTATATTTGACATGCATATGATAGCATATTTCATGATATATATTATAAGATATTATTTTTAGTAAAATATAATATTATTTGATATCATTCCAAAGTAACTTCGAAAAAATCTCTCACAAGTAAGAAAAATTTTATTTATCTGTTAATAATATCCACATTAAAACTATTTAAAATTTATAAATAAAAAATACTATATCATGTTGTTGGATATACAAAATAATTCATGTATATTAAATAATAAGTTTATTAGTACTATTTTAATGTATATTTTATACATTTTTTTATTTTTAATCATAAATTTAATTTTTTTAATCAACATTTATTAACAAAATTAGTATTATGAAAAATAAAAAATAAAAAACTTTGATAAGATGAGCAAATTTACCGTTCATAGATATCATCTTAAGTAAATAAAAAAATCTAATGTATCGCATCACTTATCCTATTACATGTATGATTAACGATGAGATATAACTAAATAATTTATCCAATTTCACTACTAACCAAACCTAAGGTAAAATATACAATCTTAGAGTATATCTTATGAATCAAACATAATCTACTTAATACACACTCGATATAAATAATTTTTCAATAATTCAAATATAATCATATTATATCAAATAAGGATATAAAACTATATTGAATAAATTTGTGGAATAGAAGAAAATAGGGTGGATGAGTACACATAATAAAGTAATAAACTATGGCTATATTTGATTCTCAAAAATTATGAAAAAAAAAAAAAAATGATAAAAATTGATTTTCTTTGATTTTATTATATTTATCAAATATAATTAAAATTTTATACATTTTAAAATTATTTAATTTATACAATAAAAATAAATAAAAAAATAAAAAATTTAAAACATATATAAAAATAAAGATTTTGTCCTAGATAGTCAACGCATCCATTACGTCCAAATCCACTTTAGAGAACATCGTTCCTCTTCCATCTTTTACTCCAGATCTTGACCTCAGTCAGGGATGATGCCCGGTTATTATTTTATTTATTTATTTTTAATTTTTAAATATTAGCGTTGAAATGGGGATTTTGAAGAAGATAAGGAGGAATCATGTTCGCATACACCAATCCCAAAAAATCTGACCTTTTGAATCTTTGTTTTTGAAATGAAAAAGCAAATTATGCTTTCATGCACTCAAACAGTAATTCTAACTTTTTTTCCAAAATTACCCTCCCGCCTCTTGCACCACACCAAAATCTGCTGTCACCTCGCCTGCGTCATCATCGACGGCCGTACAGCTCTCTCGGACCGGTAATTTTCCCCCCTCTCTCTCTTGTTCAGTTTTTCCCCTTTTCTCGACATCACCACTGCCACTACTGTTAGCGCCATCACCAGTGCATGGCCGGCTGCCGCTCACACTCCCCTTCCGCCGGCGAGCTCCTTCTCTCTCTCTCCCTTTCCCCTCCCTCTTTCTCTCCCTTTCCACATCACTACCGCTACCACTGCCAACGACCCTCTGCTGCTGCCGCCTCTCACCGGCAACTACTGGGCGGCATTGGTCGCCACTGGTGAGAGGCGGCAGCAGCCGTGGGTCGCTGGCAGTGGTGGCGATGGTGGTGTGGAAAGGGAAGGAAAGAGAGAGAAAGAGGGAAGGGAAAGGGAGAGAGGGGGAGATCGTCGACCGGTTTCAGCGGGGGAAGGGAGGGAGAGGCGGCTGGTGAGTACGGGAGAAAAAAAAAAAAAAAAAAGAAGGATAATTTTGGAAAATCACTATTTGAGTGTATGAAAGGTTTCTTTTTTTTATTTTTTTATCTTACGTTTAAATTGAAAAGTAAAAAATAAATATTCAAATTTCTTGGGATTGATGTACGGTAACATGATTCCCCCTAAAGATAAATCGGTAACGACTTTATTTAAGATTTTTTTTTTTTTTTTTTATTATTATTTTTTTAATTTTATCGGTTTCGGTCTTATTCCTTCTGGTATGCTCTTCCTTTATCACATTTATAGTTAAATTAAAAATATGTCTATTTTTTTATTTGCCCCCTTTGAACGCCTAAAAATAAAAAATTACACTTTTTTCAAAAAAACAAATTATAATATTAAATAAAAAAGAAAAAGAATGGGATGATTACGAAATTTCTAAAATATTTTTAATATGTTTTTTATGATTTTTAAATTTGTATAAATATTTTTTAAATGATCTTCTTAAAATAAATAATAACAATTAATTTTTTATTTTTTTAAGCATAAAAAATTGTTTTGTACTTTTTGGATGTTCAACTTGTTATTTTATTTTATTTTTTGTTTTGAAAAATAAAGATAATTATTTTTAAAAACAGTTATCAAATAAATCATTTTATTTTAAAAAAATAAAAAATATTTATTGAAATTGTTTCTAAAGACAATTTTCTAACATCTTTAATTTTATAAAATATTAAAAATTACATTCTACCCTTTAACTTTAGAACAATTTTAAAAACAAGCATAAAAAAATATGACTAAATCAAATGTACTCGATCAAAAAAAAAATCAAATGTACTCGATCAAAAAACAAGACTCCGCAATCTCATCGTCTCAATTGTGCATTAGCCTTGAGGATTCCAATTCCATTTATCTCTATGATGGTAACCTTCAAATATCCAACACTCAAAAGCAACATCTCCAAGTTACTTGCCATGTAAGCGAAGCAACCTTGAAGTTTCAAGTCCCAAGCAAGAAACTGTCCATTTGAAATTGGGCAACATCCATGGCTCGAGTTGAGCCCACAAGCAATGTAAGATTCTGTGTGAGACACCAAACGTTAGGCAGCCATTCATAAAGAAAAGCATTGCCTGTGGCTGTGGGCATCATTCACAGCTGAAATCAAAGGAGAAATTGTAGCTGTTCTTCTATCATTTTCAAATCAAATCAAAGGTTTAGTGGCTGTTGAAAAGTCTCATCATTCTCTCCATTTCCATGTAGCCAAGAATGATTTGTTAGCAATTTTTCCATAATATAGATAATGAAATTATATATAAAAATTAAGAATGTCAATAGACAGATATGTAAATTAATTGATTTGACATATAATAGAAGACTAAAATTATAAATAAAGAGTCAAAAAATTTCCATTTATATGAATATGGTGTTACAACTTTTATAACTTCGTCATTATGAGACTTAATTTATACATAATGTTTTCGAGTAATGAAGGAAAATGAAAAGATATAACTTATATAATTATATAAATGCATTCAAGTTGGTAACCCATCGTCACCATTAATTTGTACATAATGTTTGTAAATAATGAGTATTAACTTTCATATAGTTTTTGATTGGAAAATTAAGAAATATCAATCTTTTATATAAGGTTAAGTCTCAAGCCACACTCTCATTTTTATGCATTTTTTGTGTTTTTTTTATAACAACATATACTACATAAAGTGACTCATTTACTATATGAGAGTAGTAAGTTGAAAATTCTGATATAAAAAAATTCACAAAGTGATTTAGAGTGCGTTTAACAGTAATTTTAGGAAGTGTTCTTAATTTTTTTATACTTGAAAGATAAAAATTTTAAGTTTCGAAAGGAGTATAAACAATCAAATTTTTTTACTTTTTATAGAATATTAAAAATAACTTATTGAAACAATCAAAACATAATATCAACACAATCTTCACCTTATTAATACTTAATACTTAACATAAATAAAATAATTAAAAAACAAACAACTTAATAGTTAATACTATTAAGTTGTATTTAGAATTAAGTTAAATTAAGTTATATTTATATTTAAGTAAACAAATAAACCCCGTATAAATCTGTTATCATGTTAAATTCCATTTTGAGTGAGATATTTATAAATTAACTTTTTTTTCTTTTTATTTTTTTGAGTGATATTAGAGTTAGGTCATGAATATAACTTACAAGGATGTTGTATGGAAAGAAAAATGTTATTTGTTTTGCAAGTGAAATGACTAATAGTTTGTTTGGTAGTGATTTTAGGAAGCGCTTTTAATATTTTTAATACTTGAAAAATTTTATCTTTCAAGTGTTAAAAATGATTTTTAGAATTACTTTTAAACGTATTCTAAGTTCTCCCATTAATATTGAATATAATGTCTCAATCTTAAATCAAATAGTTGTAAGTGTATTTACATATACTTTTGAGGATTTGCTCTATCATTGTCAAATACGTAAGTGTAGGTGTATTTGTCCACAAATTGAAAACAAGACTACCATGATTCAATTATTAACATATCCACACTTGAGATAAAAATGAATTGTTCCAAGACTATCCACAAGTCAATTGAAATAATTGTAGAAATCAGATTAATTCCAAATGATTGAATTATTGGCTACGCAAAAGCTTGAGGGCCCAATCCATGTTTCTCTCTCTATTAATTTCCTTTATTTTTATTGAAACATGTCAATATCAAGTTTTGTTTTGTTAATGATAAAATTATCTGGGCCATAGCTTCGGCCCATTGCAACACAAATAAGCCCAATACCCACCTTTGAACACCCAAACTCTTGGGCCTTCTTCATGACTAGCCCACTAAGCCCAATCCAAGATGATGATTCCCCATAACATTCCACGCATTATTGCCATTGCATGTAAACAACTAAAAAATAAATTGTTTTATTAAACAAACAATGTTATAGTAATGTGTTTAAGTTTAAAGAGATTGAAGCAAAGTGAAATATGAGAGTGAGTTAAAAAGGAATGACAACAATTCTTTGAAACATCTCCAGATGTAGAACTCAAATCATAGACTTATGATATAATGAATTAATTTTCCTACTATGAAAATTATGGTCTTCTTGAATGGTAAGACCCATTTATTAGGGTTCTATGAGTAGCTTAGTAGGCAAAATATCATAAATTAATAATATGTTCCTACATGTGCATAGATAATGAAATGGTATTGCATATTTATGGACCTCTAAGATGGTATAATTTATGCATTAAACCTTTAGTAGTGACATATGTCCATTAGATGGTCTCAATATTTATGGACCACCATTTGTTGAACAATAGGGAGAGGACCATGTTCAAGATCAAGGACGAGGACGAGAATGAGGATGAGGAAGAGGAAATGGAGCAACATTGGATGGTCTCTCAAATCAATCGGAGTTGAAAAGACGTCATCAATGCCCACAACGAAGAAGGAAACCTCCTTCATGTGGCATACATTGATGACTTTTATAAATTTTATTTAACATAAATTGATGATACACATTGCTCATTTGTTGCTTGTTGGTTTATTTGTATTGATGATGCATGCTAACTTTTATTGATTGTTAGTTTATTTATATTAGTGACGTATGTTGATTTATAGTATGCTAATATTGAAGTTGTCATCTAGTAATGTTGAATTTTAATATTTTAGGCTTGTTGGTATTCATTGTTATTATTTTGTTAGTTGTTAGGATATTTGTTGGTTTATTAGTTTATATATACACGGACAATGTATTAGGTTTTTTATTCATAATGGTAGTTGATCTTTAATCATTTAGTATTTGAATACGTTTGATTGTTTAGGGATTGAACATATTAATATAGGTTATTGATTACTAAGAATTGAACATATTAATACAAGTTATTGGTTGATTTTTTTTTTTTTTTTTTTATTGTTATGATGTTTGATGGTTCATATGAATAAGGTTACTGATTTTTTGCATTCATGATAATAATTGATCTTTGATCATAGTTGATATCTTATTAATTGTTGGGATGTTTGTTGGTTTTTTAGCATTTTCATGAACAATGTTATTAAAAACATTTGATAATTAAGGATTGACTTCGAATTTATATTTATGATATAATGCAAATGTTATAGTTTACGAGGGTCTTTTTAAAGATAGAATCGAAAAATGACAAGTTGGGTATGATGAATCTCTTAAATACTTCATGATGGCATCCATGTTACCTACATCTGTTTACAACATGCTTGGCTGAACCTTTTCATGAAGTAAATGAAGGATTTTGACCCTAATATATGCGGGATATTTGGGTTATTAATCCATTGTTTTTAGTTGGCTGAGCAGAGATAATATGCCGTAAAGACCTTTAATAACCTCGGAAGTTGTGGATGAAATTGGTGGTAGTCAATGTAACTAAACCAGCACGAGGTTGTGAAGGCTCGTCTTGAACACTTTGCATGATAGCAAGTTGTGTCCGATGTCTAGGGTCATGATCTACAGATAATGCATGATATGATTGAATGGGTTAATGAGACGATCATACATGGTAAACTTGGGCACCACAAATCCAAGGAGTTACTTTTGTTGCATGATAGAGTTCAAAACACAACATATCGTCCAACATACACATGGCAAACCAAAGCAAAACTTGGGGATGATAGAATTGTGCAAATGGTTCAACATTACATTGTAGCTTCTTATCCTTTCCCACAAAGAACACTAATTGTTAGTGCATTGGATCTTGTTTTAGGTTATAAGTGACTAGGTCCAAAAACTTCACCTCATTATCAAGTTACCAAGTGATTTAATGCACTCCACAAAGGTAAACTCTTACAAACAAGGATAGTTAGGTGCTAAGAGATTGATATAAGGTTAATGGTTTAACTCTAACATTAAGCGTGAAGTTGTACATAGGAGCTAAATAGGAGTTGCAAGGGTTACGAAAAGGTCACCCTCTTGTTGATGTTGAGGCTTCTATATATACATATTGTTCACTCTAACTAGGATTAGTCAATTATGATTGGGTGGACTAGGGTTGCATTGGGTTGAGGGAACGATGTTGGGTTGTTATTTGTTTGTTAGCTTTATTCTTGCATGCGATGCCATAGTTCTTATGCTTGGGTTGTTATTGGTTGACCAAGTTTGTCCATCGACAAACAAGAATGTCCACGTTGATGGGACGTGTCAATGATTTGATGCTTTTGAACCTCCACTCACGAAGCCATCCCTACTTAGTTGTTTAACTATATTAGGATTGTTATGTTTAGATGGTGTTGGGATGGGCTCCATCCTTGTGAGTTTGTCATCACTTAGGCTCATTCTAGTGCAACGAGCTCGTTCAAACATTATATGGATAAAAACAAAGGATGTTATTACTTAAAAAACGTATGAAACATGTGTAACCTTTTTGATGATTTAGAAGAGAGGATTCATCAATAACATTTATCCATATACGCATGTACATGTCATGATGAACTTGTAGCATATATTTATGAATCCACGTATCAACTTTAAATTTAAGTCTTCACCACCTTGTTATCAAAATTTGAAACACATTTCCCCTCTAGTATCCAAAATTATTTTATTGTCATTTTTAGCTTAAAACATCAAAAATAAAGAAATATTAAAGAAAAAAGACAATAGTTATCTTGAAAAGCATAGACATAAGAATTGAAAAATATAGATTGTAAAATATTTAATCATACATGACATGTAACAATGTATTAGTTAAAATGATCAGGTTCATGGGTGATCATGGTTTTAAAAACCGGATTGGACTAGCCAGTCGTGGTTCTGTTTTAGTTCGATTATTTGATTTGGCCAAGGGTTGGACCAACATCGGATCTGGTGAACTGACGATCAGACCGGTGAATTGGACAAATTGGTCGATTCATTTCGAACCAAACAGTTCAACCCTTTTAATTTTTTCCCCATAAAAGATGTCATTTTGTTCAATATAAAAGCCTTCCTTCCCCTTCTCCTCCTTAGTCGCACCTCTCTAGCGCCATTGCACAGCATGTTGCTGTCGGCCCACCTTTTTGCCTCTGATGAGGAGGTGAAATCCATTTTTGTGAGTTTATTATTTAGTTTAAAGTTTTAGAATTTAGATTATATATATATTACTTTATTTTCACTTTCTTTATTTTAATTTCCATATTCTATATTTTATTTTTGTTTCCATATTCCATATTTTATTATTTTATTTTCATTTCCACATAAGAAGTAAATATTAATACTTTTTATTTTATTTTAATAATATATAAAATATATATTTATGCCATTATCGTTTTGATCACTGGTTTTATCGGTGAATCATGAACTGATAACTTTTTCGGTTTAATAATTGGTATGGTTCTAAAAACATTGTGGGTGATATAGGTCTTGTTTGGGAACTGTTTTAAAAAACAATTTTCTATTTTTTATAACAAAAAAAAAAAAACTGAAAAACTCGTTTGACAATAATAAACTGTTTTTTGTTTTTTGTTATTAGAAAACAGAAAACATGATATTTTCAAATAACATCTTTTAGTTGTTTTCAATTGTTTTCAGTTGTGTTTTTGAGAATTATTCTAAAAAATAATTATATAAATATATATAATGATTAAAAATAAAGATATGGATATAAAAATTATTTTTATAACATATTTAAAAATATTAATAATAAGTTAAAAACATTTAAGGTTTAAAAAAATTTTGATTTTGATTTTTAAAAATATCATATGGTAGTTTTTAAAAACTATTTTTTAGAACGATTTTAAAAAACAATTACTAAATCAATACATATAATTTATAATTTCAGAGTTGCAGAAAGCCTTCTTAATCGAATAACTGATATTTCAAGAACTTTCGGGGAGGCTATTGAGATTACAAGAAACCTCAAGACGTTTCTGATATTTTCAGTCACAGCTGAACGGTCAAAAGCTGAGGGTTTTGAGTCCAACTCACCAGGTAGGAGGTTAGGGGGAGAGAGAGAGACAGAGAGCATCTTCATCAGTCGACAATGGCGGACGACGACTACAACGATATGGATATGGGGTTTCTCTCTCTCTCTCTCAATATATTATATAATATTATATTATATATGTGAAGTTAGAGTTTGGTGTGTTACTCTCAATAGTTTTCCGTTTGGTTTTTGAGAAAAGGCAGGGAAAATAGAAGAAAGTGAAATTCCGGGTTTATTTTTGAAGTTTTTATGATTTGGGACGTAAGAACATGATTACCATCCACGTAAGATAAGAAAACGTTTGATTGCTTTGATTTTCCCCAATTTTCTCCGCAACCAAACAGATATTGAGGGAAAAGATATAGGAATTTTTATTTTCGAAATTTAATGGAAACGAGTAGGTGCAGATAATACCTTCTTACATGCAAATACACACACACACAAAGGGTCTTAGGGATTTGTTAAGTAATGGTTGTGGGTAAATAGAACTGGCTTTACCTGTTAACCAGTTGAAAATGGTCGAGATGGTTCTGTTTTGGTGTCATAAGGGACCAGTATAGGGGGCTTATTGCCTGATACATCTCAGTGTTTATGGGGTTTATCTCGATTATTGATATAGATGGGTACAAATTTCTCAGGCAAGTAATTTCTAGTACCTTGTCGGAATATGGTATATGGATACCTAGTGGCCCTAAGGTACATTGATTTCCTAACCCAGAATGATATTCAGAATAAGTTCTATTGATATAAAAAGAGTAAGTGCAAGGAAGGATGATGCATCCTTTGAGCTAAATACAACATGGATAACAGAACAGATTGTCAGGAGAAAATGTAACTTAAATATTGAACCTGTTTGTCTATCATATCTTGTATCGTGATCACCAACCCAATATGGCTGTGTGATGAACTTGAGAGAATCATGGTAAATATTAGTTTCATACATTATCATGCTTGCAGTACATTAAGTGCTTATTTGGGAGTGATTCTCATGAAACCACTTCTAATTCATGGCACCTTTATATTCTATCAGAAATACTTTTACAGGGTATCAATTAGTATTTGAATATAAACCAAACAAGTGTTTTGAAAGTGTTTTTAGTAATGAGATATATCAACAAAAGGTAATTTTTGGAAGAAACTTCTACCAAGTGCTAGTCCAAAAATGATTTCAAGTGATTATTCAGATTTTTAAAATTGATTTTTGAATCTTTGCCAAACGCATAATTTGACTGATAAGTGTATATTTCTCTAAGGTGAAAAAGGGCAGCCTTCGTTATTTATTTGTTTTCTCAATGGTGTTCTAAAGTTTTTATTTTACATTGAACTTGCATTGCAATCACAGTAGTCAAATGCACCATGACATTAGTCTTTTTTTTTTTTTTTTTGTAATAAGCTGCTTCAAAGGCATACATTTGGTCTCATAATTCTCATGTATTTTGTAGAATGTGCCACCTTTAGTGTCATTCCATAATGAAATTTTGAATATGATTTTCTTAATATGTAAGGATTCTTAGAAAGAAACCTTAAAAGGGGAGAACCACAGCACAAGGATGTATACAGTTAAAAATTCGACAGGCAAGAAAAACAAAGGACAAGAAGGCCAAGATAACTAGGGCTGTAACTTGATGGGTTAGGTTAGATTGGTGGCTAATCCAAGCCCAACCTGGATTAAGAAACAATTGACTTGAGTCCAACCCCTAACCTGAAGTACTTAACTCAAGCCTGTCCCAATCTCATTTTTCTAAATTCAAACTGGTCGAATTAGGCTCTGGTTGATTTGATTCGACGATTTAAAATCCACCCACAATGTTTTTAAAAACTTTTTTTTATATATTCATACTAAAATTTAAATAGTAAATGGGATAACAAAAGAAGTAAAATAAATTTATGTATCTTTCTAGTAAAATGAAAAAGTATATAATATAATTATAATTTGATATTTTCCTAAAAAATTTATAAAATAAAATAAATATTATTATATAGGATAATATTTTTTGATAGGCAAGCTATGAATATGTATCAAAGAAGCCTACGCAAAAAGTGCAACAAAGTACACATGGTGTATGCATTTGACGTCCACCAAAGGTTATCTAGGATGATATAAATTTTAAATATTGGATTGGGTTTGGGTTAGGCTTGGGTTATTCGAACCTTTGTCAGAGTCTAACTTGAGTATTAAAAATGATTGCCCAAGCCCTTCCAAAGGTTGGGTTGAATCGGGCCAATCTGCCCCAGTTGCACCCCAATTAGATAATTGACCACAGATAGGCCTCAGGTTAATGAAAATCTATCAATGAAATTTATTATAAAGAAAGGGGGGCAGGCCACCCTCCCTTAAAGAATTATTAGGCAAGAAGAAACAGACCTTAAGAAGAAAAGAATCTAGTGGAAGTTTAATCTGCAGACATGTAAAGTTACACTAACGAAACCCTTTTTCTGTTTGCATTGTTGTCAGTGCCCTTCCCTCCCTTCTCTTATAACTACCATGCTGCTTTGTATATATGCTCGTGGACATGTTTAACTTTGCTATATATATGTTTTTGTGTGTGTGTGTGTGCGAGTTGGTACCAATAACTATTAATAATTTTTGCTTTGTTATCCATTTAAGGTGCCTTATTATTTAATGAAACAAATTTTGATGCTGCAGATATGAGGATGAACCTCCAGAGCCTGAGATCGAAGTAAGAAGCTGTTATATTGATTTGCTTCCTCAAATCATCTGGTATATTGAAATGTTATTTTTTCAAAAGTTTATTGATTAAAGTATTTCTGGAATAATTGACAGGAGGGTGCAGAGGAGGATGCTGATAATAATAATAATGAAGACATTCCGGACGCTATCGAAACTGCAGAAAAAGAACAGGTGCCTGTAGAACGTCCTCGAAAGACTACCAAGTATATGACAAAATATGAAAGGGCAAGGATCTTGGGTACCCGTGCTGTGCAGATCAGGTTTTATTTTCAGAACCTATCAATCTAAAGTCCTGTTGACCTAGGTGGTTGATGCCATAATAATTTTTCATGTGGATTGAGCAGCATGAATGCGCCTGTGATGGTTGAGTTGGAGGGTGAGACTGACCCACTTGAGGTATGAATCTTTGTGAGGTATGCTGGTCTAGAATTTTATTTTTTCCGCTCTAATGGTATTCCAGTGTCTTTGGTCATGCTAATATGACTCAGTTCAAGTAAATGGAGCCTTATCTCAACTAATGATGTTGGATCAATAATGCTTTTCCATTCTACTTATATAGAGCTAGAGTCATATATTTTTTCTTTCATTAAATTAGCATGTCTTGTCCCATAATTGCAGTCTAGGCCCTTTTTGGTTTTCCCTCAATCTCATGCATGCTACCAAAAACACTCATCTGCAGTTAGCCTTCTTTAGGCATGGGCAAATAATCCCAACTTTCTCCAATCTTGTGTACCATAGTGGTGTTATCTCAACTGTCTCATAGATGCATGCAGTCTAATTCTATCATTTTCCCCTTTTTTTTTGTTTTGTTTTGTTTTTTTTTTTTTTCATATATATTTTGTCTCTTTTGATAAGAAACTGAATTCTATTTAGAAAGGGAGAGAGAGAGAGACAGGGAATGAGAAAATATCTATATCAGAAGAAATAAATAAATAAATAATAAAGAAACGAATGAATACAACAGTCAAAAAAAAGAAAAAGAAAAAAGGAAAAGAAAGAGGATGGTAACTCCCAAAGAATCTCACCAAAGTAATGGCTCCCTTCTTAGCTAATAAATCCCCTGCATGTTCACTGAGCTGTGAGTTTGAAGTTGTAGCTCCCCTCTTCTTTGTTTTGCCTCTCATCTGTTTCAACACGGACCTTTCAGCCATTGCATTTTGTGAATCTTGTTTCAGGACCATAAAGCCCAGCTTGTCCAACAACTATCTCACAAAGTTTCAATTTTTTTGCATTGATATATGTTGATTACACAACACTCTAAAAACATGCAGCCAATTCATCTAACCAACTACTAGCTCCACAAGTTTCCTCTTTGTGCTATATCACATTGATATTCCATTTTTCAATTGTTTTAGATTGCGATGAAAGAACTTCGTGAGAGGAAGATACCCTTCACCATTCGCCGCTACCTGCCTGATGGAAGGTAAGGGTCTTAGTTTGAAGTTACTGGCCTTCTTTTTAGGTTAGCCATACTTAGTTGAACTCCCTGCTCTTTTTCTGTTTTCATCTGCTTTTCTTCTATATTGAAAACCTTTGGTTCTGTGACATGCTCCAGTTATGAAGACTGGGGAGTTGATGAATTGATTGTAGAAGACTCGTGGAAGAGGCAAGTGGGTGGTGATTGACTAGTTCTCATTTGGCGGCGAAGAAATGAACTAATGGAAGTTCCATGTGACGTATTTTTAGAACTTCCTACTGCAGACCTGATTAGTTTGACCAGCAATACATACGTGTACAGGATGTTTGAAGTTGATTTTGTGCCTCAATGACCATCCTTAACTCATGTTGTAGATGTTTCTCGTCTTTTGGTTTTTGTAGAGACCTATAATGGGGTTGATATTAATGGCCCGTGCTCAATTCCAATCCATGGGGAAAGTTAGAATGAAGGTGCCCTCATGCTAAGAATCAGAAATCTCCCTTCTCATCTGACTGCAATTAGTGCTTGAAATTTGCACCTTTTCTTTTCCACACGAAAATTCTGATTGAACATTAGTTTGAGGGAATGATTGTTGAATCTTCCTTTTTGAGGCAAATTGCTGGAATTGTCTCTGACTGGTTTTCGGGACTTTTTATGTGCTTTGAGATCAAACTTCTCACACTTTTCCTAGATGCTTTTTCAGATATTAGGAAGTGCTTGATGGAAGTGGGAAACTGCATGGTGCCCACTGAAGGGTCCAGCACTTGTCGGTTTCATTGTCCCATCTGCATTAGGTGCTTTCGTCTATGCTTTTCATGTATTTATTTCTCAGAAGGCATTAGTGAATGGGATTTGTAACTCTGTTATGTTGATAGGGCTAAGTAGAGCCCTTTCTCTGGATTTTCGTCTAGAGATCAATTCATGAATAGTGTCTGTGTTGCTGGTAAAAATATGGCCTTTAGTTTTCACAGTTGTGCTTCTCTTTTTCTTGAGTATTCTAGACTGCTAATTAGTAATTACACTCCCCAGTTATATGATTTACCACGTTTACCCAACACTCATGACACTTTGTTTTTAGTTTCATAAAATCAAATCATTATATTTTTTGTGTGATGATCCATTAGAATCTCGACCAAACTTGAATTGCACATGGGCCTCACGTGGGTTAGAAGCGTTTGGCCTGATAATGTTACGACCCGAATATAGGATCCATGGATCCCTTAATATCTTTGTTTTCTTTAATTTATTTTCATCTAGTTTCCTTATTTTAATTTAGTTTCCTTGTCCCATGTATCCTCTGAAAGGCAAGTAACTTGTATAAAATAGGGAGAGTGTAGTGGGAAAGGGAGAAAAAATAGTTAAATAAAATTTGATTCTCTCAATTTGCATCTTCTCGTTTAGATCATCATCCACTAAAGGACTAGAAAACAAGAATACCTTAGACTTGAAGATACTTTTCACCGGATAAACAAGTAGTTGCCTTATTGGAATTGTCAAGATGATCATAGCAATAAACTTGAAATACGAACACATGGCTTTTAAAATAGAGGAGTGAGGTAATGGGGACGATGCTTCAGTCAATAGAAGCAGGACAAGCTATCACTCACATGGTGCATACTCTTTTTCAACCAACTTTTCCAAATTTTCAAGGTGAGAATCTTGGTGGGTGGATTTACAAATGTGACAATTTTTCAAAAATTGATGGAATTAGGGATTAAGAGAAGGTAGGCTTGACATTTAAAAGGAAGGGCCTTGAAATGGTTTCAAGGGCACGAGGCTAGTAATAAGGAACTCAATTGGGCACAATCTTTTTATATATGTTCTAGATTTGACCCTAGTGATTATGACAACTTTATTGGGCAAATAACCAAATTGAAACAAGTTTCTATGGTTATAGCATACCAAGAGCAGTTTGAAGCGCTGATGGTTAGAACTAGTGGATCACAAGACGAATTTTTTTGTTCAATATTTAATTAGTGGTTTGAAAGAGGCAATTGAAAATTAAGTCATCATGTTTTGACTAAACACACTAGCCCAAACCATCGGGTTAACCTTGTTGTAGGAAGGGACAATAGAGGCAATTCTCAAGAAAGTTAAGGACTCTAATGGAAATGGGAGAGTACAGTGAACTTTATGGGAATTATAATGAATTAGAATGACCAATTACAACCCATTAAGATTATTTTATTCGCAAAGATGCAAAAGAGACAAGGAAAAAAGGCTTTGTTATTATTGTGACGAGAAGTATCAGTTTGACCATAAATATAAAAGAAAACAATTTTTTTTTTGTTAAATGGTCATGAAAGTGGAGGGGGAGCAACATATGAAGCTCAAAATGATATTAGAGAGGAATATCTCATTAGATCATGAGGATTTGTAGCAACATTAAGAAGAAGGTCATCACTATACTAATTAACTCAAGAAGTACCCATAATTTCGTTGATCCCATAGTGGCCACAAGAATCGAATGCTCAATACAAACTACCAACCCCATGAAGATGACAGTGGCATATGGAACTAGAATTACTAATGATGCTTTGTAGGCAATTGACATGGACATGCAAGGGAAGAAATTTGAAGTAGATTTGAAGCTTATACCTTTTTAGGTGGGTGCAATGTGGTATTAGAAATTCAATGGCTGGCTGGATTGGGACTTATATTGTGGAATTTCAAGAATTTGATAATGAAATTTATTGTTGATGAAAGGAAATTCGTGTTAAGAGGTGTGACTACAGGTTCCAACAAGTTAATTTCAATAGATAAAATTCAAAAGGATTTGAGACATATATCTTAAACATCTACAATTAAATATTTATCATACAAGAGGATGAGGAAAATAAAGTTGAAGAAGACAATGAGGCAATTGTCTAACTCATTTCTAGAAGATGCAACATGGGAAGATATTTACAAGATTCAACAAAAATTTCTGCGGTGTCAGCCCTAAGAACAAGGCTTCTTTTGATGGGGAAGGGAATATTACAAATAATGGGTCCTAAGATCCCTTAGTATGTTTGCTTTCTTTATCTAGTTTCCTTATTTTAAATTAGTTTTCTTGTTTTATTACCCTACCCCATATAAAATTGGAAAAGTGTAATGGGAAAGGTGCAATGTATCTCAATAAAAAAAAATATATTCTCTCAATTTGCATCTTCCTTGGCGCACAAGTCTTCTAGAATCTATCCAATCCATCCAAGTTTGGTAGCACTCATTTTAGATGTGCTGGCGCTTTATTAAAATAAGCTGCAGAATCAATTTTAGAGGGGTGGTGTTTGAATGCTGGATTCACTTCGTAGTTTGTGGGATTTGTGATCAATGCAAACCATTCCATGTGATTGCGAGGAATAAACGTACTTTGGTCGGTCATACTTAATTATTAAAAAAGAGAAAAAAAAAAAAAAACTGGTCGGCTTGGTTAAAAAGTGAATATGGAAAGTGGAATGCTAACGTCTTTTGATTTACTTCCCTGAAAACAAACAAAAATACAAAATGTCAAGAATTCTAATAATAATGGTGAAGTACCCTTTCATTCCTATGTTTGGCTTCCTAGATACTTTTCCTTTCATTTGCATAGTAAATTCATAAAAATCATAATATAAAAATATATTTTTTCGGTATTTATTAAAAAAATATTATTAATTAAATAACGTCATATACATATTTTTAGATCCTATTTTTTATACCCGATTTATTTATATTTTTATATCTTAAATTTATTTGTTTATAGCATCGTTAAATGGTTTAAACTTATCATGTATATTTAATAGTCACCATTACTATGCCTTAAGAAGTTCAAAATTGACCCGTCATTTTACAACTGTTAGAGCATCAGATTTTGTAAGCTTGGAGACAAAAGTTATGAAACAAATCATGCACTTAAAAAAGCCATGCCATAATTTACTGTGAAGATAAAGATATTGTTTTTATTTGTCATAATCAAAAGTTTGTAATGGTAGGTGGCCCCATCAGTGGACTAACCTTGTCACTACCCACCACATATAATTGGTTGCCAATTTTCAAACTTCCCTAAATTAAATTAATTAATGGATAAATAATTATTCCAAAAGCTAGACTTGGATGCTTCCTTTTCATCAAGTCAATGGAGGCATCCCAATATCCTTGGTATCAAGAATTTGCCTGTGAATATGGAAGACAATGAGTTTAATACCCAAAAAAAAGAAGAAAAAAAAAAATTTTGAAGTGCAGTTTTATTGTCTTTAAGGATAGAAAACTGTTTTTCAAAACAGTTACAACATATGCTTGTAACTTCCAGCTCCCGATGAGTATGTGGAGTGGGTTCATAGTCAGCTACATCGTACAGTAGCAAATAAGGATGGGGCATGGCTCATGTGAGACCTGAAAACAAGGGAGAAAGGTAGAAGGAGAAAAGGGTTTGATTTTGTAAAGGCCCCTTAGGGCCTTGGGTGCGTCTGCCTGTCCTTTTGCATGATACCTTCAATCAAATTGTGCTTTGACAAATATGCATAAGTGGACTGGCCCCATCACTCCTCCCTTTTCCTACCACCTTCCACCCGATATTATCATCACTTTCTCTTCTTACGCTCTCTCTACACTTCCAGTCTGGTTCTGACTTCGGAAGCTGTGGAGTGAAGAACCCACATCACTTCATCATCATCGCCTCTGTAAAAAGGTGCTTTTCATCTCCATCATTGTGAAATTCCCAGTTTCCCAGAAAGAGTTGAGAGTCAATTCTTAAACCCATTTTAATTTTACTGCTTAATTAATGATTTTGATCCTGAAATGGTTTTTCTTTCTTTCCTTCTTTTGGGGTAGGATTTTTTTCATGCATAATTTTTGAAGATCTTGCCCTGTCCTTCCTTTAGGGTGTTCTGGGTTTTTCATTTATTGTGGTGTCTTGATGAAGTTGTGAGAAAAGGGTCTGTTCCAAGTCATCTTACACCAATGAAGACCCTAATTTTTCAAAGAAAATATTGATTTGGTTCTGATATTTCATGGGTTTGTTCCTAATTTGTGAATTTTGAAGGGGTCATTAACCCATCCCGCAATCTTCATTGATGCTCTCTTCTTCATTATATGCGAAAATTCTTGGTTTTCTGTGATTAATGTCTCTGTATCTTCATTAAATGGGTAAGAAATTTGCCTCTACTTTTTTTTTTTCTTTCACTCGTGTCAAGGATATAGGTCAGTTCTAAGTCGTTTGACCTGTGAGCTAGACAATCTGTAAGTCTTAAAACAGGTGGGAATGGGGAAATTTCGATGACACAGACCCTAGTTGTCAAAGACACGTTTCTAAAAAATGTTTGGGTGCTAATATATTTAGCTGGGTTTCTTCCCGTATATGAATCTTGGAGGTGTGGTTACTCCAGTTTATAATCTCCATTTTGGTCATTCTGATAGTCATTTTGTGTAGAATTATAGTCCATTGAAAGACCCATAACTTTTTTTTTTTCTATATTTTTTTAATTCAGAAATCTTCTGGTATCATGCTTGAGACTTATGTTTGGAGTTCATTGATGATATCTCTTATTTTTTTCTTTCTGAATTTTCATTAAAATCTCATTAGCATCTGGATCTCTTTCCATGACTGGTTTTGTTTGTGAAGCCAGGGTTAATGCTAAGTCATCTCACATGCAACAGCATCATTCTTCATCATTTGTAAGTTTCCGAGTGCTGAATAGGATTTGATTGATTAGATAAAATATAGTTTGATTTTAATCATGAATTCAGGCCATGTACTCTTTTAATAGTTTATCATATTCTTGAATCTCAGTAGTGTATGTGTATGACATTTTAGTTATTTCTTTTTTGCATCACCTGTAAATATTTCATTATGGGTATTGAAATATTGTCTGCAGTAATGTCTGCAAGTGATTAGATAAGGGTCATCTCAACCAGCATGGCAGTCAATACATGTGTCTCAGGAGAGGAGTGAACATGCCCAGAACCTAGTTCTCGAGAGAGTGATTAGGTATTGACATCTTTCTGAATGGCATCTTTCTTTAGAGTTTGAATTTCTACTTTTTCTGTCTGTTTTTGCTTCATTTTTGTTCTTACTTTGTGTTTGACTGATACATAATAACCAAAAGTGGCTGCAAGACAAGGTAGAACCCTTGCTGGAGAGTTAGCGACTTCTTGAAATCTATCAGTCCTAATGGTGGACCAACAAGTGGAATTCCTAGCTGATTTTGCTGAGAAATTTAAAGAATTTTCCCCTGATCATGACAGTTTTGATGATTTTCTTCAAGACCAGGTACTTAAAACTTCAGTATCTTTCCCCAATTAGTGCAGGGAAGACACTTAAATCAATTTATGTTGGACAATCATGTTATCAATTTTTAAATTTAGAGGATCCTGTTCATGTTTCTTCAATTAATTGCAGGAAATTGTTTATCAATCATTACAAGCTAGCGGCCTGAACAACAGAAATAGTAATGATGATCACTGTGACCAGGAGAACAGATATTCAGAAGAGGGTCAATCTTCAAATGCTGAAAGTGTTGACTTTCAGCTAGCTGTTGATGAAGCTATTGCTAGATCCTTGATGATGGAGGAAGAGTTTGTGAATGTATCCATCTCTGAACCCAGTGGAACTGCTGAAGGTAAAATAAGTATTCTTCCATATGAGTCTTTGGTGGTAGTTGCTAAGTTTGTTAGGTTCTTTTCGAACAATTTTCTGCAACTTTGCTTGGCACATAACATATTGCTGTCATAATTGATTTCCCAGCTTATATTTTAATGGGATGAGTGCAATTAATTTGGTTCTAGGGATGCTTTGAAGGTGGACTATTGTTTGGCATGTATTCATATAAAGTTACAGATTAATGTTCTACTGCCAAATTACCCAATTTTCTCAAAATGCTCATAGCTTTTAAAGCCCTTCAGAGAAGCAAAGTGATGGGTATACCAGAAAATCTATGCACCTCAGCAATCTTTCAACGAGTATTTCATACTTAAGTTTTGATATTGTTGTTGCCAAATTAGTCACAAATCCTAAAATCCAAAGAAAATTTGTTGTCAAGAGGACTTCAAGATAAGAAAATACTTATTAAACGAGAAAGAAAGGGGAGAATATTAAATTTTGATTCAAGTGTAAAGATATGAAACTAATTTATGATAATATGAAAAATTTTGCTAGCAATTCATTTTTGAAACATCACATGAACATCTTCCTTTTTTTGTTTGTTTGTTTGTTTGGTATGGTGAGTTGGAGAGAAGAGAGACTATCCTTAGGTTGGAAATTTGTATGCGTCATCAATCAGGTTGTTGCCTGATCTCCATCATTGAAGTCAAATACAAACTGCACCATCACCTCTGACCTTCTGCCAAGATATGGGCAGAAGGTTGGTTGAAGCACATTGTGGTGCAGGTGAGCCATTATGTAAAGGAATCCAAGGATTTCTTTCTCAGTTGGTTTTTCATTTCTCAGCCGATAGAATCTTTCCTTCTTTCAGAAAACTTGGTTCTCTGCCTATAAGTTGTCCTCTCCTATTTATTGATGAGAATACCTGGAGGGGGATGTTGCAACAACCAATGTATAGGTACTGATATGGGTTGACAAATTTGTACTTGCTATTAGGTCTTGATTTTGGTAATGATATTCTATATATGGCGTAGATAATTGCTTTACCTTTAAAGGAACATCAGTCCATAATAGTCTCGAACGGACTGCATATTGGCAGCCAGTGTCCAGGTCCTTACATAATCTTATTAGGTAAAAAAAAAAAAAAAAAAACAAAGCAACAAAAATCTTTCCTGATACTAAGCCAGTGGTAGCCATGTCTCAATTAGCCATCTCGTCTATGCTGCAGAGTTACTAATCTGGCTATTGGTGTTACACTGGGTTCATGTTTGGCTCAGATCTGAAATGCATGGGCAGCTATCCAGCAATATTTAGGTGGTTATTTGACCCTTTCAAGTATAATTTGGCCTTTTTTTGCACTGATATAACATCTCCTTGGTCTGGGCAATGATTTATGAAATCTTTCTAGGTGCCTTTTACATTGTTGGATGTCCTTAGTGTATTCTCACCATTGATATCCCTTGTTGTCATATTTTGGTACCATGGCCTGGTGAGTCTATGCCATTTGATATTTTAAGATATATTTCAGGACTCTGATCTCTAAGGTGTGTTATTCTTGTCATGGGAAACCAATGTAGGCATGAACAGGGATACACTTTGGTGGGAATTTGTTAAAATTTAGAAAGCCAATTTGGAATATTCATTCATAATGGAGTCTTATTATCCTGATAAAGGATTCTTAATATCCTAATTGTTGTCATTTCCAACATCCTGAGCCCATGTTTCAACTTGGCAGACTCCCCTGCACTAACAACGTCAACATTCCCTCTCTCTCTCCTCCCTCTCCAACTGCCCTCTTAATTGCTTCCGCACAAATCCTTCCTGACTCTGCCCTGATTCCAAATTTTGAACTGGTTAAATTTGCTGAATTTTTATTCTATTATTATTATTCCTTTTTGGGAGGAAGGGGTTTGGCATACCTTTGGTTAGTTTTGTTGGCAAATGAGATATATTTTCAAAGTTTAATTTTATACCTTCTTGGTTGAATTGGATTAAGTGAAAGAATAATATTTAGATTAAGACTGTTCAATTTTTCTGTGTTCCCACTTCACTCTTGAAGTTCACTATGCATTGCAATTCATTCTTCAAGCTCCTACCAGTATATCTAATTGTAAGATGTTTGGATTTTTCAAGCAAATATCACTGCTAATAACCCCATTTTTTTTTACATATCCTGCAGGGGACACAGAAGTTACTGAGAATGCGGACGTTCGTTCTGTTCAAACTTCTGTTGCAGTAATATACTACATGACTTTCTAATACCCTAGTTAACATTTTTTTGTGTCTTGAAGCTGTGATCCATATGTGATAGTAGCCATTTTTGCTAAATGCAGGCTGTGAATCAAGATAACATTAATCCAGATAATATGACTTATGAGGTGGGCTCACTGATGTGACTGCAGTGTTACATATGTAAATTGTGATTCAAATCAAAATGCCCTTAGATTCCTATTATTCCTGCATGGTGGTCCAAATTATCATATACAACAAAGTCATGTGCATTGGTCATCCACAATCTACTGATGTATCTGTGTTTTTTTTCTTGTGTTAGGAATTGCAAACATTGGGAGAATCCATTGGTGTTGAGAGCAACGGTCTGTCAGTGAGGCAGATTGCAAGTTTGCAACATACCAAGTTCAAAGAAAAGAAGGGGATCTTTACAACTAAAAGAATCCATAAGGAGTAAGATTCATCTAAGTCTCCTCATTACATGGCATTATATGACAAAACAGAAGCTAAAAGAAAGGGGAAAAAAAGAGAAAAAAATCACACCTGGAAAACAACAAGCTTATTTCCAATGAAGAAGCTCAAAATTGTGAAATCCTTGTAGGCCTATGTAGTGATATAACCTTGAGCAACACATGACATGATCATATATGCTAATAAAGAGAAGGCTGATGGGCTATTAAATCAATTATTAAACTTCCCTTTCATTCAAATAAATAAATAAATAAAGCCAGTAATATCATTCATCTACATTGCTATGTGAAGGATGGTTCCTACTCATATTGGGACTGAACTCATCTTGATATACATATCAGTGCAAGTATTGGGGAAGTTAAATGCATTACGATTGAATCCAATTGCCCTTAAAGTTTTCAAAGAGCTTCTCTCTCTCTCTCTCTCTCTCTCTCTCTCTCTCTGAGTTCTGCATGTGAATTGAGCACATGCCACCCACCCTTATATCCATGTACCAACTGCATGAGCCCATAATCATGTATCTGGGAAAGAAGATGAATAACTTGAAGAACACATACAAACAATTGATATATATACTAAGTGATCTATATCAGAGTTTGTTCTCATTTCTATTCACCAATTTTGGTGTAAAGGAGTTCATGCCAGCACTATGGCTCCTCTAGGATGAGGCATAAACCATGCACTTCTGATTTTCAACTCTTAACTCCTTACTATTCCAGTCCATTGATATAGCTTGGGAAAAGAACACCGTTGAAGTGGGTTTACCCATGTCTGGTTCCTCTCTTTTTAAAAATATTTTTACTCATTTATTTGCTTGATAACAGTAAATTGTCTAATATTCACAAAAATCAAAGAGCAGATAAAATTGTTCATTTAGATTTACTATTCTTGTTAACTGGAGCGAAATTTTTTGAATTAAGATTAATGTTGATTGTGTTATGGATGGAGAATGATTTCCATTTTGATGAGAAGAATTTGTGTCATGATTTCTTGTTGCCCAGAGTCTCATGTTACATAAAAGAAATTATGTTTTGGCTAAAACTGTGGATGACTTTGAACATATTGGACTTTGGATTAACATTACTAATGTTAATTGTGATCTTAAATTAGTTATATTGCTGTATACTATTTTACACATGGACAAAATGCACAAGATTATATATTAAAATTTATGGGATTATTTTGTGCTTGAATTTATTGTCATAGATCAATTTTGAACTTGAATAGAAAGTTGAAAAAGGGGAATTTCTTATGCCTTTAAGAGGAGTGAAGTTTGAACTTGATTACTGCATTGTTGGGTATTTTAGTTGACAAAATGTTTATACTGAATGAAGCCCAAGATTTTTGAAGCATTGTTTGTGTACTAGTTACAGCCTACATTGCTGTTGAAACTTGGATGATATTTGATTCTATCCTACTTAATTCTCTGAGTGGTTGATTTCTGTAATAGAAATTTAATTTTGTGGGTTTAATTAAATTTTATAAAAGGCTGTTGAATGAAATTAATGTTAAATAATTGATGACTTAATGGAAAAAAAAATTACTCATTTTCATAGCGAAATGACTTCATTTGCCCTATCATTTAAGCCCATAAGCAAGTGTTCGGTGGAGAAATGAATAACATGAAGGTTTATGCACATGCTCACATGCTCACATGCACATATGTAGCTCATATTTATGATTTTTCTTATTTTTACTGGGCAATTGGGTGAGGTTATTTTTCTGTGTAGGTGTTTGTGGCAGCACTTCTATTGGGTCATATTCATCACATGTATATCAAGATATTTTTATAATTTTGGTTATTGTTTTACTGGGCAATTGGGTAAGATCACTTTGCTGTATAGGACTAAATGACAGGACTCCTATGCAGTCATTGTGTCACTGAAAAAGAACACTGCAGAACTGTCTGCATGGAGAGGGTGTATCTCTTCCTAGGACAGTTTGTTACATATGCTCCAATCCAGCCTTCTTTATTTCTATGTTAGGTTTTGATTTCTTAAAAGTATTATCATGGATTTGTTTCTCTGATAACATCCAATCTTCCCTAATAGTTTCAACAAGTGGAAACTTTTAGCTACTGATTTTGAAGCTGGTAAAATTTTGAGCCAACCAAGTTGATTCATAGCTTAGATCAGTATTTATGAGTAAAGGTCTGAATAAGCTCGGATGAGGTTCAGGGTGACCCACTGATTATCAGAAAACCTGGTTAACTATATGTAAATTGATTGTATTACGTATAAGCCAATTAAGACTTAAAACTGATATTGTACCATCTGAGGTTCAACGAGGCATTAGAAAGTTAAAATTAGCTTTTTCAACTGACAAATAATCTCAGCTTTTCATTGCCTATTTTGAGTGATCAATGTCCATGGTGTGCAGCCATTCGATTGTTCTGAAATTCATGCATATCCTTAGACTGCAAAACTGGGAAAATTTCCAAACTAGCTGCAAGAGTTTCCAGCATTATTTATGAGATTCATGGTATTTTCTGATTAATTCTTTTGATAGGTGTGTTATATGCTGTATGCAATTCAAGCACAACGAGGAGTTGATTACTTTGTCCTGCAAACATGACTATCACGAGGGCTGCATTGCAACGTGGCTGAAGATTAGAAAGGTACATTATAATGTTCAACGTTCTTCAGATTGACATTCGTTCCTTAGTCCTTGTTTAGCATTGGCTGCTAGTAGTCATGAAATCTCCTAGAAATAACTATGTTGTTCACTGAATATAAAGGCTTTGTATCTCTGATGAAATTCAGGGTAGTGTTTGAATTCACACAGATTTTAGACTAAGGATTTAAATTTGAGTCCCCAAATCCAAACTTCTTATGTTGAGATCCATGCAAATGGAGATTTAAATTAAAAGAATTGCTCAGGTTGTCGGTCGATTTATTGTGATTTCATCTTGTTCAAGAGTTTAAACATGTGAAAAATCACATGTTTCAATTCCAATGAAGTGCAGTAATATTTCTCTCTTTCATATGCAGAACTGCCCTGTCTGCCAGAGGGAAGTGGAGCCGCCCGGTTTCTGATCAAGAGAGGCTTGCTGGATTCTGAAATTTGTTCATATGTAGATGAGTGTAGTCGTTTCTCGCTTCAAATTTTCCTTGAAGAGCAGTGAAAATTTTCGAACAACAGAACATATGTATAAAATGTTTCTTCCTTATAACGATGAATTGGGTTTCCTTGAGTCATTCTCGAAATGAATGGTTTCAGGGGGGCGCAAGTTGGCTAGAGCCTTTGCAGCTGCATAGACAACCAACTTTGGTGGAGGCTAGCTACATAATTTTAATTTTTGCAGATTAATGTATTGGCCTGAATTGAAGCTTTCTTATGTCAAGAGTTTTTTTACTTGCTCACATTCAACATAGGCTTTCAGAAACACCCTGATTTTCAGCTCCAATCTTGGGAACATCTCTTTGAATTCCTTGTTTGATCTGTCATGTTTTTTCAGCCCAAACAGTAAATGATGCTCCAAGGTGAATAAGAATGTGTTTGGCAATGATTTTAGAAAATGTTTATAACCTTTTTAACACTTAAATAATAAAAAATTTCAAGTGTTAGAAAGATTAAGAGTGCGTTTTAGAGTGATTCTAAAAAACATTTTTAATATTCCTAACATTTGAATAATAAAAAATTTCAAATATTATAAATATTAAAAATGCTTCTTAGAATCACTACCAAATGGATTTTAAAAACGTTTTCTAAAATCATTGTTAAATGGGTTCTAAAGTTGGGTAAAAATAAAATATAGTTATACTTTTAAAATTCATTTAGTAGTGATTTTAGAAAGTGTTTATAATATTTTTAACACTTCAAATATAAAATTTCTCAAGTATTGGAAATATTAAAAGTGCTTATTATAATTACTATCAAATGGGCTCTTAGAGTGCATTTAAAAGTGATTTTAAAAAGCATTTTTAGGATTTTTAACATTTGAATGATAAAATTTTTAAAGTATTAAAAATATTAAAAGAGCTTCCTATAATTACTACTAAACGGGCTCTTAATAGGTGATTATCCTAAAAACGCTTATAGAAAAAATACTTTTATTAAAAATATTTTGAGTAAAAACACTGTGAATCGCACTCTAAATTTTGAATTATTTGTTATTCTTTTACACTTTAATATTTTTTTCATTTTATATATTTTAAGGTGGAAGATAGTATTAAGATATTATAATTGATTTAAATGCTTACTACTTTAAGCTTATAAGTGTATGAAATTTTAATCATTTTATTTTTTTTTTAATTTTTTTAATCAAAATTCGGTGTAGACGTGAAAAAATTTCCCAATTCTATTTTCATTTTAAAATTTAGCGCCATTTCCTCCCCTTTCAAGTGTCTCTCCCTCTCTCTCTTGCTCTCCCCCTCCAGCCCCCGATGGTACTCCACCACCAACTCTCTTCCCGGAAACGGCCCGCCATCAACCACCCATTTGCACCACCCAAAATCCCTAAACCTAAACCTAAGCCTACCCCTACCACCCCCACCACCCCCACCACTACCAATGAAGCCGACCAATCCCAGAGACCCCAAGACGATGTCGCAGAAGCCACAGCCATCGACAAGATGGTGTCACTGCTGGCAGACGCAGGTTGCACCCTCTTCCACCCCTCCGGCCCACCATGTCTCCCCTCCAATCCTCACAACTTCCGGCGCCACCTCCACCGCCTCTTCTCCTCCTCCTCCAACGCCTCTCTACGCTCCGCCTTCCTCTCCGGCTTCTCCTTTTATGTTCAATCTTCTCAGAATCTCCACAGGTTTGTCAATACTATGTTTAATTTCCAATAGAACAGAGGAAATGGGGTGGAGATTTGAGTTTGGAATACTATGTTATGCTCAGTTTGGTTTTTGGAAATGTCGATTAAGTCGACAATTTTCCCTTTATTCACCAAAAATTATGTTAATCCTTTGCTAGTGAAGCTAAGGAACTGGAGGAAAAACTTAATTTGGGATATCAATTCTTACTATGTCTGATCTTAAAAGATATTAATTAAGCAAATAGTTCAAATGTTTGATTTCTTTTCTTTTTCCTTTATTCCGCAATTTTTTTTTTAATCTTCCGTTTGGTTGCTTGGGAAACAGAGGCATTTCCAATATAATGTTTTTCTGTGTCTGGTTCTGAAACTATCAATTTCACCAAACAGTTCAAATATTTGATTTCTTTCCTCAATCATACTTGATAAAATGGTAGCAGGAGAAAAAAATACTTGGAATCTTATTTCTGCTGGAACAAATTTGCCAATTGCAAGATTCCTATCTTTGTTTGGATCTCAGGAAAGAACCAGAAAAAGGAAAATGATACGATGGAAGTTGTTTGAGTGCAGGAATTCAAATTAAATAAACTTTTCATTGCTTTCCTGTCATTTTCCTCATTCATACAAAAATAGCTTTATTGGATCTTCTTGGCTACCCGACGAAATATTTTCAGTTTGAAAATTTTCTTTGCCTAGCAGTCTAATACTTCCATTTGGCTATGTTGACATCAGTAAAATATAATACTGTAAATTTTATTTTCTTTTCCATTTATGTTTGGTCAGAAACTGAAATGAATGTGACCTAACGATTTACATACTCTTCAGGGTTCTTTTGCCATCAAATCGTGATGGTTTGGGTCCAGCAACATGTGAGAGCCTGGTCCGACATCTCTTACTCGTTCCTCCAATCCAATTAGATCTCCAGAACATGCTTCTTGAGAAGCTTCCAGAATATTTCGATATAAATCCAGAATATTCTGGAAGATCATCTTCACTTGATGAGGATGTGGCCCGGCTTATTGTTAATCATTTCCGCTGGCTTGATTTTCTTGTCGATTCTTATGCATTTACCAATAAATTGATGCAAGTCCTATCAATTTGTCCTTTACACTTGAAGAAAGAGATTATTGGATCTTTGCCAGAGGTTATTGGTGATCAAAACAACAAGACTGTGGTTGATTCACTTGAAAAAATGCTTCAAGAGGATTCTGCTATCATTGTGCCTGTGCTTGATTCTCTTTCCAATTTGAATTTGGATTATCAGTTGCAGGAGCAGGTTTTGTATTTTTTTTTTTAAATTTAAAGCTTTATTTGGTTTCTTGGGAAATTGAGGGAAAGAGAAGAACAAAACCTTCCATGTTATGTCTTTGGTATTTTGGTATGTCAAAATAACTCAAACAAGCAAAGCAGTTGAGTTTGAATTTTTTGAATGCTGTGTATTTATTATGCTCCTTTTGGATGCTGAGAAGCTGGAGGAAAGAATAAAAGGAGAAATGAAACATTTTGTGTTTGTGCCTTTTTTTCTTGTTCTCATTCCTAGAACCAAAAATCATTTTAATCGAGTATTGTGAAATTATTTGGCCAAGTTAGATTGAGTCTTGCATTCTGTTGGGATACAGACTTCTCTGTTTTGTCAAAAAATGAAGCAGAGCCTTCAGATTCAGTTTTTTTTTTTTTTTTTTTTTTTTCTTTTTCATCTTCTTTTCCTAAAATTTTCTTTGCAACCAAACAGAGTCATAAGCTTCCATTAAGCACAGTATGATAATAACAAGCTTTGCCTATTTTCTGCTTTGTGAAGGTGGTCACCATATCATTGTCATGCATTAGAACAATTGATGCAGAGCACATGCCATATTTACTCCGATTCTTATTTCTTTCTGCAACACCAACAAATGTTCGAAGAATAATCTCACAGATCCGAGAGCAGTTAAAATTTGTTGGGGTATCAAGTTCACACACAGTGCAGCACCGTAAACTTAAGGGAAAGTCAACTTTGGGCAATACAAATGCTTCAATTCTTGATGCCTTGAGATCAAGTCTACGATTTAAGAATGTATTTTTTATTTTCATTGTTTGTTTATCTTTCTAAAAGATTTTTTTTACCTGCCATTTGGTTGCCTAGAATCTGGAGGAAAATAAATGAAAAATAAAATTGGAACCTTATATCTTCTGTTGATTTTGTTGCCAAGAGAACTGATAAAAAAAAAAAAAGGGAACCAACATTGATGCTTCATTTTGTAATAAATAGAATGATCGAAAAATATGATGCCTGAAAATCTGAAAATTTCTTTTGGCTTTTGTTTTCTTCAGTTTTATTGGCAACCAGATAATGTTAATGTTAAGATCTAACATAACTTTTTATTGGCTGGAATCATAGATGCTATGTCAGGAGATCTTGAAAGAATTAAAATGCATCGAAAGAGTTCGGGACCACAAAGTGATTGACATATGGCTACTAATGCTTATATACATGAATGGTGAGTCCTTGCAAAAAAGTGTTGAGAAGATATTCAAAAAGAAAATTATTGAAGGTTGTATTCATGAAGTTATGGTTGATCACTGCATTGGTGGAAACATGGAATTAGTACAGGTGTGTATCTCTTTCTTTCATTCATCTTGAAAAGAAGAATTTTTTTGTGGCGAACCATATGTCCAAGAGACCCAGACTGACTGATGTAGCAATGAGAAAGGAGACATTCAAAATTAATGGGATAATGGCAGTTGTTTTACTGTTAAGTGGAATGTAGAAATGTTGTCCATATCATCTACTGTGGATTTAGTATAATTGTTTCTATAGCTTTCACTTCTGAAACTTCTTTGAATCTTGAACTGCATTTTTGTTGATACTGTTTTACTTTCTTGAATCTTGCACTTCATTTATGATTTATTTTGAGTTTTGAGTGTTCCATTGATATCATTTAGGATTATTTCTCCTCATTCCTCTCCTTGTCGGAGTACTTATTGGCATGCAAAGAACAAAAAGCAAGGGACTTTGGCATTCACATGTATTCCATTCTATTTGAAGAATTTGTTGATACTTATTCAAGACAGGAAGTAAGTAACCATTGTCAACTTTTTCCATTCATCATCTATCTTGTCTGATTATCAAGGCCTTGTTCAGATATACTTGTTGGAATATGGCTTCTGTTTTTTAATGTTGTGAAACAGAATATCTGGAGAAGATATACTTGGTGCATGTGTGTTTTTGAAAGAAAAATGAAAGCAGAGCCTGAAAAAACTTAAAAAAAATAAAAGAGTTGTCTAATTCTACTATAACTGTTGCTCTTCACTCCACATTTTTTCATTTGTGCAAGATATGTCGTTTCACATTTTGGAGTGAACAAGTAAAAGGTGGTGCGGAAATGAACTCACGGAAATGAAAATCATAAAACAAAAGAAGGTTTTAAAGACAAGGGAAAAAAAAAAAAAAAAAAGGAAAATGAAACACTGGCATAGGGGCCCTAAGAATATGCAGTCTGGGGAGTGTAAATTTCTGTGGTTTCCTAATGCAGATTCTCGGTGCATTAGTTACTCATGTGGGTTCTGGCATTAGTTTTGAAGTGACCTCTGCTTTGGACACCATGGTTCTGCTCGTCTCCAAGTACGCACATGAATTGGTTCCACTTTCTTCTCATATAAATGGTATTTTAACCACTTTGAGATTGTACACTTAGTCCGAGTGATCCTGTGCTAAGAGCCTCTTTCCTGATGTGTTTTCTATTCTGCTATTCAGGTGTCTTGGATTACTTGGAGGGATTTAGTGTAGAAAATCTGCATAAAGTAGGTTATGCACTTTTTCTATATTATTCTTGTAATTATAAATTGAGTAGTTGGTCCTCTGTTTCACTGGCTTATCCTCTGCAGGTCTATGAAGTTTTCAGCAATCTAGCAATATCGGCTCGATCTAGTGCAAATTTTTTTGGATCATCCATTGCAAATGAACTTTTGATGATAGTTAGGAAGCAGGTATTATGGTTTATGAGTTGAGTTGGAGCATTTTATCAGTGTTTCTTTGAACTGAACATCTTTATTTCCATTACATTGATTACCAGAATACAGTCTCTTCATTGATATTGAATTGTTTGTTTTATGCAACCCCTCCAACGGGGCAGGTCACCAGTCCAGATTTGAAGTATAAGAAGATGGGCCTAATTGGAACTCTGAAGATAGTTTCTTGTCTTGTGGATGCTAATATTTCTACCTGCCCTGCCCCATCTCAGGTACGACCCAGTATCATTTTATTTGCATCTGATAAGATTGATTATCATTCATTTGATATTTTTTTCTTTGAAATATTTGGTAATCTTTGTCACCAGAGTTCTATCAGTTTATTCTATTTCAATGAGCAGGAGTGTGTATTTATAAATTTCATGTCCTTCCTAATCTCAGGTAGGACCTAGTTTTGTTTTATGTCTAAATCTTCCATTATTATTTACATCTAGTGATAGTGATTATTGTTCATTTGACTTTTTAAATATTGGGAATTTTTATAGCAACCCTATCCGTTTTTTCTACTCCAATCAGCAGGTGCGTGTATGTGCGTGACACACAAATATGTAGAGAGATAGATAGATTGATAAACACACTCATTTAGATTTAAGTTATGATAATTGTTTAAACTTTAGTTGAAGTTAATTTATGACAAGTAAATTTTGAGGTATAAATATGACCACTGGAAATGTTTAATATTGGAGATAAATTCCTTGTTAAATTTTACTTTACATGAGACTATTTTCCTATGAATTCCTCTGATAGAATACTGAATTGAACAGAAAATTAATTTTTTTTTTTGGGGCTCACTGAGGCTATAGCCTATACCGCTCCCTGCTGTTATAAAGCTAAAGCAATTCCTTAATATCTTTTAACATTCTGATTTAATGTCTTTTTGGTAATTTCGCTCAAAATTCAACCATCTGATCTTCCTTTGCAAGTGAGAACGCATAAATCTATCATATACCTCTCAACTCCATTGTTGTGCACTTGAAAAAAGAAGTTAAGTAGATTTTCTTTTAGAATGATGATCAAAGATCAGTGGTACAATAATTATGAAAGTTGAAGAACATAGTTGACTTCTTAAATGAATATGGTTTTTCTTCTATTGGGTTGGATTAGTGTTCTATAAAGCCATGAAGCACTTGAAAAGAGATATTAAGTGGCATCTCGACTATTTGCTAAAAGGGTGTTGAATAACAGATACGATAAAAATGGGTCAATGATAAAATGCATTTATAGATTTAAGGGGTGTTGTTTACATTTATAGAACTATAGTTATGAGAAATACAAAAATTTTCTTTATGATTATTGATGAAAATCTTTCTTAGTAAGGTTCTAAGAGTTACACATTCCCTTTATAGGTAACCAATAGAATGGGTGTTTGGCTCAAACATGTGGCATTCCTATAGTGTGGAGTCCATGCCACAAGTAAGCTACAAATGATTAATTCTCCAGGATGGAGTGTGAACAAGGCCATTGGGACTGCTGATTTTGGCTATATATACCTAAAGAATGAAATATAATTATTCTTGAAAATATCTGCTATATGATGTATGTAGTGTCAAAAATATTTGACAAACTAATTTTAATCTGATGTTCATGTATGTGGTTGATTTCTTTTGGTATTTCAGTAAGCATTATATTTTTATGTTACATTTTCTCATATAGAGCATCTTAATTGATGGGAAAAGTTTAATTGATCTAATGCTTTTCTTATGCTGTATTTTCTCCTGTTTTAATCATGGTCCTAGATTCAGGGATGTGCATTGACCATCTTGAAAATCATTTCTACAGCAAGCAAACTCTGCAGAGGCTTTGGAACTCTTGAAAACATCTTTGGACTCTTGCAAACAGTTTCCAATACCATTGATTCTGTTTTATGATGAATTAGTCACAATGTTGGACTGCAGAACAGTTCAACCTGCAATTGTGGATTGGTGCGTTAACCTCAACAGAGTGTCACCATAGTAATTAAGCTTGTTTTGTCATTTATGCAGATATTCCAATAAATATGTTTTATATGGGAGTTGTCTATATCCTGTAGGATTGGCAAACATGTTGGAGAGTTTGAATCTATGTTTTTATCTGATCTTGAAGGTGGGCAGTTGTCTGTTAAAGACTTGCATTGTGGTTTAGAAGGTAAAGTCATGCATTCTGTAATTTCTTCCTGGTTATTAAATTTGTCTGAACTGATATGGGAAATCAAGTTGGGTATGGATTACAATTTCCTTTCTTACTCTATTTGTAGGAGAACTAATGATGAACTTGGATGGTGATATATCTCCAATTTGTCTGAACATTTTGCCACTGGTTTCCTCATCCTTGCAGTAATTTTTCACCATATTCTCCTGTGTAATGTACTATCTCTGTCAAATTGTGTCAATATGAGTGACTGCTGAAAATTTTCATTTTGCTGTATGCAGGTCCTCTTCGAATTTACAAATTCTTCCTGCTAATTTTCTTTTACTATCTACAGTAAGTGCATGGTCCCTTGCGCACTGATAAATCTTTAGTGATGGAATAAATATTTGAACTTGATTGATTGTTTACAGATTGAGAGGTTGGCAAATCAGGGATCTCTAGGTGGAATTGATGCACTGCTTGGCTGTCCTTTACACCTTCCTTCATCTAAGGTGAGGCTAAGTCAGATGGTCATTAAACTTATTAATTTGCTTTGGACCTTTTGTGACATTGTCTTATAGTGTTCTGCATTTGAGAGATATTACATTGACCAATGTTGCCAATTTTGACAATGTTAAAACTCTGTTACCACACCGTTGGAATTAATTCATAGTAATTTATTTAATATTATAGAAGTTCAAAAGCAACTTTTGAACTGATTCACTTGTGAACTTCCAGATTCTTTGGCTCAAAGATTTGAATTGGACCACAATGACCAATGATTAAAACTTTTGTTTCTTTGTGATCTCTTTTCTTGGGTTAGCATGTACATAAGGGAAGACTTAATGCCCTTGTTTGATTTTGTAGAGTGGGTGGGGCCTCATTGAGGGCCTGGGTGATTTTGTGCTCTTTTTGGATTGCTTGCTTTAGGTGCTCCTTGTATACGTCCTGTGTACGTTGGTGTACTTGGCTTCTTTTTCTAATTTATATATTATAGGAAATAAGAGGAGAAATTGATGATTTTTTTATAAAAATTGATAAAAAACGAAATACAACCTAGGCCTAAATAGAAATCAGAAGTCAGTTCAAATTTGAATCTGACCAGATTTCTTTCGTACTTCTACGCAACTAACTTTGAAAGATTCAAAGTTTACAATCATTCAAGTTTGGATAACAATAACTGAAACTAAATAAACTTCAAACTAAAATGAGATAATCTCCTAAAATAATTAAACAGAAACCGGATTATTCAAATGGAGATAATTTGGGATTATCTCTAGATTTGATTTTCCACACTCCCCCTCAAGTTGGTAGGAAAATATCCAACATGCCCAGCTTGGAACAAAGGTCTTCAAAAATGGGCTTAGGCAGACTCTTAGTAAACACATCGGCAACTTGCTAAGTGGTTGGGACGTGGGTCATGTAAATGATCTCCTCAATTTTTTTCCTTTATGAAATGATGATCGACTTCCTCATGTTTAGTTCTGTTGTGGTGAATCGAATTATGAGCAATACTTATTGCAACCTTGTTGTCGCAAAATAATTTCATAGGACCACTAAGTGGAATCTATTTGATACTCTTTATTTGAACAACAAACTGGGTATTGATTATCTTGTGCAAAGCAAAGAGAACAGAATTAACATCATATTAGTTTTCCAAAAGGTATAACCAAGTGGCATGAGAACGATCATTAATGAAAGAAAAAACCAACAAGCTCCAATGATATTTAGGATCCGAGTGGTCCAAATATTAGTATCAATAAATGTAGAGGGATAAGATGATCTATTATTACTCTAAGGAAAAGGAACTCAATGATGTTTGGCCAAGTGACAAACTTTACAATGAAAGTCATTAACATTCAAATTCTGGAATAATAAAGGAAACATAGTTTTTAAAAAAGAAAGGGAAAAATGTCTCAAACATAAATGATGTAGCTAGATTGGATTTTATTTAATGAAAAACTTGAAAGATGAGATAAAGGTATGTGACCATTGCCATTCACTCTTGGCATCAAGATAGTAGAGCCATTCGTCTTCCCTAGCATGACCAATCTCCCTCCCCATAGATGTTCTAAAAATTACAATGGGATAAGAAAAATGTTACTTTGTAGTTTAGATCTTTGGTAACTTGATGAATTGACAGAGTCATTCAATTTCTTTCTTTTTAGACCCTCAAACTCTGAACTGTTTGAATTTCTCATGGCTAAGTTTTGCCTACAAAAGTATCACATGTGCTTGGTCTCCTTGTTGTCCGAGCTGTTGTTGGTTCCAATTTCCACCATTCCTACTAAGGGACTTTGGTTTCCCATGTAACTTCCAACACATCTCCTTCGTATGCCTTAGTTTCTTGAATGATTACCCCATAGGCTATCCTTGTTACTTGGTTGCCTGAATAGCTTTCCCCTACCAAAATTTGTGCTATGAATTTGACTGTTTTGAGAGCTTAAAATAGAAAGGCCAGACCCTTTGCTTGTTATAATGTCCAACATTACACACCTCCTTTCTTTAGCCCTTATGATCAAGAATACCTCATTCAAGGATGTTAGTGAATCCTTTCCAAGTACTTGATCATGTTCCACGTTAAGTCCAACTAGAAATTCAAATATTCACTCTCTTTCAATAAACATAAGAAACATAGCAACATCCTCACCATTCTTCATTTTAAGATTATGATAATAGTTCAATGCAAACTACAATCCTTTGATAGCAATATAATACTCTGTTATGGATGAAGTGCCTTGCTTTGTAGAGTGTATCTTGGCTTTTATCTTGTAAATTTGAGCAACATCTTGGACTTTGGAGTTGGTCTGTTTCAATTTTTTATTTTTTGATAAATGGAGTTGGTCTGTTTCATTTCCTCCCATATTTCCTTTGATGTGGTCTGGAACATACATGCTCCAATGATTTTGGGTTGCATCATGTTCTATTGTTAGGACATGATTGTTGAGTCCTCTTCATCACAAGTGGCAAACCTGGGATTATCTTCACTCAACACTGGTTCAATCAAGTGACCGAGCTTGCCTTTTCTCTTCAGAAGCGTGCATAAATGTTCAGACCATATTGGATAGTTTTGGCCATTAAGTTTGAATGAGGGCTAAAGGTTTTGATAGGAACTGGCAGAAGGATTGTTTTGAAATGTAGTGTTTGATGTTGGATTTTTTTGAGATTTTCGACATAGTTGACAACAAAATAGAGACATATCAACGATAAAAAAAGGCTATTGAGAAGGAAAAAATGATGATGGCAATGTAGGCCACTAGAAACCAATGGAATGAAGACCATCAGGAAAAAGATTAGAAGAGAACTTAGAGACCTTGAACAAGCTTACCATGTGGAAAATAATGATTTTAATCATTGTATTTATGAAAAAATGGTACAATATTTAATAGTATGCAATCCTGCAAAATTAGAAAACTAAATTACACGAAGAAAGTTTACCAATCCATCCCTAGAAATACTCTATCCTACAAATCAAGAAAAATAAAATTGGAAATATATAACTATACAATCTTGGAAATCGAGGAATTATACAACTATACAGTCCCAGAAATCAGGGAATTAATTCCTTAATATTTTTAATCAAATCTTAGAAATTAGGGAGTTAATTCCTTGGTGCCTTTAATGAAATAAGTTAACATCATTGATGTGGTAACTTGCCTCTGGATGACCCTTTTGTTTCTTTATCCAAACTTGTTTCTTGGAGGGGTGCTTGAGTAGTGAATGCTTGGTATGATAAAGGGGGTTCTAGTTGGGGGAGTCCTGGTTTCTTAAGGAATTTCTATGATTGAGAGTTGCAAATGGTTGAGGTTTTCATGCAGATTATTCCTTTAGTGAGGATAATGGGCATTCCTCATATGAAACAGTGTGAAAAATTCCGAATAATATGCCTTTTTTTTTTTCCTCCCTCTTTTAGGTCTTATTGTAAACTTCTTTCCATGGGAGTTTCCTTCAAGTTTCCCCTGAAGGTGTTGTGTCTGAGGGGCTACCTTGAAAGTTGCTTTCTCAGTTCAAGAAGCAACATGAAAAAAAATGGTAATAGATCAGTTGATAAAGGGCTTTTGGGTGAACTGATGTTGTTTGCCTAAAGGCAATGAGGAAACAACAATTCACCTTCTCACCCATTGTGAAAAAGCTCATATTTATGAACTTTGTTGTTTTCTCTTTTTTGGGTTGCTTGGGTAATAATGCATTAGTTAAGGGGTTATTACTATGTTAGCATGGAAGATTCATGGGGAAGAGATGGTCGATAGTTTGGAGGATGGCACTGCCATGCTTGTTCTGGTGCATTTTGAAGGCAATAGGAGAACTTCTGATTCAGAAGTTATGTGAAGACCCTGAAAACTTGGATTGGTTGTTGAAAACTCTTTTTTGAATTTGGCTTTTGGTTGGGCTAGATGTGTTGTGGGTTTTTGAGAACTTTTCCTCATTGGATTTTGTTGATTATCCAGAGAGGTCTAGGTCAGTGTGGGTTTTCATTTGTCTTCTTATTTTTGTTGTTAAGCTCTTTGAATACCTCTTGTATACTTTGGGTATGTCCTCCCTTTTGGTAGATGCCTTTTATGAATTATTCATTTACCTATCAACAAAAAGAAAAAGAAAGGGAAGAGAATGTGATAAGAGAGTTCAGAGTTCTCTTCCACCAGGTTTTCTTGTATATAACTGTCATAAATTCCAGGTCGTTCGACATAATATATAGTAATATCTTTTGTGATGTTCATTATTGGATTGTTAGTTTAATTTGGAATAGGTTGCTTTATTTGTTTTGCCTGTTAAAATTTATGGCATGACCAGTTTGTGGGCATGTATTTGGCTTGTGTCATGGCAGTACTTCTCAGGAGATGGCTGGCAGTCTCTTACAGGAAAACAGAAACATCTTGTGTGCCTCTCCCTCTATTATGCAACTAACTGGATAAGGGAATTGGTAAGCCGAGGGTCAATGTTTTTACCCTTGGGTTGTTTGTTTTCTAATGATTATTTGATATGGATTGTAATACCTACCGCTTATGATGCCATGAGTAGCTTAATGCTTTCTGTACACAAGTCGTTGGTAGATTTGCATGTACAACTCAGTCTACAAGAGAGGAAACAATTGTGAAGCTGTTGAAACGTTTGAGGAACCTCTTGTATGTTTTCTTTTGCTCACTCTTTAATAATTTGTGCATGATTACTAATATTTGTTGTTTATACTGACTGCTGATCTTCTACATGACCTAGTTATTTGGAAAAAAAATTTAATTTTGACCACTAAACATCACTTTGATCACTGAATATCATGATGAAGAAAATTAATGTCAAGCAATTCAATATATCACTAGGTAAATTTTTGAAAGTCTGTAGACTCTATAAATGATATATGCAGTCTGCATAAAATGAAGTGCTATCCAGCAAGAATTTATGGCTTCTTGTCTGTGGTGTGTTAATATAGACACTTCAGTTTTGCAGTTGTATTTCTAGTAAGAACTAAAAAATTAGTTCCTCCAGGTGGCACTTTAAAAGAAAACAGGCAGATACAGAACCATATAAGAGTACTTGCAGCACATAAAAAAGAGGCACCTTTGTTTTGTTCTGTCAATGCTGTAATTTTTACTATAACTTTTTTCAAGTTTGTAAACTACATTGAAGTTTAATTTCATGTCACAACACTGAAATATCTTTGTTTCTTTGGCCCTGGTGAAAGAATTATTAGTGCTGCATTGTCTTCCTAGTATTGTTAATATTTCTATTGTGATAAATTATCAAGCAAGGGGAAAAAACGAATACCTGAATGAGAATTCCTTCCCTAAAATACAAAACCTGATCAAAAAATTCAAACCAGAGGAAAAGAAATATAATCCAATCGACATCAAAACATCTCAACATTGCTATTTTAACCGTTTTGATCTACATATCGAAAAAATCAAATCAAGTTGAATAATGTCGAGAGGAATGCTCTTGAAAGCTGTAATAGCAGAGGCTCAAATAAGATAAAGAGAAATACATTCTATCTCTATAAATTGATCTCTTCACATCTTTTATTTGTATGTGCTGATGGGAAGAGTAGCTATGCAGATTTCTGGAAAGCTTGTTAAATAATTCCCTCAAACAATATCCTCTATCTCTACCTGAGCTCCACCTTCATGTGGAGCATCCTGGATTTCATCCTAATCTTGTGGGGCATGTGGAAAAGAAGAATGAGCATAAGAAAACATATGAAAGCTTCTCATCAAACAACAAAAGGAAAGATAGAAAAACGTCAAAGGCATCAAAAGATTCAGGGATTGATGGAAAACTCAGACAGCCTACTATTCTTGATGTGTTGAAGAAAGCAGGAGTCACAACAAGCCAGGGAACACCAAATGATGATTCGTCTGCTCTATCCCCTAAATGCAGGACATCTGAATCAGCAGATCAACATACCTATGACACCAACAAGCACATAATTTTAGAAGTTTCTGCAGTTTTCAAGGTTCTGGAAGCACAGAGATCCAAGTTCCGGCCTCTACTGGTTGACTGTTTTTCCATTTTTACATTTTCAACGGTATTTGCATTTACACCCTATGCCAACGTACTTGCTTTATTATGTTAAAGTCCTTTTGGCTGCCACATGCAAATTGTATGTTCCATTGGGCTTGATGTGGGATATTGCTCTCTCTAGCATGGAGCCACTTGAAGAACTGTTACTAAAAAATCAATAACTCATTGCTAAAAACCGCCCTTTTATTGGTGCAATGGATAAAATCATTTCAAATACCAAATTGCTTGAAATCCTGAAAACAGCCCTTTTATGTTAATTTCTAATAACACATTGCTTGAAATCCTGAAAACGGGCCTTTTATAGAGCAATGGATAAAAATTATTTCAAAAACCACATTGCTTCAAATCCTAAAAACTGCCCTAGGATTTGAAACAATGAGTAGAAAGATAATGGAAATCGTTTTTTTTTTTCCTTTTATTTTTACAGTTTATTAATTTGAAAAGAATAATAATGGAAATTGGATTGGTCTTTTTTTCCTTTTTCTTTTGGTGGAGATGCAGAATCAAGATTCCTGTTGCCCTGATCCTGCAGCTGAGGTACCATGTTCATTTTTACACATTGCAGTTTATGAATTCTTCATGAATGTATGAGTTTGCAATATTGATTGATCTTTTGCTAGTTACCCCTACATCTGTACCTTCTACGTGATATTCGCTACAAGTTGGATTTCTTCAGTCCTCCAAGCAAAGCATTTTCAGCCCGACACTTGGGTTCCCCACCTGGTCTCAGTAGAGTGACACTGAGTCAATTCTTGGCCAAAATTAAACCACTGTTTCCAACATTTAAGAAACATTTTAATGCTGCAGTTTCTATTCTTAAAGAAGGTAAGTTGGTAGCATCAAAATTTTGTAGCATGAACATTACACTGCTTCATTTTCTGATATCTTAGAATAAATTATTGTAGGCAATGAAAATTGTGAAGAACATTGGAAAGTTCAATCTGCTTCTGCTGGGAATCCAGATATACCCAATCTTGTGCTTTCAAGATCTTCTGTTTGTACCTCAGTATTTAATGAAATACTTCATTGCTTCAATACGGTAAGTATTTGTCCTCTCCCTTTGAAGTCTATTCACATATGATTATTTAGAGGAGAAGCTTTATTTTCCAAACTACTAATAAATCTTTTATTCTCTTTCCTGATGGCAGATGTTAAGACTTGCTGATATTAATCTGGACAAACCAATCCTCACAGGTCTTCTTGAAGCCTTCCAGCCCATCAAAATACAAGATAGTATTTTCTCAGGCTTACAACCTATCCCTCTGCCTGGGACCATAGAGTATCTATATTGTGGTGCTTATTCTTTTGTGGAAGATGTCTTGGACTTAGGTATATAGCTTTTATCTGTTTCCTCTTGGTGCTTTATGGTGAATACTGATTTTATAGCCTCTCTTACTGCTTTTGCTTCCTGCAGCATGTTCTTTCTCTTTTATGCTGGCTTCTGAAGCTCTACTTACTCTTGAATCAATTGTAACATCAATTCTGAAATTCAATGATAAGTTAATGGAAGGAAATGATAGAAGTACAAGCATGGGATCTATTGAGGCCGTCCTTCCTACTTTGCGCAGCAGACTTGGCACTTCTTCTCACAAAATTCTAATGCATAATTGGGATAATGAAAATTCTGAGAATGGTGTGAAGAGAAAAGTAGGACATCTATGCTATGTTTTCAGTCGTTTTTGTGAAAATATGTTTGTAGCAGTTAACATGATTTTGGCCCTTATTGCTATATTTGCTTTACTGCCGGAGTTGGATATATTGCAATCTAAAAAATATATTTTTTTTCTCAGGGAGAAATAGTGCAGAGGATACTGCAAGTATACCTGGAGAATAGTGAGTCCACTTCTGATTTGTTGCATGAGCTTGCTTTCTCTATCTTACCTCAGGTGCTTAATTTTCTCTCAATTGTTTTATTATATTATTCATAGTCAAATACTGTAAGCTAATGATGACTTTCTTACCATTATGCATGCATCTTAATTATTAGGCATTGATGTAATGGCTGGTCAATGATTAAACACATACAATAGATTTTGGAAGCTCAGATGTAGGATTTTAGGTTCCATTCTAATCAAGAAGCCTTTAGTTGTGAAAGAGTGTGCTTGGTAGGTTTTGAATTCTTTAGTTTTTTGCTTTTGATTCTCAAGTTCATCATTTCTATTGGTTTAGGACTATTCTAAAGTAGGTAGCTACAATCTAACAACAGCAGACACCTCTTTAAGCTTTTTAAAGGGGGAATGGGGAATTAGTGTTTGTGGTAACAAGAAAGATATTAAATCAAGAAGAAGAGTGAAAGAGATAAACCTTAGACTCTCACTAAAACATTCTAAGAGTCTTAGATAGAAGAGTGAACAATAGAATTTCACCATTAAAGATTGCAACTTTGGTAGCACATATCACTATGTTCTTTGGTTGAGGAGTGGGAAATCTGCAGCTTATTTTTTCCTTCATTGTCCCCTTGCTTTGGAGTTGTGGCAAAGGTTGTCTTCAGCAACAAGGATAGCCTGGATAGCTCTCAGAGACATCTCTCATATGACTGTTGTCTTCTTTTAGAGTTTAGGTAGAAGCCTCAGAAGCAAGGCTACTAGAGGGGAGCTATCCTATGCTAGCAACTTTTTTGGTTATTTGGATGGAAAGGAATGCTAAGACCTTTGAAGAAGGTGACTGATTTGTAAGAGAATATCTGCTTTCTCACATAACTCTGAATGCCAACTCACTTGATTAGACTAGACAAGTTCTATTAAAAATTCCAAGTCAATAAGAAAGAGAGGGCACATCCAGAGTCAAGGTGATCACAACTTATTTATTAAAAATTCTTCTTTTGGAAAATTAATTGCTTTGATTTTATATGTAGATGACATCAGTGTCATTAGTGATTATATTGAAGAAATGATGGCTTTACAAACTTACTTAGCAAAAGAATTCAAGATCAAGGACTTGGGCAAACTAAGATAATTTCTTGGAATAGAGCTTGCTCGGTCTAAACATGGGATTTACATTTCCTTCCAAACAAATATCCAAGATCTTCATCAAGAGACATATATGCATGACAACAAGTCTATTGATACTCCAATAGAGCCATACCATAGGTTAGGAGAAAAAAAGGAAGAGGAGATGGCTGATAGTGGAATTTATCAAGGGATGGTAGGAAAACTGATTTTCTTTTAACATATAAGGCCACACATGGCCTATGCAGTAAGTGTTGTAAGTCAGATCATGCATGCTCCACTTAAATAACATCTTAATGATGTTTAGAGAATTATAAGATATTATAAAGGAACACCAAACAAAACTCTTTTATTCCAAAAAAATAAAATAAAATAATGAGTTGAAATTAGAAGTTTATATGGATGCTGAATGGGCTGGATCCATGGTAGATAGGCGGTCAACTAATAGTTATTGCACCTTAGAAGAAAATTTTGTTACATAGAGAAGTAAGAAACAACCAATGGTTGCCTGCATTAGTGTAGAGGGGGAATTTAGTGCTATTGCTTAAGAGGATGTTTAAATTATGTTGGCTGAAAATAATAGTTTCAGATTTGAAAGTTGAAGTGAAGGAATCCATGATGTTATACTGTGATAATAAAGCGACTATAAATATAGCCCATAATCTGGTGTATCATGATTGGACCACACTTGTGGAGGTTGCTAAGCATTTAATCAAAGAGACACTAGACATGGGGAAAGTTTGCACTCCCTATGTATCATCTTCAAAGTAGCTTGCAAATGTCCTCACAAAAGGTTTACCTAATACAACTTTTCATCAGATTATCAACATGCTTGGGATGCAAGATATCTTTGCACTAGCTTATTAGGGAGTGTCAAAGATCTTGGGCATTCTTTCTTAATAGGAAAGTTGAAAAATATCCAAGATCATGGTTAGTTCCTCCTTAATGGAAAGTTGACAAATATCCCATGAATCGAGTTGTATATTATTTAGTTTCCTATTCTTGTAAAGTTGATCTATGATTTACTACATAATTTGCTAACCTAGAAAAGTTGAATATATGTATTATTGCATTTCAAATAATGAATTTATACAATCTTATAGCCGTTCATGTAAAACAGATAGAGAAAAACTAACCTCCTAAAATCAAGTAATCATAATTACATAGAAAAAACAAGGAAAAAATAGGTAATTTCTTATAATTGAAAATCAACTAATAATCAACCATTAACTTTCCTATTCTATAAGGATTCTTAATTGATCCATTAACACTCTCCCTCAAGCTGGTGAATAAATATTATCCATTTCCAGTTTGTTTGTGATCATTTGGAATGCTTAACTTGGAAGTACTTTAGTTAAGATATTTGCTAATTGTCCTTTTGTTGAAACATAAGGAGCATAAATTAACCCGTTGTCCAACTTCTTTTTGAAAAAGTGTGCCTGTTTTCACATGCTTTGCACGGTCATGTTAGATAAGATTGTGTGCAATACCAGTAGTTGACTTATTGTCACAATACAACTTCATTGTTCCTTCCCATTTAATTTTCCCATTTGATTTTAAGATCATCAAGAATAATCCTCATCTAAAGAAACTCACATATTCTCCATGCCATAGCCTTGAACTCTGCCTCTACACTAGATCTATAAATAACTCCTTGCTTCTTACTTCTCCAAGTAACCAAGTTTCCTCCTAGGAATGAACAATATCTTGATGTTAGACTTTTCAGCTATGATTGACCCCACATACTTTGCATCAATGTACACTTCCAAACTAAACTCCATACTCCTCTTAAACATAATACCTTTTTCAGGAGTAAATTTCAAGTATCGAAGAATTCTATAGACTACTTCAAGATGACTTTCTGTTGGTGAATGCATAAATCGGCTTATGATGCTCATAACATAGGCTATATTTGATCTAGTATGGGATAAATAAATCAACTTTTCAACTAGCCTTTGATATAGAATTTGATCTACAACCACCTCCTCCTTAACATCGTCAAGTTTGTGATTTTGTTCAATAGGAATGTCAAATGGCTTACATCTTAGCATCCTAGATATAAAAATACCACTCTTTTAATGTGCCATTTCAATGCTCAAGAAATACTCCAATTCCTTAATATCTTTTATTTTAAACTTTGCAATTAGGTGTTTTTTAAGCCATTCTATTTCCTCCAAATCATCTTTAGTAATGATTGTCATCCATGTAGACAATTAGGGTAGTAACCTTTCTTGAAGTTGAGTGCATACCAAAGAGAGTATTATCTCCTTGACACTGTTAGTATTTCATCCCCACCATGGCCTTGGTGAATCTACCAAACAATGCTTTAGGAGATTGCTTGATTCCATATAGAGCCCTTTTTAGGCTACACACAAGGTTATTATTGAAATTCTCATTTAATCTTGGTAGAGCTTCCATACAGGTTTCTTCCTCCAAATCACTATGTAAAAACACATTATCAAGTTACTACAAGGGCCAACAAATATTAGTAGCCAAACATAACAAAATATGAACAATATTCATCTTCTTGATAATCAACTCCATATGTTTATTTGTAAACATTAGCTACTAATCTAGCTTTGTATCTCTATAGAATCACATTTGTGTTGTATTTCTTGGTGAATACCTATTTACACTAAACTATCCTTTTTCCCTTACGAAAATACATGTTTAACTCTTTTCAAGTACTCTCATTTCCTCACTCATGCCTTTTCTTATTCCTAAGTACCACTTGGATTGTTTTCGAAATTTCGATGGGATTTAGGTAACAAAGGAAGACTTTATGTGAACATGAAGTTTATTTTTGAATAGACTTGCAATAGAATGGCATTAAGCTACTAGATTTCTCTCCTTTCATCTGAAGGTTTGAAGATACAGTAGGTGAGATTGAAAGAGGCATTGATAGTTCCAGATAAAAAAAAGATGACTTTATATTTACTAAAGGTTCCTCCTAAGATAAGTTTTAGGACAGAACATTTAGTTTTCCACAAAAGGTGACATTTGTGGTTGTGAAGAACTTTTTGGAAGATGAGTGATAACATTTATAACCTTTTTTTGTTAGAGAATATCCTACAAAAAAACATTCAAGGGGTCAAATATGCTACAATTTTGAGTATGAATATGAACAAAGGAGACACAACCAAACACTTTAGAAGGGAGTTGATCAAAACCATCAAAATCAAAGAAAAACTTCAAGAAAACAATAATTAGTGATCAATGATCCAAGACTCTATAGGGTCTTTTGTTTATTAGGCATGCAATTGTTAAAACTACTCTCCCCCAATAAGACTTGGGCATATTATTTTGAAATAATAAGGTTCTTGTCTAAAAGATGCCTATTTTTCTGTTTGCAACCTTGTCTTATGTGGAGAATCATTACAAGAAGATTGTTGAGTAATGCCTTTTTCATGGAAAAAAAGGTGATAAAACCTAATTAAAATATTCCCTCTCATTTTTTATTTGAATCTCAAACTAGTTATTAATCATTTTGTGGAATATAGGAAGCACACTGTTCACTTCATCTTTATTTTTCAACAAATACAATCAAGGGACCTTAGTACAATCAAAATGAAAGACAAACAATCGTGATCTAGAAACATTTAGGATATAAGAAGGATTTCACGCATCTGTATGAATCAAAGTAAATGGATGAGAAGATTTTTTATTATTCAATTTAAATGAGACCAATGACGTTTGGCCACTTCATAGACTTCACAATGGAGTACATTGATATCCAAATTTTGGAATAACAAAGGGAACTTTTTTCTCAATAAAAGAAATAGAGGATGTCCTAATTAGAGGTGATGTAGGTGAATTTGGTCTTTATTAGATGAGAGTTTTTCTGAAAAATAAGAGTGTTTGTCACCACTTCCACTACTAGCTTTAAGAAGGTAGAGCCCTTCCTGTTCTTTAGCATGTCCAATATTCTCCATTTAAGTTGGTCTTGAAACACACAATGAGAAGGGAAAAATGTTACATTGCAATTTAAATCTTTGCTAATTTGATAGATTGATAAAAGATTGACAATTGTTTTGACATATGTAACATTGACTTAAAGGAAAACAATGGTGACAAATTTATCGTTCCCTAACAAGTTATTGTAGCTAAAGTATTGTAAGTTATTTTAATCTTTTTATTTTTGGGACATGGATTGTATGTAGAGAAATGATGTGAAGAATTTGTCATATGGTTGGTAGCTCCTGAGTGAACAATTAGGAACTTGAGAAACAATCTTTTGAGGCACTAAGAGCATGAGAATCAGAATTCTTAAGTGTGCTAAAAAGCACGGACTACTTAGGTTTTTAGTTATGAGAGGAGATTTCTAAATCGATCAATTTCCTTTTTATTGAACACTCCAGTTTCAGAATTGTTCTTTACATTCTCTTGGCAAGTTTCTTCATAAGGAACAACAAAATACTTGTCCTCCTCATTTTCCAATTCACATTCCTTGGTTGTCTTTGTTTTGGCTGAATGACTAAGGTTTGCTATGAAGCTTTGAACACTTCTTGGTGTGCCTTAGCATTTTACAGTAGTTGCACCACAAACCATCTTTATTAATAATTGATTTGGTTGCTTCTATTTTCCCAAATTCTATAGTAAGTCTATTGTAGTTATTTTGCAACCCTTGATTCATAATTGGCACTCCATTATTCAGTTTAGCTGTAACTAGTGTTAAACCTTCGGTGGATAGATTATCAAGCATTAGTCCGATGTCTTTCCTTCTTTATCATTGAAAAAGCTTCACTCAAGGACAGAAAAGACTCCTTTCCTATGACTTGAACACAAACCTGGTCATATTCCACATAAAAGACCAACTAAGAATTCAAAGATTTTCTTTGTTTCTACATATTTCTGAAGCATATCAACTTTTTCACTACACTTCCTTTTGATATTCTGGTAATGGCCTATCTCTAGCCATAGTCTCTTCATTGTATTATAATACATTTTGACATACATGATACCTTGTTTGGTAGTCGTTATTTTTGTCTTTATTTCATAGACTTGGGTAACATCTTGAAACTTGGAGTACATTTGTCGCACAACTTCCCAGATTTTCTTGGATGTGAACAAGAACAAACAAGCATCACTGGTCTCAGGTTGTATAGATTCTATCACTAGAACATAATCAGTGAATCTTCTTCATCCCAAACGTTAAATTTGGGATCGTCACTGTTAGACTCTGATCTGATTAGATGACTTAGCTTTCCTTTACCTTTCATGAAGGTTCAAACCAATTGTGACCAAAGGAGATAATTCCTCCCATTTGGTCAATAGGACGCTTGAAGATTTTGATACTTCCCTGTAGGATGTTGAGAAACCACAACCCAGTTGTTTACCTTTTTTTGACATGGTGTGTTGAGTATGAGGTAAATCCATAACCACATAGAATGGTATGAAAAAAACAATGAGCATGGTTCTTTGTTGATTGCAATGAAGGCTGACAGTTGTAGAACTCTTTGAAACCAAGCAATAACCAAAGAATGAAAGAGTCAAAAGCTCTAAAACCATGAAGTTGAATATATGTATTGTTGAATTTTAAATAATGAATCTATACAATCTTATATGCATTTATATACAATAGAAAAATAAAAACTAACTTCCTAAAATATTTGTCCTCAAAATCAAGGAATCAGAATTATATGGAAAAAATAGGAAAACTAAGTAATTTCCTAAATTTGAAAATCCCTTTAACTTACCTATTCTAGAAGGATTCTTAACTTATCCATCAACACCTAGAATAGGTAATTTCCTAATTGTATGATGTAAGAATAATTTTTTATCATATTTTCTCTCTCTCTCTCTCTCTCTCTCTCTCTTTATATATATATATATATATATATATTCTTGTACACAGTTATTAAAAAAAAAAGGAACTATTTTTCTACAAAATGCATATAGTTTTTATGTCTAAAGCATTAACGAAAAAGTAAAACTATTGTTGCAACTCTATATGCTTGAATTGTTCACACTTTTGCAGTGAGGTATTGCTTTCACCTTACTCCATGAGTGAAAGTAGTGGGGAATTTTTTGCAGGCCTTTCGGTTCTTTTACTTAGGTTTTAGTTAATGATCGAGACCAGTCTAATTTAAGGGTTAGGATTAATTGTTATTATGGCTTTTATCTCCTCTATGTGAGTGAAATTAAGAATTTGCAGCTTTAAGTTTAGTCTGGAGTGTATTCTTTCTCTTGTCCTACTTCATCTTCTTATCTTTCTGTTTAAATTCTGCAATTATAATTCAATTTGTTGTCTGGAATGAACTCCTGTCCTCAAGAAAATAAGACAGCAGTCACAAATGGTAATTCCTTCTTAAATCCTCTAATCAATCCTCTTCTTTCTCTTGTCCTACTTCATCTTATTCTTTTGTTAATTTTCTGCTATTATAATTTGATCTGCTGTGTGGAGTGAACTGTCTTGGAGCAAATGAAACAGCTCCCCCTAATGCTATATATATATATATATTTTCAACCAACTCCTGAACAGTTTCAACCCATTCTGTATCAAATCCAAACTTAATCCCTCAGTATGGTGCCAGGTCTTCTAGAAAATGGCCCCACATTGCACTTGTTTAGGAAATTGCTAACTGTTCAAACTTATCTATTCGAATTATTGAAATTGTGTTGGGTAAAAGGGAGTCAATAGTGTGTTTGTATGAGTTTTGTTGAAATACAAGTTTTTAATATCCTTGATTCATGTTTGTGATGGTCCGGCCAAATTTAATTTTAGATCAGATTACCTAATATTGTCTTTGTTCTTTCTTAGGCACAATCATCCAAAACAACAGAAGAAGATGATCGTCATGGCTTCACAACTCTATGTCCTGGAATGTTTAATATATGGTACCGGGTACTGGTAAGGCATATTTTGTGGTCTTATGATGTTTACTGAGTTTGTTTCTTGGAAGAGATGTTTACTCAAGTTGATCTTATCTGTAGCATGAAGAGAACCTTGCTATTCTTAACAAGTTGGTAAGCTGTACATTCTCTTTTTGCATCTTCCAAGATTATAGATGAGCTAGTGAAATATTTCTTGGCCAAAGAATTAGAGTCCTAGTTCTCCTTCCTCTGATCAGGTTAAGGAAGTAGTTCACTTGGAGAAACACAGAGCTGGTGTTCAACTTGACACTGTAGAAGAACTTTTGATCAAATTACAAAAGTCAGCGAATGTGCTTGTATCATTAGTCAACATGTGCAGGACTCAGGACAAGGTTGATTACTGAACAGTGGCGCATTATTTTCTTTGCATTGGTTTTTGACTTGGTTTATTTTTTAAGGTTCAATTATATTGTTGTGAGAAAAATGTTAAACATTATACAGGTAGCTGTGCATGCAATGGCTGTCAAGTATGGTGGGAAGTTTGTGGATTCCTTCCTCAAAGGTATGTATATGCATGGCACTTGTTGCCTGATATGTTATCTGAGACATAGTTCTCCATGGTCTTGTACTGAAATCGAAGTTTTCTCCAGTTTTTGACTTCTTACAGATCCACTTCCAAATGCACAATGAGCTTATAATCCAACTTGTAAGATATGATGAACCTATCTTTCTGCTTGGTTGGTTGTGTGATACAATCCTTAATGAGTAGATTCATCCCACTTATGCCTTCATAATTAAATCAGGTGAAAGAACTTCAGAAAGCAACAAGAACGATACAGACCCTGTGCTCTGAAGCCAAAGTTAGTCCTGCTTATTTAAGTTATATTTTGGAGCTACATACTCTGCATCTTCACAATAACAGTGCCATTATTTTTATCTTTTCATTTTCTTTTTGAGAAGGGCTTGAAACAAACGGTTATTACCAGCAAAATTCCCAGTACAAAGAGATCTATGGAACGCTTCTTGTTCCGAGTCAAGGCTCTTCTCCACACTTCCCCGAGTGAATGCACTTTCTGGATGGGTATGTAATGGTTTCTTCCATTAAATTATTTGAATATTCGTAACTTAAAAGGTCCTGGATAACACCTGGAGTTCTCATTGTGATCCTATTCATCATTCAACTATTAGTACTTGGCCTGTTGATTAGCAGAACCCCCTAGTTATTCCAAATCAGTCTGAAATAACTGATTCGGTTTCCTTCACTCTGTTTTACTTTTATTTTCTTTATCCCGGGGTTTATGTCCCAAAAGGCTTGCATGGTTGGCATTTGAACACCATTAGAAGCATCACATATCAATCATAAAGAATGTTTCATTACCTGAAGCGCTTGTCATCCAGAACTATCCTCACATGCATGCATCTTTTATTTTGGCAGGCAATCTGAAACACAAAGATTTGATGGGTCAGGTGGTGAGCTCCCAAGCATATGTGGACCATCAAAATGACAATCTTGATGAGAATCCTGAAGAGCCAATTGCCGAGGAGCAATCTGCAGGTGATGCTAGTGAAGAGGATAGAGAATTGGAATGAAGAGTGCTTCATCTATCACAAAAGCTTCAAACACATTCACTGGAGGCAAAACAAAGTGAGTTTTGAGGGAACCGTCTGGTGTTTGTACAAGGGCTGACTTGCAAGACGTAAATTAAGCATCAATTTTGTTGATCAAAATTTCCCAATTCCAATGCTAAAATCTTCACCATTTCATCTATTGCTAGATGGCTAGCAAATACAAATTTTCCATTTATTTGCTTTGGCCTTTCCATTGTTTCCTTTGCATTGCTCCATATCTAGTTTCCCTCCCAAGTCACCCAATTTTTGAGTAGTTGGTTTTGGGGAGGCTGGGAACCGGATGAATTCTATGGTATTTTCTCTTATTGAGTTGATGCAATATTTTCTTCACTTAAACACCTAAAAACAGCAGCAAAGTGAAACTTTTATAGATGCCAATCAATTGCTGTTAAACCCTAATGCTATATTTCTTGAAAGAAACAAACAGAATTGTAGTACAAACGCCAATTGCAGTCATGATACCTCATATGGCAGGAAGGTAGAACAGTTCTGACTTCCCAGATAGCAGCAAAGCAAAACGCACTTGTGTAATAATATTCTTGAAACAAACTACTGAAAACCTATTACAAATGCCAACCCCGCTGACAAAAGCAAGGTCACAATTATCAATTTCGATGACATGCTGCATATCCTGACCACTGCCTTGCTCTCTCTGCATCACCAAGACATACTGCCTTAAAAGAGTAAATGCAATCTGTTTCGGCCGTAACCAGACCAAAAATATAGTGTGCACACTGGTTCACATGAAAGAGAGTGTTCAAAATCAAAATCCTTTTTAAATGGAAGTAAAATGGGATCCTGAAGCACCTAAAACATAACATTGGTATTTTCAGTTCTGCTGTGGACAGCTCCATTACTAAGAAGAGGCAAACACATCCTGAAAACCTGCAAGCAAATCATACATGGTATCAACAATCTGCCTACTGCAAGCCCTCATCCAAGAGTAGGAAAAACCAAAAATGAAGAAAACAATTATCCTGAAGTTTCAATTGTGAGTTAATAAGCAGAGACAGTAAGCGTATGACATCTAATATGACCAGTTTTAGCTTTTTCAGGTGTTTTCAGTATTGTGCCTTAACGTGCAGCCATGCAATAGATACCCATCACTAAAGTGGAAAATGCAGTAAGCTTTTCTCCCATTGTCATTGTATTGCCAAAATTTGAATGGTAAAACAATTTTTTTTTTTTTTTTTTGTGATCAGGATTGATTTTCTTTAGTTTGCACCTACACTTTGTTCATATCTAGAAAACATGTAATGGATACCACAGATTTCTCACCCTTTTGAAAATTGCTTCCTGATTTCATTTTGAGACTGTTGTTTAAAGAACACCACCGGATGACTGTTGAAACTCCATGAAATCATTACAAATCTTATCAACATTTATGAGTTAGGGATTATGGCAACATTAGAGCCCCATCCTCACATCTACCCCTTGTCTGCACCTGTTTCAATTATTGTTCTCAATTGTAGTTACGAGTGAAGCTGTGGTGGTCAACAAGCAGTCTCATGGTAGCTTAATTAAGCCAGAGCAAGAAGTGGTTTTGCAAGATGACTAAGGTGAGACCTTAAGGGTTCTTAGTGGCTATTTAATGATTAAGAATCTAAGGCAACCGGGATGCAAGCCCTTTTTGGAGATTCAGGTAATTATTCCAGGCTCCTTGAAAAAAAAGTTAAATAATCTTCATCTATGAGCCCTTTTGTTGAACCATGGTCGCAAGCCTTGGCCTTAAGCTTCTGTCAACTTTCCATAAAGTTGAAAAACAAGGTCCAACCAAATTAAAACTACAAAATTTTTTGCAAGCTTTCTTTAGCTTTTGTTTTTATTTTTTTATAAGTAACTCATTATTAGATCCAAACCAAAGTAAAATTACTAAAATTTTTGCATCAGTTGATCAGTTCCCCTTATTTCCTTGTAATAGAATTATGATTTAAGTCCTTCAGGAATTTTTTTTTCTTATAAGTAACTTATTATTATTATTTTGGGTATATAGAATTAAATCTGCAACCTCCCAATCCTAGCCCATCGCTTGCTATCTCAACCATGCCTCAAGGCAGTCCTTCAACAATTTATTCTTTCAAAACAATACGAATAAGATTCATTGGTGTAGTTAACCGTAAATACAAAGTCTTTATAGCGTATATAAAAGCAATATATGACCTTTGCTTACTTCTATGACTGAAAGAGGGAAGCAATGGTTAAACATTGCATGCAGCTAAAATGACACCAAGCTGTTTTTTTAAAGTTTTTAGTATGAAAAAGTTACAATACTCCAATTCCATATTTCTTGAATAGAAGCTACTCTAATCACAAACCACTTGGAACCCAACACATAAAAAGAAAACAGTAAACATACCTGTATCAAATATATCAACTAGTATATCTCATCATCAGGGATATCTGGTGTCAAGAATTTCCTTGGATCCTTACTGATTTCCTCATAATTCAGTCTTGATTTCACCTTTTCTGGCACAGGCACAAGTGGAATAATGCTATCTCTATCAATAACAGCATCAATTATTCCATATTCAACTGCTTCAATTGGAGACATGTAACGATCCCTATCAATATCTTTCTCGACTTGTTCAAATGAGCGACCACTAAAACCTGCAATAATTTTTGTGACATTTTTTTTGTTATGCATAATTTCCTGGGCTTGAATTTCCACATCTATTGCTTGGCCACTAGCACCTCCAAGAGGTTGATGAATCATTATCCGTGTGTTGGGCATTGCCAAACGTTTGCCTTTGGTACCACCACCCAGGATTATGGAAGCTGTTGATGCAGAAATGCCAAGTGCAACTGTGGAAACATCTGCCCTAACCAGCTGTACAATGTCATAAATAGCCATTGTAGCACTAGTACAAACAATAACAACAAAAGAAAATTAGTGAAGAGAAGGAGACAAGCGCAACCCAACCAAGAAAACAATTTTTACAAGAAACAAGATGACTTGACTTGAATGAAAGATGATACAAGGAATACACCAAAAAGAAATTGAAAATTCTCTGAAATATATGCAAATGACAGATTTCTCAAAGAACCATCAAAATTTATTCAACTTTTCCTTAATGACACTGATCCCACATCAAAAGATATGCCTTTGATCTTGAAGAACAAGCTACAATTCGATCAGTCATAATACTAGCTTAAAGTCGAGGCCCAAAGAGGAGCAATATACTGGACCCTATCCCAATGATCCTACAAGAGGTTATTCTACAATAAAAAGATGGTGAAAGAGACACATGATCAAAACATCTTTCCAGATGGAAAATCTGCATATTAAGAACCATTCAAAATTTTTTTAGAGAAGGCCTCCTACAGAAGGACATTACATCAATTGACTATGCTGATCTTTTGTTTAGTAAGCGTATTTTTTGCTGATGTTCTTAACATTCTTTATCTGTACTTAATAAAGGCTTATCTGTCCTATGTTGTTTGTGGGTCAATGAATTTTATCAAAGGCGTTAGGTAACATGGGAGGAGCTGAGGGGAAATCATAAACTATTCTTTGTCTAAAGCTAAGCTTGAAAGGTCAAATATTATATTTCCAAAGGTCAAAGATAAAGCATTTTAAAAATGATCAGTCATGTCTATCAAAAAAAAATAAAAATGATCAGTTATAATGTGAATTTGGAAAATATTTTTACAAGCCTCCAACAGTCAACTATTCTTTGTCTACCCCTAATCTCCAAATAAAAAATAGAGAAGGATAAATCATCAAATGGATTCAACATAGAAAGACAGAAATGAAAATAAATGAGGGAAAGGAAATAACCTTACATCTAAAGCAAATGAGCAAGCAAAATGCCACAAATGTAGGTTTTTCTTAAGCAACAATGTGTCACTTAGATAACTCAAGTTACTAGAAGTTGCTAAGCCATCCTTGCCTCAAATAGTTGCCAGTAATGCTAAGGAAAGTTAGAAAATATAAAAGCTTAAGATGTAAAGAGAAAAAAAAAAAACAAAGGGATACCTAGTAATTTTGGAAGAATGGATGCTTTTATTGCACAAGAAAACTCTCAACGAGGCTTGAATACTTAAGGCCCTCAAAGAATGTTTTAGAGACCTAAGGCTTTTGAAGACTCCCTAGAACCTTCCCTGATCCAAAGGTTTGCTGCACTTCACAGAATAAGGGCTATTTACACTATCATAATCTAGATTTTCCTACATTTCTGAAAGCTTCCAAAATGTTCTGACCGCATGAAGGAAGCTCCAACTTGAAGGGTCACTGTGGATGAGTTTTCACAATGGTAAGCAGCTTATCTTCGAGTAAAAGAATCTTCTGCCAGCTATTAATACTCAAGGGAGGGCTCATGTGTGTAGGATGTGATAAAAAGTTGCTAAAAAATGAAGCTTCCAAGAAAAAAGTTGCTAAGTATCCAGCAAAGAAATCATTTCTGATTGTCTTTTCAGCATAAACATAGCATGTTTTCTTAAAAAACAAAGAATAATACATATGCTACATGGCATCCTCCCCAGAGTTTTGTGTACGGATTTATTAATCTATATTTTGACATACCCTTGACAAGACCAAGAGTAAATCATAATATTTCTCTCTCTGCAACCACAGCCACCATCAATACAAACAGATGGAAAAAAACCCATTCATAGCCAACCTTATCAACAAGGTCAATAGAAAAATTCACACCCATTCACTAGCGCAACCTTTTGATTTCTACTTCAATTTTACACTATCTATGAGGTGCTCTACCTGAATTATCCATTATATACTTCGTATGAAACTAGACCAATCAGATAGACCTGCACAATATGGGTAAAAGGGGAAAAAATGAATGGAAATATATTTCTTTAATTCAACTCATCCAGATAGCAGTGTTATAGCCCAACCTGAGTTTCTTAGCTTCTCAAAAAGTATGGGGCACACAAGAAATTTTTTTAATCCTAATTCAATTGGACTCAGTCTCTATTTGTTTCGGATGGGGAGAGTTTCTTCGGAGATTTTTTTCCAGAAAGATTGCTCCATCTAAATTCACAAATCGTCTTCCTCTACCTTCAAAAAGAGGAAAATTAACTAGTCCGAAATGCTGTTGGTGTACCTGAGGGAGCCACCAGGGGAGTTGATGAAGAGCCTGATGTCCTTGGTGGGGTCCTGAGCGTCCAACAACAGCAACTGACTGATTATGGCATCGGCCACAAAGTCGTCCACGTTGTTCCCAAGGAAGACGATCCTCTCCTTCAGAAGCAGGCCCATAGCGTCCGCCTCCGCCCCTCTGGCGCCCATGCCCGGCGTCTGAGAGCCATGGGCTAGTGGAAGGGCTAAAACTGAATCTAGGGTTTTGGGATTGAGGGCCTTGAGAGATGGGGAGGAGGCGAGTGAGGCTGAGATAAGGGGGCGCAGGGAGAAGGAAGAGGGCTTGGGGAAAGAGGTGGTGCGAAGATTGGGAAACCCTAGGGAGGGAAGTGGAGAAGAAACTGAGAGCAGGCCCATTGAAGAAGAATCAGTGAGAGTGAAGTTTCTCTTGAGTAGCTCTGCAGTGGCTGGGACTTGGGATTCAAAAATGAAAAACCCAATCCCTCCTTTTTATCCGCTTTCACTGGTTCAGTCTGGTGTCTTAAGCTTAATGTGGATGTGTATAGGTCCTCTTCTAAGTTCTAAATTATTCACAATGAATAGTGGGATTCTAAATATTGACTACTCATTGATGTTGCCAATACTGTGAACAACCACTCCCCATCTCATGTACAATTTGATTATTATTATTATTTTAAATTTTGGTTTCATTTGTTTATATTTTTATCTAATAATTTAGATTTCATATGATATTCTCAACGAATGACATTACGAATTCTATAAATATTGAATCGCTACTTAGCATTTTCATCTTTTTCTTAAAATGCATTTGGTAGTAATTTTAAGAAGTGTTTCTAACTTTTGTAATACTTAAAAATTTTTATTTTCCAAGTACTAAAAAAATTAGAAACACTTACCAAAATTACTATCAAACACACTCTTATTAGTATTATTATTTTTATTTTATTTTATTTTTTAAAAAATATTAAATGCTTAAAACACTTTTACCTTTAAGAAGATCTATATCCATTGAAACCCTCACCTAATTGTAGCTCTAACCTTAACCTTTTCCCATTCTCCTTTTGGTATTTCTTCACCCCACCATGAAAAAAATAAAAAGAAAAAGGAAAATAGAAAAATGGTCATGGTGCTATTGTTGCCATGGCATTACAATGGCTACAATAGTGTATGGTGGTGTAATTATGACTCCATTTCTTTCTTATTCTTATATTTTTCTTACTTTGTCTTTTTTTTTTTTTTTTTCCCAAAATTGAAAAAGTGATGGAAGAAGAAATATGGAAGGAGAAGGAGGTAAGGGAAATAAAAGGGAAGAAACTAATGCCTGTGCTAGGATTTAGGGGAAAGAGCCACTATAAAATTTTTTACTTTTCCCAATTGATAAACACTATCAGAATAAATATTTATCAACAGATAGTCCCAACGTATGGTAATCACAGAAAGATGTGTTAGCAAAAGTTTATCGATATGAATTTTTTGTTGCCAATAATTTTTTTTTTAATGATAGAGTATTCAATGGATTCGGATTATCGCTATTACCAATAAATTAAGTTGGTTGAGAAATGTAAATAATAAAAGATTTTAGGCTATCACGAAATCTTGATTACATTTTGTATTCATGTGGAGCACCTTGTTATGCTCTTTGCTAGACCAATCCTCCTACTAATGATCAAGTCAACCATGAGTTTGATCAAAGGAAAAACAAATAGAGAGTGACTTTTTGTTCTTTTACCTTTTTATGCACAACCTTAGATCCTTTTATAGACTTTTAGAGAATGAATTACACAACTATTTTAGTGCTTCATTATTGAATTGAATATGGTGTCATTAAAGGGTTATCTATTATGGTTTAGGAAAGGCTTACACTATAAATCAATGATCTTGACCATTTCACTATTTATATTTTTTTTAGGGAAGTGCAAGAGAAGCATTTTTATCATCACCATAATGATTAAAAATGATCAACTGACATTTAGTGAGTCATGATGATGGTAGGTCTAGTGACTACCATTGCTTGTTATGTCGTTTCTAGCTCTTCTATACCAAGGCTATCTCAAGTTCTTGGAAGGATATGTTAGAAATGCATTTCGTCCTTACATATTTCCCCCAATTTTCTAGGGAAAGAAATTAATGAGCAATAAAATCAAAAGATGGATGATGCATTTTTTTAGTGTAGGCTATCCATATGTTCTCAAGCATTGTGGGTTAGTCAACCATCCCTAGTGCCTTATTTAAAGACTTTTATTTGATTTTCTTTCATATTTTCTAAAATTTTGTCTTTCTTCTCCATTGCTCTTTTTTTTTCTTTGTAAAAGGTATACGGTTGATTTGAGGTCATCATTGAGTGCTTCAAGATTCATTCCTTTGTGAAGTTTCATGCTTTTCTTTAAAAGGAAGAGCTTCAGCCCCTTAAACCTAGGGAGTGCATAGTCCTAGTAGAACATTTGAGGGTTGGATAAGCCTTCCACTTGCACTACTAGTGCAACATTTGTCTTCTTTCATTAAAGCTCCCTTGCATTATTTTAAGCCCAACGTAGCCACTACTCTGATGGCTATAACTATCATGAATATGACTCCTAAAAATGAATTGAAGTTGGGGAACTATTATTTTTGTATCAAGTCAAGCATCATAGAGCCAATACTTGGTATATTTGCCCTAGTTATAGGTCTTAGTGCTTAGTTTCTAGGATTCTAGAATTCATAAAGAAATGAAAGAACTAAAGTTTTTTTGCTAGTTAGCAAGGGAGTGAGAGAAGTAGTCAAATATGTCATAGAGTGCTCCTCTAATGCCCTTTGCAGAAGGTGAAGATGGTATGACAATCCCTCATCTCCTTTTAATTAATTTATTTATTTCATAGTATTATTATTTGTTTAGTAATTATCTTATTCTTTGTAGAACTTAAAGGATACTAAATTGGACATCTATTTTGAGATTTTCTGTTAAGGGTGCTTAGGGTGGTCAACTTTAGGGCACCATGCTATTATTCTATGTTAGAGTCATCATTGTCTAAAAAGGTAGGTACAACTCCATACTCTTGGGAGCATGTTCCAATAGGGGTCGTTCGTAAGGCCTCAATGGTTGATTATTGGATGCTCTCTCATAGTTTTGAAGACAATATAACATGAAATTCTATAAAGGGATTTCAACAGAAGACATTAACTCCCCCATCCCTAGTTTATTAGAGGCATTAGGGATCCTTATGCCCCTCCTTAAAAAAAAGTTGTCTACTAGTGAAGACTCTTCCTAAAAAAGAAAGCGGGGTCAAATTTCTAAGGGCAACTCAAGGCCTTCGTATCTAAATGATTCCTGAGCATCCTAGGGTTTTTAGTTACTAGATCAAATTGGTCCTCAAGTACCCTAGGGCTTACAATCATTAGAACAAGTCAATCCCATCACCTCATTTCACAATTGATGATTTTAGCACTAGTGTTGAATCTTCTTCAACAACCATTGTGTCTTCATCTTATTCAAAGGAACTATTTCAAGATCTTCCAAAATGATATCCCTAAGGAGATACATGTTCTCATGCACACTATTTTTGTTTTGGGGCATGAACTCGTCCTCGTGGAGAAGTTGGTTTCCACTTTTTTTTTTTTCTTTACACATTGAGGCCTTTGTCTTTTCCTATTGGTTTTGATTTATGGAGTTCCTACCTCTCCTAAGCCCCTTGCTACTGTTTAATATATGAACCATGCTAAAATTTAATTTATACATAATTTTGAGGAGTATCATTTGGTGAAAGAGTCGATTGTCTGAAGATCAAGGTGGCTGCTTCATCCTCTTGTCCTTTGGTGTACCTCTCCTATTTCTGGCCACAACTTTGAGGTGACAACCCCTAAACTAAAGTTCAATGGAGGGTTTATCATGTGAGGAGTTCGAGACAACTAATAAAATATTTCACCTACTAGATGGTCGTTCTAGGGAGTTCTTGATTGAGGTGGTATGTATAGTCAAAGTCTATCTTAGTTGTACATTATGATTATTCCTTTGTTACGACTAAACACTATTATTGTGTCACAAACATGTATGATCACTTTGTTGAAATAACAAAAGTAATACTAAATTTTCAAAAAATTGATCTTTAGGGTTGGAGTACTAACCTTTAGGTTTGGATATTTTCAAACTTTAAATTCCCAGTGTTGAAAAATCAAATCGATATTCTTGAAAGTCTTGTAGACCTATGATCATCTACTCAATGACTTTTTATTGATCTTGGCACGCTTCTAGTAGGGGAAAAGAGAATGGAGGATACTTTTTTTCTTTTTAGAGGTGGAAAATAACTCTATAGAAAAGTTATGGAAACTTTAACTCCTAAAAGAGTATTTATAAGGTTTCCTAATGAGCTTAGGTGACTTGAGCACATTAAGGGCTTGGGTTACTTAATCTAGCCTAAAATGAGTCATAATTGATCAATTAACTCATCAAGACCTTCTAATTAATCAATTAGCCCAATTCAAAAATTTTGTTCACATGACCCTATGCAACCTTGCATAATTACTAAAACCCTTACGCACAAAAGTGAACTTAGAGTTGGTCCAACCCTCACAAATTATTCTAACAAGGTATATGAGCTCAAGTAGGGATCGCTGGGACCCATAAGACAGTACTAACTCCTTCATAATCTAATTTAAAGTTGATTCAACATTCCACTATAGAAAATTAATTACACTCTAGTACCCTATGTAAATAATAATGAGACACTAAGTGCTCGAGTCCATGACCAATATTCATTGTGTTTAGTCGTCCTATGAACTGGTATCCATAGTCTAATAAGGTGAAAACTTTGATATCATTTATAACCACCAACACCCACTTTCAATCATGTAAATATTATTCGATTTGGATTTCAATGGATTCAAAGGGTCTCATAACTGTAAAATATATTTATAAGATTAAGAGGAACTTATACTTATATAGTAAAAACTTTTAAAATATATCTATAAGATGAAGAGGAACTTATACTTATATAATAAAAACTTTTTTCTTTATTCGATGTGGGACATTACATAAGTAAATTAGTTATACAGATCAATTGAGTTGAGTAGTCAAATCTGAATATGATCCATTTATTAAACGAGTTATATAGAATTATCTAAGTTGACATGATTATAACACAAACATGATGATACTTAGCCTAAACCCCTTAAAATTGAATATCGTCAAAATTGCCATCCCTAGGCATGACCTTATCACCTCGACAGCTTATGGCATGCCATGTAGGTCAACACCTCCCCTTCAAAGGGTAATTTAAAACATTCCAAAAGTGTTAAGAAAAGACATTACCCATACTTGTGAGACATAATAACGTTTTTTCAAGGGACTTGGGCCTGGTTCATTGCTCATAACGCCTCCTCGAAATACAATTTGAAGGATTGGACACCCATGGTGCGACCTTGACGATACATCTTGGTAATCTTTGGTCACACATCTCGGGAGCCTGTGGTGCTTTGGGCCGCATGCCTTGCGCTATCTAAAGATATTTTATTTCTAATTTTTTATTTTATTTTATTTTTTTATTTATAGAAAATATAGTTTTGAACTTTGAAGAAGCTGCCTGTGGCTTTCCAAGGGCAAATCCAAACAGCCTTTACTATACTGTTTACACTGTCACATAATTTGGTAGGGCCCAGTGTTTGCCAACGTGGCAAGAGCAAATACAAATAAAGATCACCACAACAAAAAGAATAAAAGAGAACCCCCGAACCCCCAAACGCATCTCACTCCTCTTTGATCACCCTTGATATCACACTCCGTTCTTGTTTCCGGCCAACACCTCCACCGGCGGCGTACCCTTCGTCGACACTCCTTGCCGCATTCGCACAGTCGGAAATTTCTCAGGTTTGTCTCCGGATTATGCCGTTTTAATCTGAAACCTATCCTTCGATTCATTTTTGCTTTCATCTGTTTTCTGAATTCAGTTTGCTTTGATTCTTTCTTGTTTTCCTTTTGTCTGGTTCATGGATTTAGATCTGCAAATTGCTCTCGTAAATCGACTGGTGATTTTAGTTTAATGGTTAATTGAACTTATAATTTTACTCTATTGAGTTTTTTACGAAGGAAAATTAGGATCAGTCCACTTCTGGGATCTAGATTTAGCGTTCTGTGATTTTTTTTTTATCATTTTATTTATGGAGTGATGCTATACAAAATAGAAAATTTTCACTACATGATTTTGTACTATCCATTGCAAAGGGAACATGCTTTACCATCCAAAGAGAGAGATTTAAGTTAATTGAAATGAAGAAGGGGTGATGGAGCTACTGCATGCCTTGTAATTTTTTTGAAAATCAGTCCATTTATGTACTGTGTCTTTTGGGAAACGAACTGAATTTTAGCATCATTCAAATAAATTATGTGAAGAACCGTCTTGAATCAATGGATGATGGGGCAGTTTCATTTCTAAAAGTGAGGGAAATGCGATCCACTTTCTACAAACTTTCTACAAACCTTGTCATTGTTTTGTTTGTGTAGTATCATATTTTTTCCCCTCTTCAGAGTAAAGGGGATTTCATGGTCGTGATCTTATTCACTTTGCTGGATAGTTGGCAAAAATCTTTTATTTGTGAAGCATCTAAATATTTTTCTTTTTCTATCTCTAGGTTAAAAAGATGAAATTACCTCTACACTGCTATTTGGTTGCTGAGAAAAGTGAGGAAAAGCAAAGAAACTTTTGGACTTTTATATTTTTTGCCATGCAGGTTTAAACAAAAGTAAAGCATGTTTTCTTAATTGGTAAACCAGATACCTGTATTAAGCTTGGTTGAGAACAGGTTTTTGAATTCTTGGTTCCATGTATTGAAGGACCTAAAATTAAAATTTTTTCTGCGAAATTTTTGGGAAAACCAAATGGAGCTTCAAGATTTTCTGTTTAGTAGAATGTGATGGTCTAGCCATGGACAAAGTAAAGTTGGAGAACCAATGATCAAGTACAAGTGAAATTGATGAAGAGCTGTCTTTTTGGGTTTTTCAATGCTTTCAGGTTTGAGAAACTGAATGGAACTTTAGTGATTTGGGATTGTAGAATGGTAAACGACATCGATGGTTCAGTTACTGGGCTTTGCAATCATGGACAAATTAAAGTTGAAGAACCAACAGTGTAATTGATGAGCCTATTCTTTTTCAAATAAATTTTGCAATCAGAATTTGTTTTCCTTCTAAATTCTCGAGGGGTTCTTATGGGGAAGATAGCACATGGTGTTTAAAAGCATGGACGCCCTTGGTGATGGGCCTGGTTAGTTACTTGGTCATATGGTGCTTTGGTTGGAATAATTCACCAGCCATTTAGTCATCTTGATGATAGGTAAAAATGTGTTTTAGTTTTTGTTTCTTTGTCCTTGTTGGTACACTCATTGTAGGAGAGGTTTGATGCCTTGTTTAATTTCTAATATGCTTTTTGTCTCCCTTCTAGTGCAAACCTATTTTAGAGTGAATAAGAAAGTTCATCAGATCTACGAATATGAAAGGATACTCTACTTTCTAACACTATCTTACTATCTTTTTGATGCTTTGAATATGATAGCATAATGAATTTTTCAAAAGAAACAAGAGAGTTGGTGTAATATTAGAAAATTTTGAGGAAAACAAGTGAAAGTCATTGTAACTTGTAAGAAGAAAAATTGAATAAAGTAATTGTTGTTTGGGGAGTGTTGCAAGGTAATGTTTGTTTGGGTGGGGTTATAATTGGTGAAGGAAAGGGAACAAGGCGTGAAGATCGTATATTTTTGGTGGTTTTCCTTTTCTTTCCATTTTTATATAATTCAAAGGAAAAAAAAAGATGTGTTAAACCAATTAATGAATTTCCTGATAGAGCTTTTAAGGTACTATTGCTCACATTTGAACTGCTAAATCACACCCACTTGTTCCTTTCACATGCATCTTCAGATTATCCCCTCTTAAGACATTAGTTTCTCAAGTTAGGCAGTAGCTCCATAAAAATGGTGCCAAGAAATTTCTCTTTGTTACCTAGAAAGGCACCTGAAAATCCATGCTGTCATCCACCTTAAAAAAATCTATATAGAATACAGACGTTTACCCCTACTAGGACTTATAGAATGGCTGGGCACTTAGGGGTTTAGAATGTTCCTTCTACAATGCTATAATGCATAGGTGCCTTTTTGGTATGTAATATAGATTACAAGTACTTTTTGTTTATAAAGCACTTTAGGGCATGCTCTCGTTTTAATTTTACAAGTCCAGTGCGTTAATAACAGCTGCAAGTTGGCGATGTGACTTCATGGGATTTTGAGGATTTTTTTTTTTTTTTTACTTTTTTTTTAACCTAGAGTTGCCATATCAGGTTTTTCATGAGTTCAAGTTTTGGCTGTTGAAGAGCTGGCATTTCAGTGAAATTGCGTGGAAGTGGCTATTTTGGAAATTTATATTGCTAATTCAGTTTTCTTTTGGCTTTACTATATTGACTAGTTTAGAGTGATTTCTGTTTGCTGATTGTTCATCCAGCATGGTCTTGTACGTTTCTAAGTTAACTTTATCTTCTAGTCAGCTCCTATATTTTCTGTGGTGTGCTTCTTTGAACCCTTTTACTCACATTACATTAGAAAACTATGATTATTTATTGGGGTAGAAAGTGAAATATGAGATTTGATGCATTTAGTAATGTAATACTCATTCTTGTGTGGTGATGGAATAAAGTATTTATGTTGACCATCATACTGAGGTTATAAAAATAAGGTGATATTAATTGAATTTTGACATCAATTTTAAAAATGTTATAGAGATCCATGACAAACATTGAATTTTGGATGAAAATTCCTTGTGGATAATTATAACAGATATTTAATACCATGGGTGTACTGTGGATTCATTTGTTGGGGTTTTTACATTAGTAACTCATAGATTTGGGAAGATTTCCTGTTTTGATATGTTTGTAGGACTTCAGTAGTCCTGGTGAATTTTGAACTTGGATGTGGAGGGATTTTGTTTATTCTTTTTACTTATTTTGTGTTTTATTGGGATAGGCCCTTTGAACGTTTCTGCAGAAGCTAATTATTTCAGCGTTGTTGTTATTATAGATTGAGAATTTATTTCCTTATCATGCCATGTGTTAGTAAATATTTGACATATTTTAAATAAGTTTTCCTGCCTCCGAAAATTAATCAGCTCCTTAGCTTTCTTTTCAGCTTTTAGAATTTTGACAAGATGTCTGGCCAAAGCCAGCGATTGAATGTCGTTCCAACTGTTACAATGCTTGGAGTCATGAAAGCACGCCTTGTTGGTGCTACAAGGGGTCATGCTCTCCTCAAGAAAAAGAGTGATGCTCTGACAGTGCAATTTCGTCAAATCCTCAAGAAGATTGTATCCACAAAGGAATCAATGGGAGAGGTCATGAAAACCTCCTCCTTTGCTCTAACTGAAGCCAAATATGTTGCCGGTGAGAACATCAAGCACGTTGTTCTTGAGAATGTCCAAAATGCATCTCTTAAAGTTCGATCCCGGCAAGAGAATGTGGCTGGTGTGAAGCTTCCCAAGTTTGAGTATTTTAACGAAGGGGAGACTAAGAATGACCTCACTGGATTGGCTAGAGGTGGCCAACAGGTCCAGCTCTGCCGAGCTGCTTATGTCAAAGCAATTGAGGTTCTTGTTGAGCTTGCTTCCCTCCAGACATCATTCTTGACTCTTGATGAGGCAATCAAGACCACAAATCGCAGGGTTAATGCCCTAGAGAATGTTGTGAAGCCAAGGTTGGAGAATACCATAAACTACATTAAAGGGGAGCTGGATGAGCTGGAAAGGGAGGACTTTTTCAGGTTGAAGAAGATACAAGGATATAAGAAGAGGGAAATAGAGAGACAGATGGCTGCAGCGAAGGAGTTCTCAGAGGAGCAGTTTGCAGAGAAAGTTTCTTTGCAGAAAGGAATTTCAATAAAGTCAGCACACAACTTCTTGGCTGCAGCTACGGAGAAGGATGAAGATATAATTTTCTGAGGTGGAGGTTAGGTTTATATGCTTTCTCTTAGGTTGTGTGGCCTTTGGGTATGTTGCTTGTACTAATGGTGGTAACATACGGTTATTGTTTAGATGAGCACTTTTATGTTCTGAATAAAAAGTTCATGTATGTTTTTTGTGTCAACTCTGTAATCAAACTCTCATGATTCTGAGGCTTTAAGATTATTATTATCTTTTTCTGGAGAGTGTTTGGTTAATCAGTGCATGCCTAATTTATTGTATCAATTCTTGTTTCCATGGCGGTGATCTTCTTTTCTTATCTTTTGGAATGGCATAGGCTTCCATGGGAGGGATCTTCCGTGTTCTTTGCCCCTGTCTAGTTCATCCGGAGGTGTTCAATACATTCCAAAATCTCCTTTATTTATTATAGTGGATATGATTTTGAGATACATAACAAGTTTTTGGATACTCTTATTATTCCTGGGTTTTTGCTTTGCTTAGGGATGGTAATGGAGATTGTTTTTTCGGGTAGGGTATTTGTCTCGCCCTGCCCCTAATTGGCCAAGTTTGAGGAAATGGTAAACAGATTAGGGACAGGTTTGGGGATTTTTCTTTTTATTTAAACCTGGGTCGGGTATTATTGAGTTCGGGTATTGCCTTATCCTATTCCCCTATGCCTTGATTAGATTTATAATTAATAAAAATTATTTTAATTAATAAATTAATTATTTTTAACACATAAATGGCAGAATTATTTTTCATTAAAATAAAATATAAAAATTTATTATATTTATTTATTTATAAATTATATTTATTTTTAATATAATCAATTTAAAAAACTAAACTGCATAAGATTGGTATGGGAAGATCTCGGACTCGCCTTGCGTCGTTTATTATTATTTTTTGTCCTTGGGGATAAGACTGTGTTTTAAGTAATTAAGACGGTTGGGATGGGGCTGCTTTGTCTGAATGTGTCCCGTTGCCATCCCGTTGCCATCCCAATGTTTGCTTGTGCTTTTGGACATTTTGGGGAGGTAAGGTTGAGCGCAATGGCTACAGACATTCCGGGCTGGGCCAGGCCAGGGTTAAATAAACCAATTCTAGTGTCCCAAGTGTAGGTTTGCCTGAGCTCACAGCCAAACGCAGCCCATAATCTCTCTCTCTCTCTCTCTGTGACCACCAAATATTATCATTTATTGTGATTATTCTTTTAAAACATTGGTTTGGGAGGACGGTATTATTGTAGTAGATCAAACATTATTATATTTTTTTCTTTTTTTCTATATATATTTTTTCCTTTTCACATGTTAACCTTACTCTCATTTAATACTTTTTAATAAATATTTTTAATTACTGCCTTTTTGATATGTATAACTAAATGAATATAAATTAAAAATAATGATTTAAAATAGATAAATTAAATTAATTCAAGAAAAACTAACAATCTAGATGAAAAAGAATAAATTTAAAAGTATTTTTTTCAAGGGTTCTTTCAATGGAAAAATAGTAGAAATAAGGAAAAAAAATATATTTTTTCCCTATTAATTACCTTTTCAAACACTTCTTAAATGAAATTCATATATATATTTTTCCTTTTTTTTTTTTTTTTAATTTCTAATATCATTTTTTTTCTAGAAAGAATAATATTTTTCATTAGTAAGATCTATGAAAGCGTCTGCCTGCACTTGACAGGGATATATGAATGTAAAGTGTGCAGTGAGGCCAATAATTTTGATGACCAAATGACAAAGGATTGAAAATGATATTTCTTAACATGAGATGCCTTCCAAGACAGCCAAATAAGTCTAAACACAGAGTCAAGTGGTTATTTCTCACCTGGGTCCTGATAGAATAGCCGGCGACATAGGAGAGGCAAAACCCACATTAATCTCCCTCCGATGAACTGCTTCAGTCGCTCTTAGTCCTGATGAATTAAAGAAATTGTAGTCCAGATTATCTTCAACATCGATCACCCCCCCCTCCAAGACCTTGATCACCATCGACATAGAAGGCCTTCTACCATTGTCATTTTGTAGACACCATGCAGCAAGCCTCATCAGCTCCACAGCTTCTTCTCCATGTAACTGCATATCATCACTGTACTTATCAACCAAATCCAACATCTGATCTTCCTCAGCCTTTCTCTTAAAATGACTTAACAAATATTTATCTTCCTCGGGCTGAGAGTGATCCAAATTTCTTCGCCCACACAAAATTTCCAGAGTCACAATACCAAAGCTATAGACGTCCACTTTTTCTGTGATTGCGGAGATCAGCCATTCAGGAGCCATATATCCTGGAGTTCCTCTCAAGGTTGTCACAACTTGGCTTTGGTCCCTGTCCATTAGCTTGGACAGTCCGAAATCAGAAACTTTTGCATTGAAACTTTCGTCTAAAAGGATGTTCTGGGGTTTGATATCTAAGTGGATGATTTTCTGTCTGCATTCTTCGTGGAGATAGGATAGACCCTTTGCTATATCCAGGATGATCTTCCTCCTTGTTTGCCAATCAAGAGCAAGCTCTTTGTTTCTGTGGAAGATCCATTTATCCAAGGAGCCATTAAACATGTATTCATAAACCAAGCATCTATTTGATTTGTTGGCACAGTATCCTACCAGTCTCACCAAGTTCAAATGGTGAATGCGGCCTATGGTCTCAACCTCAGCTAAGAAATAATCCTTTGTCTGAGATAAACCATTGATACACTTCACAGCAACTTTTGTTCCATCTGTCAGAATCCCTTCAAAGACTGAACCAAATCCTCCTTTCCCAAGCTCCCGACTAAAATTTTTAGTGGCCGCTACCAAGATTTCGTGAGAGAATCTAGTTGGCATCCCTGGTACTTGGAGCAGATCTTTATCCTCCCCGTCTTCCTTGACATATTTTCCTTCCAAAATTAGGTATCTTCCTATGATAATAACTATAAAAACCAGGCCCATGAAAGCTGCAAAAGTAGACAACCGCTGACTATTGATAGTCTCTGGACTTGAGGAAGATGGAGGATCCTCTGGATTTGAGGAAGCTGGAGGATCCCCTGGATTTGAGATATTCTGCACCTTAATGAATGTCGTATTCCCCCGTACATAAGCATCCTTCCTCAGCGAAAATATTTCAGATAGTAGATAGCAAGCTCCACCATTCTCCACACTAGACGAAAAGACTGCAGCTTTGCAAGAGCAATTACTTAAACAGGCCTGCTTGCAACTTTCAATGTCACTTTCTGTTTCATTACCAATGAATTTGAGAATAAACGCGGGCACTGTTTTTCTGAGCATAAGAAGACTCTGATAATGAGAAGCATTGCAAGATAGGGGTGTGATTTCTTTACACCCAAGGTCAGGTTCCTCATCATTTACTGGCGTGAAATATCTTGTTTCTCCTGCAGTTGGTCCTGGACAAAAGCACTGCTGGTTTGAGCAAACTCCATATTTGCCACATATCATAGGGTATGCACAGTTGAACTCTCCAAGGGGATTGAGCAAAACCTTCCAAATGTCATTGACAAACCCATAAAATGTCAAATGACCTTTGGGTTCCAACTTCATGTACTGAGCAGAAAATGAGTCAGGAGAAGAAAAAACGGGCTGAGCGGAGGGAAAGAAGAGACCTTCTTTCCTGAATATGACATATCTTGATTCTGTACTATTGTGATAACCATGAGAGAGAACAAAATAGTTCTGGGGTGGATTGGATCCAATACGAGCAACCACACTATCGTTAGCGATGAAAAATGAAATCAAACCTTGAGACCAGTCTTTGTTGGATGCACTAGCTGTGAGTTTATGACCGAAAACCAGAATCTGTCCTGGAACTAGACTGTCGGTTGGATGATCAAAAGACTGCCAGACAGATGCGTTATTGCTGTCAAACAGCACCAGGTTTCCTGTCTCGGTGAAGTTTAAGCCCACAACAGACTTACCAGATGTGTTAGAGGACCAAACTAAAGTACCATCGGCATCTCTCAAGATCAAATCTCCATCTGGCGTGAGTTGCAAGGTTGCATCATCTCTAACCAGAAAGTTCTGATTAGCAGACCACACTACTTTTGGGTCCTGGACTCCTTGATAATTGTCTTTTCTGGGTGGTGGGAATATGAGGATAGCGAAAAGGTAACCTTCACAATTATAATTGCAGTAGAAGCCACATGCGAAACTTGCATTAATGCCTTGTCCACGAAAGATTGGCCTTAGCGTGGAGTCATCTTCAGAACCAACAACAATATCTCGAGACCCATTATTAATCCATGAAGATGAAAGATTGGCAGCAGAGTCATAGGCTGTTAGGGCATTGACAGGGAGGGAAAAAGGAATAAAAAGAATATGACACCCAAGAAGAAGACCCAGAATTCTGCTGATGCCCATAGCTTCAACGGACAAAAGGAAGTAAAAGAAGAAGATGTTATAATTATATAAATATACATGGAATAACAAATTATATGTTTATTTTTCTATAGAGTCAGGGTACAATGCTTGGCTTCCTTGGTCGTTAACATTTAGGCATCTAAAATGGTATATGTCCAGCAATTTCAAGGTGTATTGAAACATGATGGATAGAAAGAAACAAATGATGAAGATTTGATAATATCGTGACAGTATACATATTATTTGGGGAAGGTGACCAATGAGTTTTCCTATGTATCGTCGTGTAATACTAAGGAAGGGCAGAAACAAATAATTGAGAATTGAGAATATCCTGGCATTTCAGGACGGGGATGAGTTAATTTTCCAATTGTCATCATGTAGCCCCCACAACCTGAAATAGAGAAAGAAATTCTATTCACCCACTGGTAACCTTGATCAACCTCTCCAGATTTTTAATTAATTCCCCTAAAGGGAATTTATATCCCTACAAGAAATATAAATTTTTATTTCTTACAATTACTTATTGAGTTTGGTCATATGTGTAACCCTTGAGCGTTCAAAAGTTTGCACAATTGATCATGTGTAGGACTAGTTGGACATCAATTTATAATCTTAAAATTTAATTCCATTAAATATTTTTTAAATTAATGTTGTATTATATAAAAATAATGCTACCAAATTGAATATTATGTAAGTTTTGAAAGAGATCAAAATAAGTTATTAGTGAAGAGATAAAAAATAGGATATTAATGAAGAGATTTATAAAAAATAAGTAATTAAAACAAACATGCACACGTGTATTGAATTAACAAAAAAATATGCAAAAAGATGTGATGTCTACAGTGAAAGAAGAAGATTGAGAAAATATGACATTCCTTCCTTATTGATGATTAATGAATATTTCTATACAAATAACATTTGAGGGGATAAACCTTGACTATGTAAAGTCTATTTTCTACTTTAATTCAAACTAATAATTATTATCTTCTATTCTAAGTTAATTGATAATAGATAAAGACTAATATTTAAATTAAAGATAAACATTAACTTTCATCAACATGCTCCATCAAAATGGAGCTCCAATAGGAGATTTCAATTTTGGTCTTGAGAGAAAGAAAGTGATGACATTATAGCGGTTTTGTCAAAGCATCCGATAGTTAATCTTTTGATGACGCATGAGCAACATGAAAAGCACCATTTTGAATTTGATCATGAATAAAATGAAAATCAATGCCCACATGCTTCATGTGAGAGTGAGACAATGGGTTGGAGCACAACTACATTGTACCAACATTGTCATAAAAATTATATGTAGGTGGGTGATTGGAGTCAAAATATGTGCTCCAATAGCACATATATTATATGATTTATGCAATATAAAAAGCTCAAATCATCCAACTTAACTGAAATCAATGCTAAAACCCTAATTATGGATTTAATTTCTATTTTGAGCCTAATCCTAGGTTTAAGGGATGAAAAAAATGATAAGTGCAAAAGTCATTATCAACCAAGGATGTAGAAGGGGTTAAACATGCATAACTGAGAGACTCAGACTTGTGAACCATGAAGAGTCTAAGCGAGGGCATGATAAGCAACTCATAGGCATGAAATACTAGTAATGAATGTTATGGATTGAGATAGAGGGCAAGCAACAATAATGGAGGAAGTTTTGAAGTAAATGCAATCAAGTTCACATGAAAATTTGGAACTCAAAATCTAGTCATAACATATATTCTGACTTTGAGGTAAAATCTGGAGTACTTTCCAATGTCATTTTTATGCATGCTATATATTTTTTAAAGCTTAGGAATTTAGGAGTCCAAGGCTTCATACGGTGTGCAAATCGAAGTTAAAACAAAGAAGTTATGGCAATTTAAAGACAACTGCATAGAGTTGAAGGACCATTTCGAAATAAATTTCGAATTCACTTACTACCACTTTAATGTTTTGCCTTCACCTTTGGAGTTTCATCTTGGGCACTCCATTCGCCTTAAGTTGCCCTACATGACAAGAAATCATCTTTTTATTATTTTTTTAGTCATTTTTAGGTACTCTTTATCTTTTTATTATTGAATAAATTATTGTTTTTAATTTCTTTGAAATCAAGAATGGTTATTTCTTATTCTTTTATGGAACATAGACTATAAGAGGCTAAAAAGTCATATTGGGATGAAACATGAAAACCTAGGGTTAGATCCAAAGGGAAACAACAAATAAAATGGGATTAATAATAAAATGAATGAAAGGTTAAGGCACTAGTATTGAGATCAAAATACCCTCTAAAATTAGTTTGACTTAGGAGATGATACAATTGTATATTCCTTAATGGTAGGGATTCTTGATAATTCTTGATCCTAGTTATCAAAGGTTTTGTCATTGTTATCTGCCCTAAAACAAATCTACACAGAGTGGTAAAAACCTAAAAATGTTAGACCTAAACCTAGATTTCATGTCTGTTCATCTATTAGGTAATTCAATGGAATAAAATATTAAAAGTTAGGATACGGATCAACTCTGAGGTATGGAACTCAGGTTGATCTCGTTAGACCATACATTTTGATTATCCTAAGACTATTAAATCATATACCTATGTTTCAGTTAAAGGTTTATGCTCAAAGTTGGATAATGGACCCCCACTCTTGATTAATTGAATTAAAAATCAATAATTATTCTGTAATCTAAATATGTTTATTTAGGATTTTTTTTTTCATATTTTATTCTGATTTATTTGAATTAGGTATTTTTTTTACCTTTAGCAAATAATTAATAATTTAAATTTAAAAACAAATAAAAATATTAGAGCTTATTTTAGAGGACAATCACCTAGAATACTACAAAGTCTTGGTAACTCTATCTTTGGTTTTTCTTGGCCAGAGTTATAATGTATTATTTAGACTTTAATATTTTATTTACAATAGACATTTATGGTCACAAACCTTTAAAGGCTGAGTTTCAAAGCAATTACATTCCCCATCAAGGAATGTAAAGGTCAACAATAACTTGTTGACTAAGGTCTAACAAATTATAGTTGAATTAATACTTTTAATTGTTTCATTTATTCAAACTTACAAAAACTATAATATCTCCATATTTTTCTATTATAAAAAAATGTTAAATATATTTTCTTATAAAATGTATTTGATCTATGTACAAAAACAAAAATAACATTTTACATATTTCAAAATAACATATAATATATATATATATATTTATATTCATAAAATTTGTATTAATTTTCCTTACCTTGAAGAAACACTCAAAATCTTGAAACATATAATCTTGAAAAACCTACTTTTCTCTTAACATAACAAGAAAAAAATATATATATTTAACTAAAATTTTAAATTTGATGTTCATATTATTATTATTATTAATGTTTCGATTTAATTATTTTTTTAAAATTCTAATTTATGTAAAATTCTTGTTCCAAAGTTTGTTTCTCGGAATTTGCTACTTTTACTAATTAGTTTAAAATGAATTTCTCCAAGACTTATTCTTTTTATTTAAACAAATATATTTTCTTACCATTATTATTATAATATTATATTATCTTAATTATGTTATCTTTCTAAAAAGTTCGAGGACTACAACCATCCCATGTGCTACAATGCATTCTTTACATTCTTCTTTTTTTATTTTATTATTATTATAATTTTTTTTCACTCTCCCATGACATAACCGTGCACTCCCATCCTTTTTCATTTTTATAAAATTTCTTTCATGTACATTTTATATTTTTCCACACATTTTCTCAATATCTTCATTAACTCTAGAGCTCCATCTCATTACAACCTCGAGTGGTTACCAAACCTTGAGTTCTAGCCGATGGAAAAGTTTCTTAAGCGTATTTTCCAAGTATCTTTCACGTATATAATTGATTTGAATGATTCATAGATGACAATCCTTATACCATTTTTTTTCTTACTCAACAATTTCAATCCTCTTAAATTAAATTCTCGATATTTTAAGTTGCAAGTCTAAGAGAGAACATCAGCGCAAAATGTTATGGGTTTTAATTACAAAAACATTTTATTTCTTGTCATTTGCACATTTGCAATGAAGTTGACATATTGATATTTTGTTGAGAGAATTTGAATATAATAGCTCTTTTTTAAAAATTAATCCAATTTTAATGTATTTTTTTTCATGATAGACACATAATAACCATTGGAAATAAATTGATATCTTCCATTTTTTGAATTAATTAAGATTTTACTTTTGCCTTTTATAAAAATTTTAGATACATCTAAAAGTAAGATAATGATCACTTTTGGATTCATCAAGTTCTAATTAAGAAAATATTTTTGAAGCCACATATATGACCCCAAGACCAGCTTATTGGAGTAATAGAGTTTAAAACACGTAAACAAATACATAAAGAGAAATAAGTAATGGAGAAAAAACAATAAGGAAATGGTATAATTTTCCACCGCTTATGTTAAAATATGATTTTTTTTCTTTTATTTATTTATTTATTTATAAATACCCTTACCTAGCAAATAGAGATTCCTAACAACAAAAAGTATAGAAAATTAACTTGTAGGACTCAATTGACTTTTAGAAAACCAAATCAAATCCTAATTTTTGGGAACTTCCTAAACTCAAGGTTCCTTTCCAACAAGTTTTGGATGTAAATGAAATGTAGGCCAAAAGAGGCAATTGAGCCAATTAATTGTATTTATCGGGCTAGATGGTGGGAAAGGTGGAGAGGGAATGGTGAATTGAGGATAAAACCAATTACCATTTCAATTTTAATTAGATGAGAAATTGACTAGGAAAATGATTTGGAGTTCTTAGTCCAATAATATAAATTGAAATTTCCAATTTGTACAAGAGAGAAATTAAAGTATTGATTTAACCAAAAAAAAAAAAAAAATTATATTTTAATTAAAATCCATTTAAAAATCAATTTGAAGATTGAGTTTAAGCACCATTTCAATTTTTCATGGTAAAATTTGAGGCACAATGTTTTAAGAGAACATCTTTTAATTGTTTTCAGTTATTTGTACTTATTTTTTAAGGATTATTTTAAAAAATAATTATATAAATATGAAGTATGATTAAAAATAAGACAATAAATGTAAAAATTATTTATAAAACATGTTTTAAAACATAAGAAACAATTTAAGAATAACATTTAGGTTAAAAAAACAAACATTTATTCTACAAAACAATACATATTCTCAAGAAGCGTTTTTCCAAATTGTTTTCATTAACACTTCCAAATAGAGCTCGAAATTCATGATTTTGCCCCACTAAAATTGTATTCCAAAGAGAAAAGTTATGGCTGAAGGTCTCATCTACTTGCACTTTATCTGAAGCTTTCAAAATTATCTTTACACACCAAGCACAACCTTTTAATAATTGGGAACACTCGAAATGTGTCATCAATACTTCTCATAAAATCAAAATTAAGGGTCTCGAAATGTGAAGTGAATTGTTTTCTTTTCAGAATAAGATACATGGATGCCCATGTTAGAAACCACTGATTGAATGATGAAGACATACATTTTTTTTCCCTTAATTATGGGATCAATGTGCAGATACCTTGGATAATATAAATTAAAACAAGTATTGTATTAACGTTTGTTCATTCTGTTTTACTTGTACAATCTGAAGATGGTTATGCACCAATAAACTAGCAAACGCGCAAGGATGAGGAGGTAGCTATATATAGAGTAGAAGCATGCAGTACAATTTATTCAGACTTTGAAAGAAGATTTGAGCAGCTTATGCACAAATCCTCGGCAGTTGCGTGCCCGGTAGATTTGGCTTAATGTTTTTACATTGTGACATGGCAGGGCCTTCGTTTCCATTGTATTCCAAGTTGATGTCACCAAGCTCGACGTCTTCGCATGGTACTTCCTCGCTGCAAACAAGCTTGACAGCAACCTGAGTTGAGGTTGTGCCCCGGATATTTCTGAAGCTAACATTGCTGAGCTTAATGCGTGATGGACTCTGAAAACAACGGTAAGTTAAGTTCCGGACCGATGGAAGTGAAGGGAAAAAGAGGGAAAATAAGTAATAAAAATGGCATTTTTCATTTCCTTCAAAAGTACCTTCAAGTTGCATTGGTTATGGGGGCAGTACTCTTGATCTATGATTATGGGATTGCCAACAGTATTCATGACAATATCTTCAAAATTCATTTCAGAGGCAGTGCCTTGATGGGAAGCAGGCCATGTCTTCACTCTCACGCCATTCTGGGTGTTGGTGAGGGTGCAATTCTTGACACTAATGCCAACCACAGGTTCTTCATTGGGGTACTTTCCTAGACTTCCCACGCTGATGCCATGGCCAGGTCCGCAGGTTACTCTTTGGATATTAATTTGCTCACTGCCATCACCAATTGAGACACAATCATCTCCGGTTCCTATGGTTGAATCGGTGATATTGATCCCCGAGGAACGTCCAATGTGAATTCCATCTGTGTTAAGGCTCTCTTCTGGTGCACTGATTACAACGTTGTAGAAAGTTAAATTCTTGCACCCCAAAAGATTAATATGAAACTGTTTGCTGTCTCTTGAAGTTACGTCCTTGACCATGCTATTGGTGATGAAGTTGAACCTCAGATTCTGTTATAGATATTTCAAGTCAAAAAAAGAGACACCAAAGCTTATAGTGTTAGTGTTCTCATTATGCACACAAACAGAAAGAATTACATAAGCATACATATACAGGAACTTACAATGGGAAGTTGCTTGCAATATTCAGAACTGGGGCATTTTCTGCCCCATACAGTTTTTCCCTGACCATCAAAAACTCCACCACCAGACAATGTGAACTGGTCGATTTGTTGAAACGCAATCCAACCGGCTTCAGCCCTGAACCTGCTGGTATCCACCGGGGCCATCACAGTGCCTTGGACAACGAAATTAATAGGAGCCTTGCAAGGGCCTGCAATGATTATTTGCCCCAGCGGATATGTCCCATCTGGAATTATAACTGTACTTGCCACAGGCGATGAACAAGCGTCTCCCCAAGCTTTAAGTAAGGCCTAAGAAAACATTCGATAGAGAACCCATTTAGCATAAATTCAAGTTTAGCACATGTCTTACTATATTATAATTGCATCGTCCTCACCTGGCTAATATCGGAGTTTCCATCAGCCCTGGCACCATATTTGGTAACATCAAAAATGGTATCACCAGACACTTCTGCAGCAGATGCTAGCAATAGCAGAAGAGAGGTTGCTGCGATATTCAATTTTAGGCCCATCTTTTCCTTGTTCCTCTCTTCCGCTTTGTTTGGTAAAACTCGTAAGAAATTCACAATGGTGAAACCCCATTCTTCTCAAGCCACTTTATAGTGTGATTGGAGAAGCTCTTTGCCAATAAAACCTTTAACCAATTGTTAGGCTTTATTGTTTCAATTAGGTTGTGACGTTAACTTTGGGTTAATTTTCTCCTCTCATTAGCTTTCACGTTCTCTAACTTTACATGGGAAACTCATTATTCTAACTCCTTTTTTTCTGGTTTTTAACTAATCCCAACCACTCAACAACTAGGTAAAAACATTTGAGTGCAAAGAACAATTGATATCATGGTTTTGCCTAATTATAGAGGAAATCTTATCAACAGCTTACATATAATTGTGAAGGTAGCCTTTGAAAAGCTTGCTCCAAGTAAAAACAATGTTTATACATGCCATTTGCAACCTGGATTGTACCACATAATTTGATAAGTTTGGTATTTTCCCCCAGATTTTCTCAATTTCTTCAATAACTTTAAAGCTTCAAACCATTACAACCTAGAGTGGTTACTAAACCTTGAGTTCTAGGCTTTGGAAAACTTTCTTGGGCTTGTTTTCCAAGTAAGCATCCTTCACATATAAAAAGGATCTGAATGATCTATAGAGGGCAATTCTTATACCATTTTTTTATTGCTCAACAATTTCAACCCTCATAAATTAAGATATCGATATCTTAAGTGGCAAATCTAAGAGGGAACATTGACCCAAAATCTTAGGGTTTTTTATTATGAAAATATTCTAGTTCTTATCATGAGCACCCTGCTATCTCCATGGTCATATATTAATGTTCTAAAGTTGTCAATGTAGGTTAATGTTGATGTTTCATTGTCAATGTACATCTTCTTATTATTGTCAATATGTATATATGTTGACCTAATTTTATGAGTCAATATAATGTTATGTTGGCTACTACTTTTTTGTCAAGTCTTTATTGATATTTTTTCAATATTAATTTCTGCCATGCATCAAAAAATTATTTATGTCAAAATAATATATTATTATGTTAAGTTGTTTAAAGAGTTAATTCTATCACATACCTATTAAGCCACATGTTAATAAATAAATTTTATTTTCAATAAATTAATATATAAAATTGAATCCACTCAACGTTCATAAAAGTAATTCTCATATCCAATAAATTATTTACATATAATATTACAATTAATATCCAAAATTAAAAATGATAAATATGTTCAAAGAAATTGATCTTAAATCATACATGTGTGATTGAATAAATAATTTAGTCTATATTCAAAGTTTGATTATGTTGTTGTAGACATTAAGAGTTTTTCAAACAAAACTTAGATGAAATGAAACCAAAGAAAATCTTAACAATGAAAATGACTAAAACAATCATAGAGTGGTCATGTATGATCAAGGAAATATAGGAAGATATGATTTTTATTTCATCAAACAATGAAGGAATACGTCAAACCTCGTATTGTTGAAGAGGACACAAAAGAGGGCACAACCGAAGACACAATAAAAGGAGAAGATACAAGTAATCTCAAATTCAATGTTATAATTGAAAAAAAATGTCATTATGTATATGAATTTAGAAGTGTTGCTAACGGCATGAAAAGAAAAATCAATTATGTTGGAAAAAAATCAAGGACCTACTTTATTGTTGGCATATAAAATATGAAGTGAGGAGAAAAATACATAATATCCTCACATCCATGCGTTGCTATTGGTGGTTTTAGAAATATTTTCTTAGAACTTAATGAATATGGGAAAGTAGCAAGTCATACAACTTTTGAAGATGCGTCCAAAATTTTTGTGAAGGACAAAGGTGAGATCTTAGTTGTTTTGAAAAATAGGGGACATCAATTTATTCCAAACATCTATCATAACCCAAACATGAAAACATACAATATATTAAGTTTGGATCAACTTTGGAAAAGAGTGATGAGATTCATAGGACAAATCGAAGTCCCCCAATAGGATATCATTATGTCAACTTTATTTCAAATGTGTCTATGACAAGGAAAAGAATATTCTTACTAAACAATCAAAATTATGTTGTATTTAAAATTCCTAATATTTGCTGTCAATGATCCCTCTTGGATTTGCCACTTAAGATATTGACACTTAAATTAGGCGAATTGAAATTGTTAAGTGAGAAAAAAATGATTCAAGGATTGTCTTTCTATAGATCACTCAGTGAAGGATGCTCACTTCAACAACATGCCCAGAAAAGTTTTCCAAAGCCTAGAGCTGAAGGTTTGGTAACCAAACAAAGTTGTAATTAATGGTCTGGAGCTCTCTAGAATTATTGGAAATTTTTTTAGAAAATAAGGGCAAAAATAAAAAATGTACCAAAGTAAAATTATATCATCTCTCTAAAACAATTTGTGGTTATAAAATTATGTGGTGCAAATCCAAGTTTTAATTGGCATGTATGCCTGGACATTATTTTTACTTGGGACCCTATGGTATAGTATTACTGAAAGCAGTGCAGTAAAACGGGAGAGATAGACAAATACCATTACAAAGTACAAATGGAGCAAGCTTCTCAATCTTTACAATTACTTGTAAGCTGCTCATAAGATTTCCTCTATAATTAGGAAATCTTCTTTGCACTTAAATCTTTTTACCTAGTCATGGATCAATAGGAGGGAAGTTAACCCAAACATCACAACCTAATTGAAACTATAAAGCTTGATTAGATAACAATTGATTAATGGTTTTATTGGTGTTGTGCTTCTCCAATTGCACTATAAAATGGCTTCAAAAGAATAAGGTTTCAAGAATATTGTTGCTTACAAGTTTTACCAAACAAAGTAGAAGAGAGGGACAAGGAAAAGATGGGCCTGAAATTGAATATCACAGCAACATCTCTTCTGCTATTGCTAGCATCTGCTGCGGAAGTGTCTTGTGATACTATATTTTATGTTACCAAATATGGTGGCAAGGCTGACGGAAACACCGATATCAGCCAGGTCATGAGGACAATGCAACTATAATACTGTAAGACATATGTTAAACTTGAATTTTTTCTAAATGGGTTCTCTATGGAATGTTTTCTTAGGCCTTACTTAAAGCTTGGGGAGACGCTTGTTCATCGCCTGTGGCAAGTACAGTTATGATTCCGGATGGGACATATGCACTAGGCCAAATAACCGTTGGAGGCCCTTGCAAGGCTCCTATCAATTTCATTGTCCAAGGCACTGTGAAGGCCCGGGTGGATAATAGCAGGTTCAAGGCGGAAGCTGGTTGGATTGCTTTCCAACAAATAGACTAGCTCACATTGTCTGGTGGTGGAGTTTTTGATGGGCAAGGAAAAACTGTATGGGGCACAAAATGCCCCAGTTCTGCATACTGCAACCAACTTCCTTTCGTAAGCTCATGTATATATATGCTTATGTAATTCTATCAATTTGTGTGCATAATGAGGACACTAACACTATAAGCTTTGGTGTCTCTTTTTTTTACTTGAAATATGTATAACAGACTCTGAGGTTCAACTTCATCACCAATAGCATGGTCAAGGACATAACTTCAAGAGACAGCAAGCAGTTTCATATTAATCTTTTGCGGTGCAAGAATTTAACTTTCTACAACCTTCCAATCAGTGCACCAGAAGAGAGCCTTAACACAGATGGAATTCACATTGGATGATCCTCGGGGATCAATATCACCGATTCAACCATAGAAACCGGAGATGATTGTGTCTCAATTGGTGATGTCAGTGAGCAAATTAATATCCAAAGAGTAACCTGCGGACCTGGCCATGGCATCAGCGTGGGAAGTCTAGGAAAGTACCCCAATGAGGAACCTGTAGTTGGCATTAGTGTCAAGAACTGCACCCTCACCAACACCCAGAATGGCGTGAGAGTGAAGACATGGCCTGCTTCCCATCAAGGCACTGCCTCTGAAATGCATTTTGAAGATATTGTCATGAATAATGTTGGCAATCCAATAATCATAGATCAAGAGTACTGCCCCCATAACCTAGGTTTAAGAGATGAAAAAAATGATAAGTGCAAAAGTCATTATCAACCAAGGATGTAGAAGGGGTTAAACATGAATAACTGAGAGACTCAGACTTGTGAACCATGAAGAGTCTAAGCGAGGGCATGATGAGCAACTCATAGGCATGAAATACTAGCAATGAATGTTATGGATTGAGATAGAGGTTAAACAACAATAATGGAGGAGGTTTTGAAGCAAATGCAATCAAGTTCACATGGAAATTTGGAACTCAAAATCTAGCCATAGCATATATTCTGACTTTGAAGTAAAATTTGGAGTACTTTCCAATGTCATTTTTATGCATGCTATATATTTTTTAAAGCTTAGGAATTCAGGAGTCCAACTCCTCAAACGATGTACAAATCAGAGCTAAAACAAAGAAGTTATAACAATTTGAAGATAACTGCACAAAGTTAATGACCATTTTGAAATGACCCCAATTTCGAATTTACCCACTACCAGTTTGATGTTTTTCCTCTACCTTTGGAGTTGAATCTTGGGCACTCCATCTTCCTTAAGTGGCCGCACACGGCAAGAAATCATCTTTTTATTATTTTCAGTCATTTTTGGGTATTCTTTGTCTTTTTATTATTGAATAAATTATTGTTTTTTATTTTTTTGAAATCAAGAATGATTATTTCTTATTCTTTTATGGCCTATGTAAGAACATGCCCATAAGAGGCTAAGAAGCCATCTTGGGATGAAATATGAAAACCTAAGGTTAGATCCAAAGGGAAACAAAGAATGAAATGAGATTAATAATGAAATGAATGAAAGGTTAGGACACTAGTATTGAGATCAAAATACCCTCTAAAGTTAGTTTGACTTAGGAGATGATACAATCTTATATTCCTTAATACTAGGGATTCTTGATAATTCTTGATCCCTTGTTATGAAAAGTTTTGTCATTGTTATCTACCCAAACACAAATTTACACAGAGTGGTAAAAGCCTAAAAATCTTAGACCTAAGCCTAGATTTCATGTTCATTCATCCATTAGGTAATTCAATGAAATAAAATATTAAATCATATACCTATGTTTCGCTTAAAGGTTTATGCTCGAAGTTGGATTTTGGACCCCCACTCTTGATTAATTGAATTAAAAATCAATAATTATTTTGTAATCTAAATAGGTTTATTTAGGATTTTTTTTTCTTCATATATATTTTTTTGATTTATTTGAATTAGGTATTTTATTTATAAATTTATTTTTTTACCTTTAGCAAATAATTAATCATTTGAATATAAAAACAAATAAACATATTAAAGCTTATTTAAGAGGACAACCACTTGGAATACTACAAAGTCATAGTAACTCTATCTCTGGTTTTTCTTAACTAGAGTTATCATGTATTTAGACTTTAATATTTTATTTACAACATAGATTTGCGGTCACAAACCTTTAGAGGCTCAGTTTCAAAGCAATTACATTCCCCATCAAGGAATGTAAAGGTCAACAATAACTTGTTGACTAAGGTCTAACAAATTATAGTTGAATTAATACTTTTGTTTCATTTATTCAAACTTACAAAAAAAATAATATCTTCATATTTTTCTATTATAAAAAAATGTTAAATATATTTTCATATAAAATGTATTTGATCTATGTACAAAAACAAAAATAACATTTTATATATTTCAAAATAATATATAAAAAAGGATATATACATACATATATATGTATGTATGTATATATTCATAAAATTTGTATTAATTTTCCTTACCTTGAAGAAACACTTAAAATCTTGAAGAAAATAATATTGAAAAACCTACTTTTCTCCTAACATAACCAAAATATATATATATATATATATATATATATATATATATATTTAACTAAAATTTTAAATTTGATGTTCATATTATCATTATTATTATTAATGTTTCAATTTGATTATTATTTTTTTAAATTTCTAATTTATGTAAAATTCTTGTTCCAAAGTTTGCTTCGTGGAATTTGCTACTTTTACTAATTCATTTAAAATGAATTCTTCCAAAACTTATTCTTTTTATTTAAACAAATATATTTTCTTATGTTACCTTTCTAAGAAGTCTTAGGACTACAACCATCCCATGTGCTACAATGCATTCTTTACGTTCTTCTTCTTCTTCTTCTTCTTCTTCTTCTTCTTCTTCTTCTTCTTCTTCTTCCATATATTTTTTTCACTCTCCCATGACATAACCGTGCACTCCCATCCTTTTTCATTTTTATATAATTTCTTTTATGTACATTTTATATTTTTCCACACATTTTCTCAATATCTTCATTAACTCTAGAGCTCCATATCATTACCACAAATATATTTTCTTACCATTATTATTATAATATTATATTATCTTTATTATGTTACCTTTCTAAGAAGTTTTAGGACTACAACCATCCCATGTGCTATAATGCATTCTTTACGTTCTTCTTCTTCTTCTTCTTCTTCTTCTTCTTCTTCTTCTATATATTTTTTTCACTCTCCCATGACATAACCGTGCACTCCCATCCTTTTTCATTTTTATATAATTTCTTTTATGTACATTTTATATTTTTCCACACATTCTCTCAATATCTTCATTAACTCTAGAGCTCCATATCATTACAACCTCGAGTGGTTGCCAAACCTTGAGTTCTAGTTGATGGAAAAGTTTCTTAGGCATATTTTCCAAGTGTCTTTCATATATATAATTGATCTGAATGATTCATAGATGACAATCCTTATACCATTTTTTTTCTTACTCAACAATTTCAATTCTCTTAAATTAAGTTATCGATATTTTAAGTTGCAAATCTAAGAGAGAACATTGGTGCAAAATGTTAGGGGTTTTAATTACAAAAACATTCTATTTCTTGTCATTAGCACATTTGCAATGAAGTTGACATATTAATATTTTGTTGAGAGAATTTGAATATAATAGCTATTTTAAAAAAATTAATCCAAATTTAATGTATTGTTTTTCTTGATAGACACATAATAACAATTGGAAATAAATTGATATCTTCCATTTTTTGAATTAATTAAGATTTTACTTTTACCTTTTATAAAAATTTTAGATACATCTAAAAGTAAGATAATGATCACTTTTGGATTCATCAAGTTCTAATTAAGAAAATATTTTTGAAGCCACATATATGATTGCTTGCACCAATGAGAGGATACCATGCATCTTTCTTCATTTTCCATTATATTTTATATGCCAACAATGAAATACGCTTCTTGACTTGTGTCTTTTTTTTTCCAACATAATTGATTTTTCTTTTCATATTGTCAGTGGTAATTTTATTTCATACACATAACGAGCAAAATTTTTACTATGATAAAGTCGAATTTGAGATTTCTCATACCTTTTTCTTTCATCTCATGGCTAGTTTTTTTATGGCCTTCCTCTACAACCTTCTGCACATCTTGCCAACTAAGTATTCATCTTCATACTCCAATTGTTGTAATTACGCTTTTGTCATCTTTTTCTTATGACCCCAATACCAGCTTATTGGAGTAATAGAGTTTAAAAAACATAAACAAATACATAAAGATAAATAAGTAATGGAGAAAAAACAATAAGGAAATGGTATAATTTTCCACCACTTTTGTTAAAATATGATTTCTTTTTTTTTTCTTTTTAATTTATAGATGCCCTTACCTAGCAAATAGAGATTCCTAACAACAAAAAGTATAGAAAATTAACTTGTAGGACTCAATTGACTTTTAGAAAACCAAATCAAATCCTAATTTTTGGGAACTTCCTAAACTCAAGGTTCATTTCCAACAGGTTTTGGATGTAAATGAAATGTAGGCCAAAAGAGGCGATTGAGCCAATTAATTGTATTTATTGGGCTGGATGGTGGGAAAGGTGGAGAGGGAATGGTGAATTGAGGATAAAACCAATTACCATTTCAATTTTAATTAGATGAGAAATTGACTAGGAAAATGATTTGGAGTTCTTAGTCCAATAATATAAATTGAAATTTCCAATTTGTACAAGAGAGAAATTAAAGATATTATGCATAAAAGGAATAACAAAGATAATGAAAAATCTTTGTTACATCATGTCCTACTTCTAAAGACTCAATCTCAATATATATATAGAGAGAGAAAGAGAAAGAAAGAGAGAGACTCGAACAACGATTATAATTTTACTATATATATATATATATTTACAAAGATCATTCTCTTCTTCTAGACCTCTTTTCAACCTTGAATCTTCATATTTTTTGGATAACTAGATCATGGAGAATTTCTCCCATAGTCTTCCTATGAATGTGTCCACAAAGAAGACATTATTGCAAGCTAACGATTAAGGTTTTTATCTTGGAATCCCTATCATTCATTAACATTGCACATTAGGTGGCAATAGTAGTTTTAAGACAAGATGTGATCACATGTCTCACTAAACTATGTAAGCTCTCCTTAACTTTGTTTCAATTATTTTCTTACATTTTCATATTTTAAATTTCAGTGAACAAAAAAGAAAAAAGAAAAAAAGAAAGCATAGATGAATGTATCCAGTTTCCATCACAAGCGAAGCATCCTCTATTCTTGACCTTGGCTTGGTTACCAAATGTTAGAAACTTCAAGATGTTCAATACCAACCAAGAATTTCAATACCAACCAATTACTTAAAACAAAGACTGTGTTTTAAGTAATTAAGACGGTTGGGATGGGGCTGCTTTGTCTGAATGTGTCCCGTTGCCATCCCAACGTTTGCTTGTGCTTTTGGACATTTTGGGGAGGTAAGGTTGAGCGCAATGGCTACCGACTTTCCGGGCTGGGCCAGGCCAGGGTTAAATAAACCAATTCTAGTGTCCCAAGTGTAGGTTGCCTGAGCCCACAGCCAAACGCAGCCCATAACCTTACTCTCATTTAATACTTTTCAATAAATATTTTTAATTAGTGCCTTTTTTATATATATAACTAAATGAATATAAATAAAAATAATGATTTAAAATAGATAAATTAAATTAATTCAAGAAAAACTATGAATCTAGATGAAAAAGAATAAATTCAAAAGTATTCAAAACTATGGAAAAATAGTTGAAATAAGAAAAAAAAAAATGATGAAGTTTATTTGTTCAATGAAAAAAAAGGGAAAAAATATGAGTACAAAGAAGTAAAGTGATTTCAAATTTTGTGATTTTTTTAATCGTTGGATCAGTTTTTGAGTTTCAAAATGAAAATGAGTGATGCCTATGTATCAATTGTTGCTTTATTTGGAATTTGTTTATTTCAAAATTAATTTTTTTTATAAGAAAAATACAAATAGTTCATAAAAAAAAAAAAAAAAAAAAAATCTTATTTGAAGAATTTTAGTATTAGTTAGTGAAGGGAGAAGGAAAGAAAAGAGAGATCGTGTTATACTTTATTTTTAATGTTTTTTCTTAATGACTTTAAGAACACAGAAAATTTCGCTAAACCCTATTATTTTTTAAAGGATTTTAATAGAAATAACATATTATTATTTTTATCTTATAACTATTATCATACTATAATAATATTCATACGATCATAATTATTAATATGATTTAGCTTTAATATCAAGGAGGCACTTATCAAAAAGTGCAATTAATAAGTCAAATTGTTATTTTGTGCTCGGTTTCATTCATTTGTACCTTAATATGATTCTTTATTCCTTAGCACCATTATTTGTACCTTCATCTAAGGTTTTACATTATTTTATACACTTTTAATAATACAAATCAAGATTTCGGTAGGAATTGAATTGGTATCTTAATTTTTTTCCTTATTAATTACCTTTTTAAACACTTCTTAACTGAAATTCATATATTTTTCATTGGTAAGATACATGAAAGCGTTAGCCTGCACTTGACAGGGATATATGAATGTAAAGTGTGCAGTGATGCCAATCATTTTGATGACCAAAAGACAAAGGATTGAAATGATATTTCTCAAAATGAGATGCCTTCCAAGACAGCCAAATAAGTCTAAACACAGAGTCAAGTGGTTATTTCTCACCTGGGTCCTGATAGAATAGACGGCGACATAGGAGAGGCAAAACCCACATTAATCTGCCTCCGATGAACTGCTTCAGTCGCTCTTAGTCCTGATGAATTAAAGAAATTGTAGTCCAGATTATCTTCAACATCGACATAGAAGGCCTTCTACCATTGTCATTTTGTAGACACCATGCAGCAAGCCTCATCAGCTCCACAGCTTCTTCTCCATGTAACTGCATATCCTCACTGTACTTATCAACCAAATCCAACATCTGATCTTACTCAGCCTTTCTCTTAAAAAGACTTAACAAATATTTATCTTCCTCGGGCTGAGAGTGATCCAAATTTCTTCGCCCACACAAAATTTCCAGAGTCACAATACCAAAGCTATAGACGTCCACTTTTTCTGTGATTGCGGAGATCAGCCATTCAGGAGCCATATATCCTGGAGTTCCTCTCAAGGTTGTCACAACTTGGCTTTGGTCCCTGTCCATTAGCTTGGACAGTCCGAAATCAGAAACTTTTGCATTGAAACTTTCGTCTAAAAGGATGTTCTGGGGTTTGATATCTAAGTGGATGATTTTCTGTCTGCATTCTTCGTGGAGATAGGATAGACCCTTTGCTATATCCAGGATGATCTTCCTCCTTGTTTGCCAATCAAGAGCAAGCTCTTTGTTTCTGTGGAAGATCCATTTATCCAAGGAGCCATTAAACATGTATTCATAAACCAAGCATCTATTTGATTTGTTGGCACAGTATCCTACCAGTCTCACCAAGTTCAAATGGTGAATGCGGCCTATGGTCTCAACCTCAGCTAAGAAATAATCCTTTGTCTGAGATAAACCATTGATACACTTCACAGCAACTTTTGTTCCATCTGTCAGAATCCCTTCAAAGACTGAACCAAATCCTCCTTTCCCAAGCTCCCGACTAAAATTTTTAGTGGCCACTACCAAGATTTCGTGAGAGAATCTAGTTGGCATCCCTGGTACTTGGAGCAGATCTTTATCCTCCCCGTCTTCCTTGACATCTTTTCCTTTCAAAATTAGATATCTTCCTATGATCATAACTATAGAAACCAGGACCATGAAAACTGCGAAAGTAAATAACAGCTGATTAATGATAGTCTCTGAAGTTAAGGAAGATTGAGGACCCTCTGGATTTGAGGAAGATGGAGGACCCCCTGGATTTGAGATGTCCTGCACCTTAATGAATGTCATCCACCTCGGTAGATGAGAATCCTTCATCAGCGAAAATATTTCAGATAGTAGATAGCAAGCTCCACCATTCCCCACACTAGACCAAAAGACTGCAGCTTTGCAGGAGCAATTACTTAAACAGGCCTGTTTGCAACTTTCAATGTCACTTTCTGTTTCATTACCAATCTCAGTCTTATTTAATCGGAGAATAAGCGCGGGCCTTGTGCTTCTGAGCATAAGAAGACTCTGATAATGAGAAGCATTGCAAGATAGGGGTGTGATTTCTTTACACCCAAGGTCAGGTTCCTCATCATTTACTGGTGTGAAGTATCTTGTTTCTCCTGCAGTTGGTCGTGGACAAAAGCACTGCTGGTTTGAGCAAATTCCATATTTGCCACATATCATAGGGTATGCACAGTTGAACTCTCCAAGGGGATTGAGCAAAACCTTCCAAATGTGACTGAAAAACCCATAAAATGTCAAGTGACCTTTGGGTTCCAACTTCATGTACTGAGCAGAAAATGGACCAGGAAAAGAAAAAACGGGCTGAGCGGAGGGAAAGAGGAGACCTTCTTTCCTGAATATGACATATCTTGATTCTGTACTATTGTGATAACCATGAGAGCTAGCAAAATAGTTCTGGGGTGGATTGGACCCAATACAAGCAACCACACTATCGTTAGTGATGAAAAATGAAATCAAACCTTGAGACAAGTCTTTGTTGGATGCACTAGCTGTGAGTTTCTGACCGAAAACCAGAATCTGTCCTGGAACTAGACTGTCGGTTGGATGATCAAAAGACTGCCAGACAGATGCGTTATTGCTGTCAAACAGCACCAGGTTTCCTGTCTTGGTGAAGTTTAAGCCCACAACAGACTTACCAGATGTGTTAGAGGACCAAACTAAAGTACCATCGGCATCTCTCAAGATCAAATCTCCATCTGGCGTGAGTTGCAAGGTTGCATCATCTCTAACCAGAAAGTTCTGATTAGCAGACCACACTACTTTTGGGTCTTGGACTGCTTGATAATTGTCTTTTCTGGGTGGTGGGAATATGAGGATAGCGAAAAGGTAACCTGCACAATTATAATTGCAGTAGAAGCCACATGCGAAACTCGCATCGATGCCTTGTCCAAGAAAGATTGGCCTTAGCGTGGAGTTATTTTCAGAACCAACAACAATATCTCGAGACCCATTATTAATCCATGAAGACGAAAGATTGGCAGCAGAGTCATAGGCTGTTAGGGCATTGACAAGGAGGGAAAAAGGAATAAAAAGAATATGACACCCAAGAAGACAACCCAGAATTCTGCTGAGGCCCATAGCTTCAACGGACAAAAGGAAGTAAAAGAAGAAGATGTTATAATTATATAAATATACATGGAATAACAATTATATGTCTATGTTTTCTATAGAGTCAGGGTACAATGCTTGGCTTCCTTGGTCGTTAACATTTAGGCATCTAAAATGGTATTTGTCCAGCAATTTCAAGGTGTATTGAAACATGATGGATTGAAAGAAACAAATGATGAAGAGTTGATAATATCGTGACAGTATACATATTATTTGGGGAAGGCGACCAATGAGTTTTCCTATATATCGTCGTGTAATACTAAGGATGGACAGACAAATAATTGAGAATTGAGAATATCCTGGCATTTCAGGACGAGGATGAGTTAATTTTCCAATTGTCATCATGTAGCCCCCACAACTTCAAATAGAGAAAGAAATTCTATTCACCCACTGGTAACCTTGATGAACCTCTCCAGATTTTTAATTAATTCCCCTAAAGGGAATTTATATCCCTACAAGAAATATAAATTTTTATTTCTTACAATTACTTATTGAGTTTGGTCATATGTGTAACCCTTGAGCGTTCAAAAGTTTGCACAATTGATCATGTGTACGACTAGTTGGACATCAATCTATAATCTTAAAATTTAATTCCATTAAATATTTTTTAAATTAATGTTGTATTATCTAAAAATAATGCTACCAAATTGAATATTATGTAAGTTTTGAAAGAGATCAAAGTAAGTTATTAGTGAAGAGATAAAAAATAGGATATTAATGAAGAGATTTATCAAAAATAAGTAATTAAAACAAACATGCACACGTTTATTGAATTAACAAAAAAATATGCAAAAAGATGTGGTGTGTACAGTGAAAGAAGAAGATTGAGAAAATATGACATTCCTTCCTTATTGATGATTAATGAATATTTCTATACAAATAACGTTTGAGGGGATAAACCTTGACTATCTAAAGTCTATTTTCTACTTTAATTCAAACTAATAATTATTATCTTCCATTCTAAGTTAATTGATAATAGATAAAGACTAATATTTAAATTAAAGATAAACATTAACTTTCATGAACATGCTCCATCAAAATGGAGCTCCAATAGGAGATTCCAATTTTGGTCTTGAGAGAAAGAAAGTGATGACATTATAGCGGTTTTGTCAAAGCATCCGATAGTTAATATTTTGATGATGCATGAGCAATATGAAAAGCACCATTTTGAATTTGATCACGAATAAAATGAAAATCAATGCCCACATGCTTCATGTGAGAGTGAGACAATGGGTTGGAGCACAACTGCATTGTGCCAACATTGTCATAAAAATTATATGTAGGTGGGTGATTGGAGCCAAAATATGTGCTCCAACAGCACATATATTATATGATTTATGTAATATAAAAAGCTCAAATCATCCAACTTAACTGAAATCAATGCTAAAACCCTAATTATGGATTTAATTTCTATTTTTGAGCCTAATCCTAGGTTTAAGGGATGAAAAAAATGATAAGTGCAAAAGTCATTATCAACTAAGGATGTAGAAGGGGTTAAACATGCATAACTGAGAGACTCAGACTTGTGAACCATGAAGAGTCTAAGCGAGGGCATGATAAGCAACTCATAGGCATGAAATACTAGTAATGAATGTTATGGATTGAGATAGAGGGAAGCAACAATAATGGAGGAAGTTTTGAAGCAAATGCAATCAAGTTCACATGGAAATTTGGAACTCAAAATCTAGCCATAACATATATTCTGACTTTGAGGTAAAATCTGGAGTACTTTCCAATGTCATTTTTAGGCATTCTATATATTTTTTAAAGCTTAGGAATTTAGGAGTCCAAGGCTTCATACGGTGTGCAAATCGAAGTTAAAACAAAGAAGTTATGGCAATTTAAAGACAACTGCATAGAGATGAAAGACCATTTCGAAATTCAACTTATGAATTCGAAATCCATTTCGAAATGGTCCCAATTTAGAATTCACCCACTACCACTTTAATGTTTTGCCTTCACCTCTGGAGTTTCATCTTGGGCACTCCATTTGCCCTAAGTTGCCCCACACGACAAACAATCATCTTTTTATTATTTTTTTAGTCATTTTTAGGTACTCTTTATCTTTTTATTATTGAATAAATTATTGTTTTTAATTTCTTTGAAATCAAGAATGGTTATTTCTTATTCTTTTATGGAACATAGACTATAAGAGGCTAAAAAGTCATATTGGGATGAAACATGAAAACCTAGGGTTAGATCCAAAGGGAAACAACGAATGAAATGGGATTAATAATGAAATGAATGAAAGGTTAAGGCACTAGTATTGAGATCAAAATACCCTCTAAAATTAGTTTGACTTAGGAGATGGTACAATTGTATATTCCTTAATGGTAGGGATTCTTGATAATTCTTGATCCCTAGTTATCAAAGGTTTTGTTATTGTTATCTACCCTAAAACAAATCTACACAGAGTGGTAAAAACCTAAAAATCTTAGACCTAAACCTAGATTTCATGTCCGTTCATCTATTAGGTAATTCAATGGAATAAAATATTAAAAGTTAGGATACGGATCAACTCTGAGGTATGGAACTCAAGTTGATCTTGTTAGATCATACATTTTGATTAGCCTAAGACTATTAAATCATATACCTATGTTTCGCTTAAAGGTTTATGCTCAAAGGTTGATAATGGACTCCCACTCTTGATTAATTGAATTAAAAATCAATAATTATTCTGTAATCTAAATAGGTTTATTTAGGATTTTTTTTCATATTTTATTCTGCTTTATTTGAATTGGGTATTTTTTTTACCTTTAGCAAATAATTAATAATTTAAATCTAAAAACAAATAAACATATTAGAGCTTATTTTAGAGGACAATCACCTAGAATACTACAAAGTCATGGTAACTCTATCTTTGGTTTTTCTTGGCCAGAGTTATAATGTATTATTTAAACTTTAATATTTTATTTACAATAGAGATTTATGGTCACAAACCTTTAGAGGCTGAGTTTCAAAGCAATTACATTCCCCATCAAGGAATGTAAAGGTCAACAATAACTTGTTGACTAAGGTCTAACAAATTATAGTTGAATTAATACTTTTAATTGTTTCATTTATTCAAACTTATAAAAACCATAATATCTCCATATTTTTCTATTATAAAAAAATGTTAAATATATTTTCTTATAAAATATATTTGATCTATGTACAAAAACAAAAATAACATTTTACATATTTCAAAATAACATAATATATATATATATATATATATATATATATATATATATATATATTTATTTATTTATATTCATAAAATTTGTATTAATTTTCCTTACCTTGAAGAAGCACTCAAAATCTTGAAACGTACAATCTTGAAAAATCTACTTCTCTCCTAACATAACAAGAAAAAAGAAATATTTAACTAAAATTTTAAATTTGATGTTCATATTATTATTATTATTAATGTTTCAATTTGATTATTTTTTAAAATTTCTAATTTATGTAAAATTCTTGTTCCAAAGTTTGTTTCTCGGAATTTGCTACTTTTACTAATTAGTTTAAAATGAATTTCTCCAAGACTTATTCTTTTTATTTAAACAAATATATTTTCTTACCATTATTATTATAATATTATATTATCCAAGAATAAGATACATGGATGCCCATGTTAGAAACCACTGATTAAATGATGAAGACATACATTTTTTTTCCCTTAATTATGGGATCAATGTGCAGATACCTTGGATAATCTAAATTAAAACAAGTATTGTATTAACGTTTGTTCATTCTGTTTTACTTGTACAATCTGAAGATGGTTATGCACCAATAAACTAGCAGACGCGCAAGGATGAGGAGGTAGCTATATATAGAGTAGAAGCATGCAGTACAATTTATTCAGACTTTGAAAGAAGATTTGAGCAGCTTATGCACAAATCCTTGGCAGTTGCGTGCCCGGTAGATTTGGCTTAATGTTTTTACATTGTGACATGGCAGGGCCTTCGTTTCCATTGTATTCCAAGTTGATGTCACCAAGCTCGACGTCTTCGCATGGTACTTCCTCGCTGCAAACAAGCTTGACAGCAACCTGAGTTGAGGTTGTGCCCCGGATATTTCTGAAGCTAACATTGCTGAGCTTAATGCGTGATGGACTCTGAAAACGACGGTAAGTTAAGTTCCGGACCGATGGAAGTGAAGGGAAAAAGAGGGAAAATAAGTAATAAAAATGGCATTTTTCATTTCCTTCAAAAGTACCTTCAAGTTGCATTGGTTATGGGGGCAGTACTCTTGATCTATGATTATGGGATTGCCAACAGTATTCATGACAATATCTTCAAAATTCATCTCAGAGGCAGTGCCTTGATGGGAAGCAGGCCATGTCTTCACTCTCACGCCATTCTGGGTGTTGGTGAGGGTGCAATTCTTGACACTAATGCCAACCACAGGTTCTTCATTGGGGTACTTTCCTAGACTTCCCACGCTGATGCCATGGCCAGGTCCGCAGGTTACTCTTTGGATATTAATTTGCTCACTGCCATCACCAATTGAGACACAATCATCTCCGGTTCCTATGGTTGAATCGGTGATATTGATCCCCGAGGAACGTCCAATGTGAATTCCATCTGTGTTAAGGCTCTCTTCTGGTGCACTGATTACAACGTTGTAGAAAGTTAAATTCTTGCACCCCAAAAGATTAATATGAAACTGTTTGCTGTCTCTTGAAGTTAGGTCCTTGACCATGCTATTGGTGATGAAGTTGAACCTCAGATTCTGTTATAGATATTTCAAGTCAAAAAAAGAGACACCAAAGCTTATAGTATTAGTGTTCTCATTATGCACACAAACACAAAGAATTACATAAGCATACATATACAGGAACTTACAATGGGAAGTTGCTTGCAATATTCAGAACTGGGGCATTTTCTGCCCCATACAGTTTTTCCCTGACCATCAAAAACTCCACCACCAGACAATGTGAACTGGTCGATTTGTTGAAACGCAATCCAACCGGCTTCAGCCCTGAACCTGCTGGTATCCACCGGGGCCATCACAGTGCCTTGGACAACGAAATTAATAGGAGCCTTGCAAGGGCCTGCAATGATTATTTGCCCCAGCGGATATGTCCCATCTGGAATTATAACTGTACTTGCCACAGGCGATGAACAAGCGTCTCCCCAAGCTTTAAGTAAGGCCTAAGAAAACATTCGATAGAGAACCCATTTAGCATAAATTCAAGTTTAGCACATGTCTTACTATATTATAATTGCATCGTCCTCACCTGGCTAATATCGGAGTTTCCATCAGTCCTGGCACCATATTTGGTAACATCAAAAATGGTATCACCAGACACTTCTGCTGCAGATGCTAGCAATAGCAGAAGAGAGGTTGCTGCGATATTCAATTTTAGGCCCATCTTTTCCTTGTTCCTCTCTTCCGCTTTGTTTGGTAAAACTCGTAAGAAATTCACAATGGTGAAACCCCATTCTTCTCAAGCCATTTTATAGTGTGATTGGAGAAGCTCTTTGCCAATAAAACCTTTAACCAATTGTTAGGCTTTATTGTTTCAATTAGGTTGTGACGTTAACTTTGGGTTGATTTTCTCCTCTCATTAGCTTTCGCGTTCTCTAACTTTACATGGGAAACTCATTATTAATTCTAACTCCTTTTTTTCTGGTTTTTAACTAATCCCAACCACTCAACAACTAGGTAAAAACATTTGAGTGCAAAGAACAATTGATATCATGGTTTTGCCTAATTATAGAGGAAATCTTATCAACAGCTTACATATAATTGTGAAGGTAGCCTTTGAAAAGCTTGCTCCAAGTAAAAACAATGTTTATACATGCCATTTGCAACCTGGATTGTACCTCATAATTTGATAAGTTTGGTATTTTCCCCCAGATTTTCTCAATTTCTTCAATAACTTTAAAGCTTCAAATCATTACAACCTAGAGTGGTTACTAAACCTTGAGTTCTAGGCTTTGGAAAACTTTCTTGGGCTTGTTTTCCAAGTAAGCATCCTTCACATATATAAAGGATCTGAATGATCTATAGAGGGCAATTCTTATACCATTTTTTTATTGCTCAACAATTTCAACCCTCGTAAATTAAGATATCGATATCTTAAGTGGCAAATCTAAGAGGGAACATTGACCCAAAATCTTAGGGTTTTTTATTATGAAAATATTCTAGTTGTTGTCATGAGCACCCTTGGTCATATATTAATGTTCCAAAGTTGTCAATGTAGGTTAACGTTGATGTTTCATTGTCAATGTACATCTTCTTATTATCGTCAATATGTATATATATTGACTTAATTTTATGAGTCAAGTCTTTACTGATATTTTTTTCAATATTTCTACCATCAAAAAATTATTTATGTTAAAATAATATATTATTATATTAATTTGTTTAAAGAGTTAATTCTATCGCATACCTATTAAGCCACATGTTAATAAATAAATTTTATTCTCAATAAATTAATATAGAAAATTGAATCCACCCAACCGTTCATAAAATTAATTCTCATATCTAATAAATTATTTACATATAATATTACAATTAATATCCAAAATTAAACTATGATAAATATGTTCAAAGAAATTAATCTTAAATCATACATGTGTAATTGAATAAATAATTCAGTCTATATTCAAAGTTTGATTATGTTGTTGTAGACATTAAGAGTTTTTCAAACAAAACTTACATGAAATGAAACCAAAGACAATCTTAGCAATGAAAATAACCAAAACAATTATAGAGTGGTCACGTATGGTCAAGGAAATATAGGAAGATATGATTTTATTTCATCAAACAGTGAAGGAATATGTCAAACCTCATATTGTTGAAAAGGACACAAAAGAGGGCACAAATGAAGACACAATAAAAGGAGAAGATACAAGTAATCTCAAATTTAGTGCTATAATTGAAAAAAAAATTGTCATTATGTATATGAATTTATAAGTGTTGCTAACAGTATGGAAAGAAAAACCAATTATGTTGGAAAAAAAATCAAGGACCTACTTTATTGTTGGCATATAAAATATGAAGTGAGGAGAAAAATACATAATATCCTCACATCCATGCATTGCTATAGGTGGTTTTAGAAATATTTTCTTAGAATTTGAAGAAGTGTCCAAAATTTTTGTGAAGAACAAAGGTGAGATCTTAGTTTTTTTTGGAAAATAGGGGACATCAATTTATTCCAAATATCTATCATAACCCAAACATGAAAAACTTACAATATATTAAGTTTGGATCAACTTTGAGAAAAGAGCGATGAGATTCATAGGAAAAATCGAAGTTTCCCAGTAGGATATCATCATGTCAACTTTATTTCAAATGTGTCTATGACAAGAAAAAGAATTTTCTTACTAAACAATCAAAATTATGTTGTATTTAAAATTCCTAACATTTGCTATCAATGATCCCTCTTGGATTTGCCGCTTAAGATATTGACATCTTAAATTAGGCGAATTGAAATTGTTAAGTGAGAAAAAAATGATTCAAGGATTGTCTTTCTATAGATCGCTCAGTGAAGGATGCTCACTTCAACCACATGCCCAGAAAAGTTTTCCAAAGCCTAGAGCTGAAGGTTTGGTAACCAAACAAAGTTGTAATTAATGGTCTGGAGCTCTCTAGAATTATTGGAAAATTTTTTAGAAAATAAGGGCAAAAATAAAAAATGTACCAAAGAAAAACCCTTATTCTCTCCTAACATAACAATATATATATATATATATATATATATATATATATATATATATATTTATTTATTTATTTATTTATTTATTGTAACGAAAATTTTAAATTTGATGTTCATATTATTATTATTATTATTATTATTATTAATGTTTCAATTTGATTTTTTTTTTAATTTCTAATTTATGTAAAATTCCTGTTCCAAATTTTGTTTCTTGGAATTTGCTACTTTTACTAATTCGTTTAAAATGAATTTCTCTAAAACTTATTCTTTTTATTTAAACAAATATATTTTCTTACCATTATTATTATAATATTATATTATCTTTATTATGTTACCTTTCCAAGAAGTTTTAGGACTACAACCATCCCATGTGCAACAATGCATTCTTTACATTCTTCTTCTTCTTCTTCTTTTTATTATTATTATTGTATATTTTTTTCGCTCTCCCATGACATAACCGTGCACTCCCGTTCTTTTTCATTTTTATATAATTTCTTTTATGTACATTTTATATTTTTCCACACATTTTCTCAATATCTTCATTAACTCTAGAGCTCCTTATCATTACAACCTTGAGTAGTTACCAAACCTTGAGTTCTAGCCGATGGAAAAGTTTCTTAGGCGTATTATCCAAGGTAGTATCTTTCACATATATAATTGATCTGAATGATTTATAGATGACAATCCTTATACCATTTTTTTCTTACTCAACAATTTCAATCCTCTTAAATTAAGTTATCGATATTTTAAGTTGCAAATCGAAGAGAGAACATTGGCACAAAATGTTAGGGGTTTTAATTACAAAAACATTTCTATTTCTTGTCATTAGCACATTTGCAATGAAGTTGACATATTGATATTTTGTTGAGAGAATTTGAATATAATAGCTTTTTTTTAAAAAATTAATCCAAATTTAATGTATTGTTTTTCATGATAGAGACATAATAACCATTGGAAATAAATTGATATCTTCCATTTTTTTTAATTAATTAAGATTTTACCTTTACCTTTTATAAAAATTTTAGATACATCTAAAAGTAAGATAATGATCACTTTTGGGTTCATCATCAAGTTCTAATTAAGAAAATATTTTTGAAGCCACATATATGATTGCTTGCACCAATGAGAGGATACCATGCATCTTTCTTCATTTTCTTTTATATTTTATATGCCAACAATGAAATATGTTCTTCTTGACTTGGTTTTTTTTCAACATAATTGACTTTTCTTTTCATGTTATCAGTAGTATTTTTATTTCATACACATAATGAGCAAATTTTTTACTATTATAATGTTGAATTTGAGATTTCTCATACCTTTTTCTTTCATCTCATGGCTACTTTTTTTTTTTACCTTCCTCTACAACCTTCTGCGCATCTTGCCAATAAAGTAAAGTATTCATCTTCATACTCCAATTGTTGTAATTATGTTTGTTCAGTTGAAGGACGGTAACAAATACATCCTACTTGTCATCTTTTTTTTATGACCCTAAGACCAGCTTATTGGAGTAATAGAGTTTAAAACACATAAACAAATACATAAAGAGAAATAAGTAATGGAGAAAAAACAATAAGGAAATGGTATGATTTTCCACCTCGCGCTATTGTTAAAATATGATTTTTTTTTTTTTTAAAATATAGATGCCCTTACCTAGCAAATAGAGATTCCTAATAATAAAAAGTATAGAAAAGCAACTTGTAGGACTCAATTGACTTTTAGAAAACCAAATCAATTTTTCATCGTAAAATTTGAGGCACAATATTTTAAGAGAACATCTTTTAGTTGTTTTTAGTTCTCTCTACTTGTTTTCTAAGGATTATTTAAAAAAATAATTATATAAATATGAAGTATGATTAAAAATAAGACAATAAATGAAAAAGATATTTATAAAACATGTTTTAAAACATAAGAAACAATTTAAGAAGAACATTTAGATTAAAAAACAAACATTTATTCTACAAAACAATATATAACATTTTTTAAAAACTATTCTCAAGAAGCGTTTTTCCAAATTGTTTTTGAAAACACTTCCAAATAGAGCTTGAAATTCTTGATTTTGACCCACTAAAATTGATTCCAAAGAGAAAAGTTATGGCTAAAGGTCTCATCTACTTGCATATCATCTGAAGCTTTCAAAATTATCTTTACACACCAAGCACAACCTTTTAATAATTGGGAACACTTGAAATGTATCATCAATACTTCTCATAAAATCAAATGAATGTGCTTGTATATGGAGCATGTATGTATTGTGATACTAAAGAACAAAAGTAAGGGTCTGGAAATGTGAAGTGAATTGTTCTCTTTTCAGAATAAGATACATGGATGCCTATGTTAGAAACCACTGATTAAATGATGAAGACGTATATTTTTTTTCCCTTATGGGATCAATGTGCAGATACCTTGGATAATATAAATTAAAACAAGTATTGTATTAACTTTTATTCGTTCTGTTTTACTTGTACAATCTGAAGATGGTTATGCACCAATAAACTAGCAGACGCGCAAGGATGAGGAGATAGCTATATATAGAGTAGAAGCATGCAGTACAATTTGTTCAGACTTTGATAGAAGATTTGAGCAGCTTATGCACAAATCCTTGGCAGTTGCGTGCCCGGTAGATTTGGCTTAATGTTTTTACATTGTGACATGGCAGGGCCTTCGTTTCCATTGTATTCCAAGTTGATGTAACCAAGCTCGACGTCTTCGCATGGTACTTCCTGGCTGCAAACAAGCTTGACAGCAACCTGAGTTGAGGTTGTGCCCCGGATATTTCTGAAGCTAACATTGCTGAGCTTAATGCGTGATGGACTCTGAAAACAACGGTAAGTTAAGTTCCCGACCGATGGAAGTGAAGGGAAAAAGAGGGAAAATAAGCAATAAAAATCGCATTTTTCATTTCCTTCATAAGTACCTTCAAGTTGCATTGGTTATGGGGGCAGTACTCTTGATCTATGATTATGGGATTGCCAACATTATTCATGATAATATCTTCAAAATGCATTTCAGAGGCAGTGCCTTGATGGGAAGCAGGCCATGTCTTCACTCTCACGCCATTCTGGGTGTTGGTGAGGGTGCAGTTCTTGACACTAATGCCAACCACAGGTTCTTCATTGGGGTACTTTCCTAGACTTCCCACGCTGATGCCATGGCCAGGTCCGCAGGTTACTCTTTGGATATTAATTTGCTCACTGCCATCACCAATTGAGACACAATCATCTCCGGTTCCTATGGTTGAATCGGTGATATTGATCCCCGAGGAACGTCCAATGTGAATTCCATCTGTGTTAAGGCTCTCTTCTGGTGCACTGATTACAACGTTGTAGAAAGTTAAATTCTTGCACCCCAAAAGATTAATATGAAACTGTTTGCTGTCTCTTGAAGTTATGTCCTTGACCATGCTATTGGTGATGAAGTTGAACCTCAGATTCTGTTACAGATATTTCAAGTCAAAAAAAGAGACACCAAAGCTTATAGTGTTAGTGTTCTCATTATGCACACAAACAGAAAGAATTACATAAGCATACATATACAGAAACTTACAATGGGAAGTTGCTTGCAATATTCAGAACTGGGGCATTTTCTGCCCCATACAGTTTTTCCCTGACCATCAAAAACTCCACCACCAGACAATGTGAACTGGTCGATTTGTCGAAACGCAATCCAACCGGCTTCAGCCCTGAACCTGCTGGTATCCACCGGGGCCTTCACAGTGCCTTGGACAACGAAATTAATAGGAGCCTTGCAAGGGCCTGCAATGATTATTTGTCCCAGCGCATATGTCCCATCTGGAATCATAACAGTACTTGCCACAGGCGATGAACAAGCGTCTCCCCAAGCTTTAAGTAAGGCCTAAGAAAACATTCAATATAGAACCCATTTAGCATAAATTCAAGTTTAACACATGTCTTACTATATTATAATTGCATCGTCCTCACCTGGCTGATATCGGAGTTTCCATCAGTCCTGGCACCATATTTGGTAACATCAAAAATGGTATCACCAGACACTTCTGCAGCAGATGCTAGCAATAGCAGAAGAGAGGTTGCTGCGATATTCAATTTTAGGCCCATCTTTTCCTTGTCCCTCTCTTCCGCTTTGTTTGGTAAAACTCCTAAGAAATTGACAATGGTGAAACCTCATTCTTCTCAAGCCATTTTATAGTGTGATTGGAGAAGCTCTTTGCCAATAAAACCTTTAACCAATTGTTAGGCTTTATTGTTTCAATTAGGTTGTGACGTTAATTTTGGGTTAATTTTCTCCACTAATTAGCTTTCACGTTCTCAAACTTTACATGGGAAACTCATTATTCGAACTCCTTTTTTTCTGGTTTTTAACTAATCCCAACCACTCAACAACTAGGTAAAAATATTTAACTGCAAAGAACAAATGATATCATGGTTTTTCCCTAATTATAGAGGAAATCTTATCAGCAGCTTACATATAATTGTGAAGGTGGCCTTTGAAAAGCTTGCTCCAAGTAAAAACAATGTTTATACATGCCATTTAAAACCTGGATTGTACCACATAATTTGATAAGTTTGGTATTTCCCCCCACATTTTCTCAATTTCTTCAATAACTTTAAAGCTTCAAACCATTACAACCTAGAGTGGTTACCAAACCTTGAGTTCTAGGCTTTGGAAAACTTTCTTGGGCTTGTTTTCCAAGTAAACATCCTTCACATATATAAAGGATTTGAATGATCTATAGAGGGCAATTCTTACACCATTTTTTTATTGCTCAACAATTTCAACCCTCATAAATTAAGATATTGGTATCTTAAGTGGCAAATCTAAGAGGGAACATTGACCCAAAATCTTAAGGTTTTTTTATTATAAAAATATTCTAGTTCTTGTCATGAGCACCCTGCTATCTCCGTGGTCATATATTAATGTTCCAAAGTCGTCAATGTAGGTTAACGTTGATGTTTCATTGTCAATGTACATCTTCTTATTATCGTCAATATGTATATATATTGACCTAATTTTATGAGTCAATATAATATTTTATTGACTACTACTTTTGTGTCAAGTCTTTATTAATATTTTTTTCAATATTTCTATCGTCAAAAAAATATTTATGTTAAAATAATATATTATTATGTTAATTTGTTTAAAGAGTTAATTCTATCGCATACCTATTAAACTACATGTTGATAAATAAATTTTATTCTCAATAAATTAATATAAAAAATTGAATCCACTCAACCGTTCATAAAAGTAATTCTCATATCTAATAAATTATTTACATATAATATTATAATTAATATCCAAAATTAAACTATGATAAATATGTTCAAAGACATTAATCTTAAATCATACATGTGTGATTGAATAACTAATTCAGTCTATATTCAAAGTTTGATTATGTTGTTGTAGACATTAAAGAGTATAAAGATTTAGATTCTACCACAAAAAAAATATTAAAAGGATGAACCAAGAAATTCAGAGTTTTTCAAACAAAACTTACATGAAATGAAACCAAAGAAAATCTTAACAATGAAAATAACCAAAACAATCAGAGCGGTCATGTATGATCAACGAAATATAGGAAGATATGATTTTATTTCATCAAACAATGAAGGAATATGTCAAACCTCATGTTGTTGAAGAGGACACAAAAGAGGGCATAACTCAAGAGACAATAAAAGGAGAAGATACAAGTAATCTCAAATTCAATGCTATAATTGAGAAAAAAAAATTGTCATTATGTATATGAATTTAGAAGTGTTGCTAAAAGTATGGAAAGAAAAACCAATTATGTTGGAAAAAAATCAAGGACCTACTTTATTATTGGCATATAAAATATGAGGTGAGGAGCAAAATACATAATATCCTCACATCCATGCATTGCTATTGGTGGTTTTAGCAATATTTTCTTAGAACTTAATGAATATCGGAAAGTAGTCACGCTACTTTTGAAGATGTGTCCAAAATTTTTGTGAAGGACAAAGGTGAGATCTTAGTTTATTTGAAAAATAGGGGACATCAATTTATTCCAAATATCTATCATAACCCAAACATGAAAAACGTATAATATATTAAGTTGGATCAACTTTGAGAAAAGAGCGATGAAATTCATAGGAAAAATCGAAGTCTCCCAATAGGATGTCATTTTCTTACTATGACAAGAAAAATAATTTTCTTACTAAACAATCAAAATTATGTTGTATTTAAAATTCCTAACATTTGCTGTCAATTATCCCTCTTGGATTTGCCACTTAAGATATTGGGATCTTAAATTAGGCGAATTGAAATTGTTAAGTGAGAAAAAAATGATTCGAGGATTGTCTTTCTATAGATCACTCAGTGAAGGATGCGGCTCACGTCAACCACATGCCCAGAAAAGTTTTCCAAAGCCTAGAGCTGAAGGTTTGGTAACCAAACAAACAAAGTTGTAATTAATGGTCTAGAGCTCTCTAGAATTATTGGAAATTTTTTTAGAAAATAAGGGCAAAAATAAAAAATGTACCAAAGAAAAATTATATCATCTCTCTCTAAAACAATTTGTGGTTATCAAGTTATGTGGTGCAAATCCAAGTTTTAATTGGCATGTATGCCTGGACATTATATTTACTTGGGACCCTATGGTATAGTATTATTGAAAGCAGTGTAGTAAAACGGGAGAAGATAGATATATACTATTACAAAGTACTAATGGAGCAAGCTTCTCAATCTTTACAATTCCTTGTAGGCTGCTCATAAGATTTCCTTTATAATTAGGAAATTGTCTTTGCACTTAAATCTTTTTACTTAGTCATGGATTAAGAGATTGTGTTTGGTTAAAAAATAAAAAATAAAAAGAATTGCATAAACAATTTAAAGTGAGTTTGAAAGTGATTCTAAAAAGCGTTTCCATCATTTTTAACACTTGAATGATTAAATTTTTAAGTATTAAAAATATTAAAAGCACTTTTTAGAATCACCATCAAACAAGCTTTTAGAATAATATGAGGCTAATAATAGGAGGGAAGTTAACCCAAACATCACAAACTAATTGAAACTATAAAGCTTGATTAGCTAACAATTGGTTAATGGTTTTATTGGGGTTGTGATTCTCCAATTGCACTATAAAATGGCTTCAAAAGAATAAGATTTCACGAATATTGTTGCTTACAAGTTTTACCAAACAAAGTAGAAGAGTGGGACAAGAAAAAGATGGGCCTGAAATTGAATATCACAGCAACATCTCTTCTGCTATTGCTAGCATCTGCTAGGGCTGACGGAAACACCGATATCAGCCAGGTGAGGACAATGCAATTATAATATTGTAAGATATATGTTAAACTTGAATTTTTTCTAAATGGGTTCTCTATGGAATGTTTTCTTAGGCCTTACTTAAAGCTTGGGGAGACGCTTGTTCATCGCCTGTGGCAAGTACAGTTATGATTCCGGATGGGACATATGCACTAGGCCAAACAACCATTGGAGGCCCTTGCAAGGCTCCTATCAATTTCATTGTCCAAGGCACTGTGAAGGCCCCGGTGGATGATAGCAGGTTCAAGGCGGAAGCTGGTTGGATTGCACTCCAACAAATAAACTAGTTCACATTGTCTGGTGGTGGAATTTTTGATGGGCAAGGAAAAACCGTATGGGGCACAAAATGCCCCAGTTCTGCATACTGCAACCACCTTCCTTTCGTAAGCTCATGTATATATATGCTTATGTAATTCTATCAATTTGTGTGCATAATGAGGACACTAACACTATAAGCTTTGGTGTCTCTTTTTTTTTACTTGAAATATGTATAACAGACTCTGAGGTTCAACTTCATCACCAATAGCATGGTCAAGGACATAACTTCAAGAGACAGCAAGCAGTTTCATATTAATCTTTTGGGGTGCAAGAATTTAACTTTCTACAACGTTGCAATCAGTGCACCAGAAGAGAGCCTTAACACAGATGGAATTCACATTGGATGATCCTCGAGGATCAATATCACCGATTCAACCATGGAAACCGGAGATGATTGTGTCTCAATTGGTGATGACAGTGAGCAAATTAATATCCAAAGAGTAACCTGCGGACCTGGCCATGGCATCAGCGTGGGAAGTCTGGGAAAGTACCCCAATGAAGAACCTGTGGTTGGCATTAGTGTCAAGAACTGCACCCTCACCAACACCCAGAATGGCGTGAGAGTGAAGACATGGCCTACTTCCCATCAAGGCACTGCCTCTGAAATGCATTTTGAAGATACTGTCATGAATAATGTTGGCAATCCAATAATCATAGATCAAGAGTACTGGCCCCATAACCAATGCAACTTGAAGGTACTTTTAAAGGAAAAGAAAATTTCCATTTTTATTTCTTATTTTCCCTCTTTTTCCCTTCATTTTCATCAGTCTGGGAATTAAATTTCTGTTTGTTTTCAGAGTCCATCACGCATTAAGCTCAGCAATGTTAGCTTCAGAAATATTCGTGGCACCACCTCAACTCAGGTTGCTGTCAAGCTTGTTTGCAGCCAGGGAGTACAATGCGAAGACGTCGAGCTTGGTGACATCAACTTGGAATACAATGGAAACGAAGGCCCTGCCATGTCACAATGTAAAAACATTAAGCCAAATCTACTGGGCGCGCAACTGCCAAGGATTTGTGCATAAGCTGCTCAAATCTTCTTTCAAAGTCTGAACAAATTGTACTGCATGCTTCTACTTTATATATAGCTACCTTCTCATCCTTGCGCGTTTACTAGTTTATTGGTGCATAACCATCTTCAGATTGTACAAGTAAAACAGAATGAACAAACGTTAATACAATACTTGTTTTAATTTATATTATCCAAGGTATCTGCACATTGATCCCGTAAGGTAAAAAAAATGTACGTCTTCATCATTTAATCAGTGGTTTCTAACATGGGCATCCATGTATCTTATTCTGAAAAGACAACAATTCACTTCACATTTCGAGACCCTTAATTTTGTTCTCTAGTATCACAATACATACATACTCCATATACAAGCACATTCATTTGATTTTATGAGAAGTATTGATGATACATTTCAACACATTCATTTGAAATGAAGGTAATGAATGTAGATGAAGAACGGAGTGCCATTCCAACTTAGGCCTTGCCCCCAAGGCCTGACTTGATCTTCTGAATGGTAGCAACATCGGTTTTGAAAGACTTGGCCAGGATTCCATCATCGATGCCAGTAGTGAACACAGAGAGGGGAACTGAAACAGTTCCAGCATTTGCACTGCCAAAGGCAGAGATAGCGACGGCCGGTTCCTGGGCATTAGCATTGTACTGAAAGTGCACTAGTCCCTTAGGAAACACAAACATGTCCCCGAGTTCGAGAGTCTGAGTGTAGAGTTTGTTGGTGGTGTCAACAAAACCAACCACAAGGGCACCTTCCACGACAAACAGATGCTCTGCAGAACGGGGGTGGGTGTGAGGCGGGTTTACACCCTCTGCAGGGTACTGGAGAACAGCGAAAGAGACACTCTGACCATTTAGAGCCGGGAACTCAGCCATGCTAGCTTTTGTAACCTTAAAGTTTGGTGGGACTGAGGAATCAAGCACTCCTCGCATTCCAGTAAAGGTGAAGAAACTGCCATTAATGGCATTAGAATTTTCGGGGACTATGAAGTCGGACAAGGTATCTGGATCGCTTGCTTGGGCAATCCAAGAAGTGGCGAAGACAGCTACAGTGAAGAAAAGGTGTTTGAGCATGGTTGAGGCCATCGAGATATACTTAAGAGACTATAATGTATGAGAATCTTTGGTCGATAATCATCTTGACTTCCCTTGTCAATTTATAGAGTGTGATTTTTTAACTGTGTTTCTAATAAGCCAATTTTCTGGTGGTGGCCGGCTGGGGTTAGATGGCTTGTGCCTCGGTTACCCCTCCTTTGACCACTCCAGAATCATGGATAAACATAGGAGATGCTACAGCTGGAACCGGTTGCCAAGTGCCGTCAGGTATGGGAAACCTAGGGCAGGCTTAGAGCCAGCTAAGAACTCGAGTAACCTCACCAAAATTTTCCCGCAAAAACTATGATTTAGGCCTTAAGAAACTATATCATTCACATTTGCAATCTGTCTCTTTAGTGAAACCATTGGCCCATTGCAGATAACAGAGCCACCATTACACTCGAATAATATTGTAGGTTGGGGTTCATAGAATGCATCGCCATATGTCGGTTTTTTCTTTCACTACCAGTTGAATGATGTCTCCATTCTATAGAATTGATGGGATTTCTTGTGCATATGCTTTAGTCCAATGAGTGCAAATATTTCAACACAGCTTAGGCATTTTGGATATACCAAATACATTGTCACTGTCGACCTGAATGATAAAACCAAGCTGACTCTCAGAACAATGACATTGTGATTGTCATCTCATGTTATTCAGGCCTGCAGACAAGTAGTAACCTCATCACTTTTCCTTGGCCCTCCACTCTATAAATAATGCTTCCTAGAAGCCAAAGCACTTCATTCCAGTTTGAAGTATCATACAAATACCGCACAAGCCACGCTCATACATTTCAAGTACTCTAAGATGGCCTCCAGGACCTTCAGCCTTTTATTTTCACTGGTGGTAGCGTCATTTGCCCTTGTCCAAATAGCAATGGCAGGAGACCCAAACATTCTCTCCGACTTCATACTACCAGCCAACCAATCGGCTGTGGATGGTAGCTTCTTCACATTTACTGATATGCGGGTTCTGATCGGGGCACCTGAACCCACAAACTTCAAGGTTTTGAAAGCAAGCTTGGCTGAATTCCCAGCTCTGAATGGCCAGAGTGTTTCTACTGCTGTGCTTCAATTCCCAGCTGACGCAGTCAACCCACCTCACACCCATCCTCGCTCTGCTGAGCTCCTGTTCCTCATTTTTGGTTCACTTCAAGTGGGGTTCGTTGACACAACTAACAAGCTCTATACCCAGACACTTCAAGAAGGTGATATGTTCGTGTTTCCTAAGGGGCTCGTTCATTTCCAGTACAATGTTGATTCAAAGCATTCTGCTTTAGCTGTTTCCGCCTTTGGCAGTGCAAACGCTGGAACTGTTTCAGTGCCCAACAGTGTGTTCACCACCGGCATTGATGACGACATCTTGGCTAAGTCCTTCAAAACAGACGTTGCCACCATTCAAGCAATTAAGGCTGGTCTTGCACCCAAGCCCTGAGAATAGAGCTATTCCATCATTGTTCATTTGTTCTTTCGCATGATCTTTTAAAAAATGTCTGCATCATTTAATCAGTCGTTTCTCACATAGGCATCCATGTTTGGAAGAGGATTGACCTGTGAAAATACAAATTGAAGCTCCAAAGGACAATCTTAAATGTAAATTATTTGACATTAATGAAGCTTGGATAAGCAAATGCAGTCAAATGAAGCAAAATTCCTTGGAGTATACGTATCTGAGATTTTATCTTTTGGTTACTAGAACCAAGAAAAATTATACATAGATTGATATCTGGTGTGTTGGGAATTAACTAATGTACTAATGACTTCAAGAAAAATTGAGAATGATAAAGACAATAGTAATATATGGCAAGAACCGAGAAAAATATTGAAGTTGTAATTCCCTCAAGGTGTGTAATTTGGGATTAGCCTTCAATCCCGACCAAAAATTAGTTTTTCTGAGTGATAATTGTAAGTCATAAAGCTGAATCGGGCCAACCTTAAAACGGGAAACATAAAAATGCAAAACAACCATGTTAATCATACATTTGAATGCGTTCCCGATATGAAATGATATTTCTCGGGAGAAATTCAGAACATGAAAAATGAATGTCCATATATATGCTTTATGAGTTTACAGGTGAATCACAACACATGCTTTACAGTCTCCTCTGCATCGGCTTGGTAAGCTTGGAAGTTGAAGCACAATCCTTCCCCGAAAAACTGCCAAGCTTTCTTGCAGGAGCGATACTGTGGGACAAGAAGCAGAGTTAGACCCTTTTTATGGATAACTCTCCTTTTAAATGGACTAGTTTGGATTTATTTGAAGTTTACCAGCGACTTTGCAACGCTTGTTTCTTCATAGCTGCAAGATTTTTCACCTCCGGACTGTTGGAAAGGAGAAAGGAATGGTTAATTGTCTGAAAGAACCCATCTCAACAACTGAAAATCTTGAATTCAAGCACTTAAACAGATCTAAGAACCCAGTGCATCTTGCATGTGGTTTCAACAGGATTCAAACCCATCCACAAATGGGTCCAGCCACATATATCTGCACCATTTAAGACGACAGGACAATTTTTAATCATTTGATTTTACGACATTGTTCTAGATAGTGAGGACATTCTTTCTTTTTCAAGAAATGCAGGGGTTTTTACAATCAGGTGCCTCAAGTTCTTTTAATGATGGTTTTCACATAGTCAATCCTCTGAGTGTGTCCCCGCATGAGGTGGGTCTTTACACAACTAAAACTGGTATAAGTCTTGTAATGATGCCTGAGAACTTATGCTTCAAGTTTGAGGCTCAAGTGCATTCCACCTAACTGAAGCCAATACATATTTATGGTATAATCAAAATACAGAAATAATTTGATGTAGTTTAATAGAGGAGGAAACTAAAAAAGACCATTTTCCTAGAAGATCATAAACACACCAATTCAAAAAGGTCAAGCAGCATGTATGAATCATTTTATGAGAATCACCTATTAAGACATTCTACTTTGGCCTTCTTCATCAAGTTGCTCTTCAAATTGGAAGTGCCAGGTCCGCCTACAAGTTACTGTCAGTAAGGAAACTACTAAACAACAAATTTAATATACACACTCTTACACAAGTTAGCCTCCATGAGGGACCATTAATTGGATAAATTCAAGTATGGGTGACTACATTGAACTTTAAAGGAATCATAAGTGAATGGAAGCATACCATAGAAGCATCTTTTATTGCTTGAAGGTGGAACTTTAGTGCAAATCTTAACTTGTCGACTTTGTTTTCCTACAAGAGTTGAAAACTAATTCATAATTGTAAACATGCAGAAACTATTATTATGTAGTATGCTAAGTGAAGAGCATAAATCTTCTAAGACCATAGAGTGAAATTACTTGGAATCTAATTCAGAAAACAGTAACTGCAGTAACATCAGACAAGAATCCAAAACATCTAATTCATGCTTCATTTCATGACCATAGTTGTAAACTTGCACATCTTAATTTTTTTCTTTTATCAAAAACAAAAGATATATTAATCATGAAAAATGTACAAGAGACGGATGAGAGGTCCTCCCCACAAAATACAGAATACTGATCAAAGTAAGACTAAACACCTCCACTATTCGAAAAGATCTGTACACAAAGGTATAAGCCGCTTACAAATACACAAAGGAAACATCTCCTCAAAACTGGATTCAACTCCTCTCATTGTTATCCACCCCATAGTTGTAAACTTGTACATTTTTTTTTATCAGAATAAATCTTAATTGTTTATTGTTTCCCTATTTTTCTAAATCACATATCATATCAGATTATTTAGTGCAATTCTTTTCACTTGTTGGAAATAAATAAAAAATACACACACACGAATACATAACCAATATCATCATTATGTAAACATTCAATGTTGAATCTTTAAAGAACTACAAGATATGATATACTAAATGCATAGATTCATCTGCTATTACATACCATATATATATATATCATCTAGCACTCCCACATTACTCCCCCCCCCCCCCCAAAAGTCTAAAGGTAAGAGATGATTACAATCTTTTGATTTGAAAACAGCCAATTCATGGATTTAACAAAGGACTTATAGGCTCCACCCCTTGCATATTCACTTTACATGAACTTATGGAAGTGGTGGATGGTGGATGGGAGACCATCTTTCTCCTTACTTATCTGCTCATTCTGGCTCCAAATTCTTGAATTATGTTTAAATTTTTCATACCTTAAAATGACATCAACATCATCAGCTGGTAACTACCAGATTCATTGCATAAAAGAAAAGAGTAAATCACTTACACAGTAAATATCCTTTCAGGATAGAAAGACATAGGTTCGACACTCAGACTGATTATGTAATTTAATAGCATACTAGAACAGGAATTATTACCATATAAGTAGCTGACTATGAAACCAACATAGTAATGACAAGATGAAGCTATAGGAGATTCTGCAAGTATCTAAAGCTCAAGTAAACATCAGAAAGAAAAGGTCTTTGCCTCAGTATAGAGGAAAAGAATGCTGCAAATCATATTTCCAGCAGAAAACCATACTATGAAGATGGAAAAAAAACAATTCAATTTGTATAACAGAAAGAATGACTTATGCAAATGTTAATTTTTGTCACAGCACAGCTGATTCACATTAACATAGAAAACATGGGAAAAAAATGAATAAGTAGTAAGAACTGTGACTGTAATAGGAATATCCAAGAAACACAGGCACCCATAAAGACTCGACAGCATATAACTTTCATGATTTACATGCCGTCATGCGGAAGAATTAAATGAAAGATTAAAAGCTAACATATTTTTCAGTTCAGATGATAAAGAACTTACTGGCATCTTCCTTCTGGTATAATTGCTTAATTCGATCAAACGATTTCTTCTGAGCCTCATCCCTGTCTTTCAATTTTGCCTGGAAGGAAAGCAACTTATTTTAACTTCTATTCCCTTAAAATTTCATAACTGAAACTCCATTCATGGTTGCCCCATCTATTACCTGAAAAGGCCAACACATAAAGAAGACAACAGTCTAAAAAATGTTGAAAGAAGAAGAAGGATCACCTCATACAGTTTGCTCCATTTAAATGATACTTTCTTCTGTTTCATCCTCTCAACTACAAGATTAGTACTCTTCACACCAAATTCTTTTTCATAAAATTTTTTCCATAATTTATCAGTTACTTCACTCAAATCTCTTTCCTACAGAGAAAAAAACCCATCATGATGCACAAGGTCAAGTATCATACAAAAAACAGAACCATGGTGTTCAATTTTAAAAGCCATGCAGCTGTCTTACTTCTGTGCACTTCTCAATATGCATCAACTGATCAACTGTACAATGCGGCAGAATATGATCAAGCAGATTAATATCTGTCTCACCAACATCTCCGAGATACCTAACATTATCTATGGCTGTCCTAATACATAAATCAACCAATGAAGGAACTTTCCTCTTCACCATCATATTCATAATGACCCCGGAATGCCTCGTCAACCCTAGTACAAAAGGAGAGATACAATCAAATTTCATAGTTGCATTTGTATAAAAGTAGCATATCTATACCTACATATATGTATATATATACACATATACATACACACACACACACACACATATATATGTAGTACAGGAACATACCAAATAGCCTCTGACAAGTACTCCTTCGAAAGGATGTACAATGGGTAAATTCACTTGAATTTACACAAAATTAGATGTGATGCCAATGAGCATGTCAGAAAAACAAACCAGAGAAGAATTTCTGGCACAGATCATTTTCCTGATTACTAATATATAGTAAGAAAAGCATCTCCCACTATTACAAACCATTGTCCAGAGTACAAAAGCTTAGAAAGAAAAGCATCCCCCCAATGTAAAGGAAATAAACGAAGCTTAACCATCTTAATCCAAATCAATCGGTTACCTAGAAAACTGATGAAAGTAAAAGCAAAGAAATTTTAAATAACATAGCTTCTATTCCTGGGAACCAAAACATTTGGAAGACATTCTTTAAATTTTCCTTTCCTTTCGCAGCCGTTTCTTAGTGACCAAATAGAGCACATTGAAACCCCAACTGAATCACATTGCCGTTCAAATAGCTTGATCAGATAGAGGAAAACAAAAGAAAAAAATAAATAATAAAACATTAATACCAAATCAATTCAATCAATTCTAGTAAAATTATTTGGCCCGAAATTAAGTTGAATTTTCCGAATTCCTCAAAACCACAAGGTTGCCCTTTCTGTTCCACAGCTTTCTCTCTAACCAAACAGAAGCTAATGAAACAGAGAAAAAAGGAAAAAGTAAAAAGAAAAAAAAAAAAAAAAAAAAAAAAAAGATAATCTCCGAATTATACACAAACCACAGCAATAAACCAAAAAGGAAAGAACAAAAAGAAAGCCATGAGACAGAATCCAAACTCAACCACACAAATCCTCTGATACTTTCCACAAAAATTACCACCAAAAACACACAAAATAACTCAAGAAAAATTCACTTCAACAATAAGATGAAAACAAATCGCAGATCAGTAACAACTAAATATACAATACCAGTTACGGGTGATCTGAGGGAGGATCGTGATCGGAGGCAGAATCGGCGGCGGGAAGATTAGTGACGAAAAATCGAGGGATTTGGCTAACATGCGCCGAGGGTGACGGTGATGACGACGATGAGGGGATCAGTGTCCTGCCATGAATCTGGCTCTGCACAAGACCAAGCTGCCCCTGCTCATTCATACTATCATTTTATATATATATATATATATATATATATATAAGGAAAAATCTTCTTAATTTTTATTTTTTATTTATTTTTATTTTTCTCTAACAACTTACCTTAAAAAAAAGAGATAGTGACGCCTAAAATAGAAGTGTTACAATTGTTTAGAAAATTATTACCACAAGAAAAAAAAAATTATTTAGGGTTCATTAATCCAGGTTGGATTGCAAAAATCCTGGCACATTATTAATAAATAAATAATTTGTATTTAAAAAAATTATAAAAGTCAATCTAAGATCACTTCTCATAGATTTCTTTTTCTTTATTTACTTATAGCTAAAGTTTTTCATTTTTAATAAAAATTCTATGATATTTTAATGTTACCTTTTAAAAAATTTATGACTTTAACAACAATATTGATAATGTCTAAATAATTAATTTAATCATTTAATATGACTTAATAAAAAATACATTAAATATATTTAATAAAATAATTTAATATTAAAAATCACTTAAATTTCAATTTATTTTTTATAAACGGAGAATCTTCCATGACTAAGCTCTTACAACTCTCCATTGGGTGGACCCAAACATCGGGGTCGGGGTGTTGGTCATCACCAAGTAAGTTTAAGATATCATCAATAATAAGATTCGAACCGAAAACCATGTGTCATTTGCTGCACCACACTCTTTGATGTTTGCCTTGTTCAACTTGGCTGCCCTTATGGGAATCGAGACAATTATTTACTTAGAATGAAACATTAACTTTTCAACTTGGACGTGAATGGTTTATTCTTATTAGTGGCACACTCAAGCATTGATATAATAAGAATGAAAATAGTATAAAAAATTGGAATAAGGGAATCAAAGTGAATGATAATATCATATTAAAAAAAAAAAAGGAATTTAAATGTTAATGAAGATCAGACTTGATTTCTATCATAATAAATTTTCAATTCCCATTCTTATTCTAAAAACCGATTCCTATTCCTATTCTTATTCCAAAAACCAATCTGAACATATCAACAAACGAAAAATAAAATTAGTTTCTCCTTTTTCTCTGCTCCATCTTTCCAAACATGGCCTACAATCTAGACTCACTCATCTACTCCTAAATGGAAGCACACAACTTACAAAACAATACTCTCCAATCTAGACTGCATTACCATAGTGCTCTTCCTTCTTTTCTTTTTCATTTGTGTTTTTTATCACTAAAATCCATTCTAAACTTGTTGGAATGATACAGAGCCAAAACTTGGCTTGAACCATAAAGGTTTTCTTTTACCAGACTCTTATTAGAAACAACCAAAAAAAAATTGCATTTCCATTTGAATTGGTTCAATCACCAATGGCTACAACAGAAAACCTGCTGAAAATACCACCCAAAAATGTAATATATTGTTGCTGGGAAAAAAACAGCAGGCCAATCCTCAAAAAAATGCTTTCGCAAGATTTGATGAATCCGATCCCAAGCGCTTCAATGAGATATATATCAGCATATCAATTGGAATATCTTTAAAAAATTGACCACAAATTCCTCAGTATTTGAGAAAGGATGAGTAGCTAACATGCAATGCCATCAGCTAACAATGGAGGAATGAATTTGTAACCTTTAAGCATCTGCTCAAAGATATGGCCCACTTTGAGCAATTTTTCCTGCAAAATAAGAAAAGAGATCTATGAGATTATCCAGCATAGGAAATGTTCAATGTGCTAGTTCAAGTTGTAAGCAATGATATGCTCGAGTCATTTCAAAAGAGTTTGTGCCAAGTTTCTCCTATCTTAACCACCTTCTCAATGTTCTGTACAGATATGGTCCACATATCAAAATGACCAAAAGCGTTATAAGCCTGTTTACCACTAAAAAGACTTACAAGTGTAAACTGAAGTTACCATAAGGAATGACGAAAACATAGTAATTTCCGTACCATAATCCACTGTGAAGAATAGTACTCAATACCTCATCAAATGCTGCACCAATCATTTGAAGACCAACAGGAAGACCAGCAGGCCCTCCTTCAACGAATCCACATGGTAAAACCAATGCAGGAAGCCCAGCCAAGTTCACATTGACCTTATTAAGAATAACATCAGTTATGAGAACAACCAACAATGATAGCTGGTAATGCTTGGAACATAATCTTAGCCAAGTATTCCATACTCCAATGAGATGGTTAATGAGCTGAATGTCTAAAACAACAGACATGAGAAGGCTTTGTTTGAAAAATTCTAACCTTAAAAATTCATAAGCCAACTAGAAAGACAGAAAGCTTGAGGACTCATACAAGTTATTTAAAAAGGAATTTACACAAGTGACAACACCTTGCTTTGCAAATAAGAGATCTCAATACACTCTTCTTGCATGTTGCAGTGGAAGAATGAAGTATGGAACATTTTTTTTTTTTTAATTTGATGGGTGAAGAATGATGAATGGAGCATAGCTCCTATTAATAATACGTAGAACATTTCTACCAGCTGATAATAGTTGCATGACATGAGACCAGAACTAGCAACCAATAGTCTTATTCTCTTTACAAACATCTACGTGTTATACATTTGTATGCTTGCCTCCAAAATGTAGAGAAGAATGTGTATGGTACTCTTTTTTTTTTGTCAACCTTCTATAAGCTATTACTCTGCTCATCTGATGATGTTTGTAATTATACATTGCAACGTGGACAAGAAAACATGTTCTTTTTTTCTTAACCTGCCAATAATTTTTGGTTTAACCACAAAAAACAACTCAGTGTTCCCTTCCATAGTCCCACCAACCACAAAAGTGTATGGACAACACAATCCAAGTCCGACACACTATTTTAGGTCAAGCATTATAAATTCCACGCAACTTTTAGGACTTCAGGGACACGAGGTCATTCCTGTAACTCAAAGTTTAGGCTACATGTATCTTATACTGCCATGCAACTTTGCTAAAATAAAATACTGGATTGTACTTTTCTTTCCCTTCATTTTAAACCAGTGACAGATGAACACCCAATAAAACTCAATAAATCAAACAACTGATATTGTCTTATCCCAATTATTTTCCAATACAAATCCCACTACCCCACTAGATCTAGTCAATCCTAGGTTAAAGCATGACATTTAAATCTTTTTCCTACTGACCACGCTGTCTTTTTACTTCTCTTTTTTTTTTTTTCCATTCTCTGTGACAAGTGGGAGGTTCGCTTTCTCTTCCCATTCTAAACCAGCAATAAATAGGCTCAATATAAACCATAGTGAAGAACACTGACTACAGCAGAATGTCAAGTTATCTAGACATGCTTACAGTCATGATGTCCCCTGCATACATTGCCAGTGGATCATTTTTCTTTTCCCCTGTAAATATAGCAAGTAGCTGGTTAATCACGAAAAAACTGAAGAATGTTCAACTGCACAAAATAAATAAATAAATAAAAACCAAAAATATATATATATAAATAAATAAAATTTAAAATTTAAAAAAAAAAAAAAATACACACATAAAAATAAGACAAATGTAAAATTCCATACCAATACTATAAGCAGGAGATGGTGCTGCAGGTGAAATTAGGATGTCATTTTCATTCAATGCTGCCTTGAAACTTTTCTGAACCAAGGTCCTCACCTAAAGCACTATAACAATCATAAATTTCTTCTTAAATAAAAGAAGATATTGAAAAGATTATGAATGTTAACAAAACCATACTCAAGCAACAGATAATGAACCACTAAGGTGGTTTTACAGGTTCCATTATTGTGAATTCCACAAATCATTCACAACATACATAACTACCATAAATAGATGGGTAAACTGTGTGGTTCCTTTATTCCTTGTGCCATGAATCAACATTTGATATCTGGAATGATAAATGTGAGAAAATTGCATTCTCTTATATCAATGATACAACTTACCATGATGAAACTCCTGGCCATCACATCCCTTCATAAATTTATGACACATAAATGAAAATATAATCACCATAATTATATAATACCTGCTGGGCACGCTTGTAATATGCATCATAATAACCGGCTGAAAGGGCATATGTACCCATTAAAATTCTCATTTTCACCTGAAAAAATTTGAGCAAGTGTTACTTCAAGGCTAATAACCAGTACAAAACCATTTTGGACTCTCCTTTTTAGGCAAAATGATAACCATCCCAGCAATATCTAAGATAGTGTTCTCATCAATCAGATCTTGAAAACCCAAGCAGGATTCATTGCAAAACTGTTGCTGCAGAGCATCAATTAAACATGTTCCATACCTCAGGACCAAATCCTTTAGCTCGGGAATCGCCATACAGAGAATTTAACCGATCAGCACCAACTTGGCTTCCATACCTAGGCAATTAAGTAGGGAAATGAAGTTAAGGTTTATGTGTAGTACTTTTTATTGATTCTAGTAATATTCTATCACAGTTTCTTCTATCCAGTTGTTAATATTTATTTGAACAAGCCCCATGCACTCCATCCTTAAACCCAAAATGTCTACTGTTGGTCTGATAAACAAAAAATGTCTATTGTTGGTTGTTAACCTCTAATGGTGGCATTTGGATACACTAGCTATTTTTCATTTTTAAAAATAGAAAATCCTATACAAAATATAAACTCTAATACAAAGAGAAAAAAATTACATTGTGTTCTTAAAAACACTTTTCCCAATTTTGAAAATTTTTAAAAACTGCTTTCAAGTAAACAAGGCATCTACCTACTTTTTATATAAGAATTCCAACATTTTATATAAGACTTCTATTTTTAAAAACAAAAAATAAGAAATATATCCAAACATGCACTTATTAATTAAAATAGAACCAACAAGTCTGTCCAAATAAAAACTTAATTAGAAACTACTATTTGTGTTCTCATTGAGTGCACCAACAAAAAGATTCCTCATAAATCACCTAACACCATCATAGCGTGATAAGTTGGAAGATGATTCAGATGAAGCCAGAATGTAGTAGGCTGGCAACCCAAGGGAAAAGGAAGGCAATGACACCTGCAAATTAAATATTTGAAATTGGTTTAAAAAAAAAAAAAAAAACATTTAAAAGATATGCATGAACTTTTGAACAGAAACTGATAAAGTTACTAAGTTAGAGCAGGGTGCAACAAAACAAAAATTCATAAGAAAAGACAAACCTCTGTCACGGTGCACCCTAACTCTTCTAAATGTGAAGCTGCTCCAACGATAGAAGATACCACAGCTTTATCAACACCATCATCAAGTGTTTCACGGATCAAACCAACTCTCAGTCCCTTCAAAGGTTTAGATTCCAGTGAACTTATGGACATGAATTGAGAAGTGTAGTTGGGAACCTCCTGGAAACCAATTTTCTTAAAAAATTAAAATAAAATCCTTAACTAGAATGCATTGAGATTATGTCTTTTATTTGAGAGTTCAATTTCAAGATACTCAAAATGACTTGTTTTAGTTTAACTATAATCAGTACAGCACCGCACAGAATCATGCATAATAACAAATAAAGAAAGCTTAGATTGTTTACACCATAGAATGCCAAGTTTCAACCAACTATTTTCCCAAGTACTAAAGATGGACAATAGACACATACCAACAAGTTCAAGTTCCTTTTTTTCCCACTTCAAAGTGACTCTATTTTAGCATATTCCATCCATACCCCAATTTAATATCCCTTTGGCGTCATTAACATAAGACATCACACTTCTAGTCTATCCATTTCAACATATGGAAAGTCAAAAAAATATCATATCATAATCCAAAAATTGTAATAGAAAAAGGGAAAGGGAGGTTTGTGATGATTTTAAAATCTTTTCTACTAGGTAATCTAGTGCCTTATGCATGAAGAAAACCAATTTGGTCATTTGGGGGGTTCAGTAAAATTTAATTGAAGGAGTCAAACCTCCCTGAAATCTGAAGGCTTAGTAGCATCCTTTACAAGGAATTCTACCACCCCTATAGGAAGATTCTAGAAGCACAAGTTGTTGCATAAAATCTCTCTCATATTGAAAGAATCAGTACTGCTAGCCATGAACTTAGCTGTTGCATCAAGTTATTACTTATAAACACATTATCAATAATCAAAACTAGCACAAGACATGTAAATTCCTAACAACTCCTGATTTTCCAAGGAGCATTTTCTGAAGCTTATGTTATAAGAACATAATTTGGTTCAGGCAAGGGTATAGAGTAGGAAACACATGTAGATATAAATACGGCTATAAGAAACCTTACATGCTTACTACTTGTAGAATCAAGTCTATCATAACCAGCAATTGCATGAAGAAGAATCCCAGTATCAGCAACTGATGAGCCAAAGCATCCAATGACATCAAGTGATGATGCATATGCCATAAGTCCAAATCTTGACACACGGCCATATGTTGGCTTTAATCCAACAACACCACAAAAAGACGCTGGCTGTCTTACACTTCCACCAGTATCACTTCCCAATGAGACCACACACTGTCTAGCAGAAACAGCTGCAGCCGAGCCCCCTGACGATCCTCCTGGCACCCTAGACACATCCCAAGGGTTTGCAGTCACCTACAAATGAACAAATGAACCTAAAATTCAAAATCTGAATCTTATGAGTCTTACCAGACTATGCGTGCATGCACACACAAGGTTACTAACATTCCAAAACTTTCAAGACAGCATGTGATGATGACTTGAAACTCAAATCCAATAGGAACCAAGGAAGCAAGTTATATGGATGCTAATATTAGCAATCAAACTTGGACAGCTGAGAATTGAAACTCATTTAGTTGAGAAATGGGCAATCCATCAAGTGATTGTTCAGGTAGGAAAATTAGATTTAAAAGATACTTAAGATTAATATAGCCTGTTATCCCAGGAACTTGTTATCCAAGGTCAAAATAAACGGCTCTTGGTTAACAGAGGAGAATGAGGTTAGAAATGGGGTGGTGAATGAGTTTAAATTATTGTTGTCTGCTGTTGAAGGCTGGAGACCTAGCATTAGGGGGATGCCTTTTGAGAGGTTGGAGTCTGTGGATGCAGCTAGGTTGGAAGAGCCGTTTTCGGAGCAGGAGGTGTTGGAAGCTCTTAAGGGCTTTTAAGGGGATAAAGCGCCTGCGCCTGATGGATTTACTATGGCTTTTTGGCAAGCTTCTTGGGATTTTGTGAAGGAGGAGGTCAACGGGGTTTTTTAGGGAGTTTCATAGCCATGGCCAGTTTGTTAGAAGTCTGAATGCAACTTTCATTGTTTTGATTCCAAAGAAAGGGGGGGTAGAAGATTTAAGGGATTTCAGGCCTATTAGTTTGGTGGGAGGTCTGTATAAGTGGTTGCCTAAAGTTTTAGCCAATCGATTAAAGATGGTGGTGGGAAAGGTGGTCTCTACGGCTTAAAATGCGTTTGTGGAAGGAAGACAAATTCTAGATGTTGTCCTTGTTGCTAATGAGGTTATAAACTCAATTTTAAAGAGCAATAAAGAGGCGGGTGATGTGTAAACTGGATATAGAAAAGGCATATGATCATGTGGAGTGGTCCTTCTTGTTTTCAATCATGAGAATGATGGGTTTTGGGGAGAAATGGATCAGGTGGGTGTAGTGGTGTATCTCCATAGCCAGTTTTTCTATTTTGGTCAATGGGACTTCCTTAGAATTCTTGCAAAGTTCCTGAGGTTTAAGGCAGGGGAATCCTCTTTCTCCGTACCTTTTTTTAATAATTATGGAAGCTTTTAGTAGCCTCTTAAGGACTGCAGTAGGTGGGGGTTTTGTGATAGCTTGCAAGGCGAGGAGTAGGGGTAGTGAGGGGGTTCAGGTGTCTCACCTTTTGTTCGCTGATGACACTTTGGTTTTATATGGGGCTTCCAAGGAGCAATTGTTGTATTTAAGTTGGATTTTAATGTGGTTTGAGGCTATGTCAAGTTTGAGAATTAATTTGGACAAGAGTGAGCTAATTCCGATGGGTAGTGTCAAAAATGCGGAGGAGTTGGCTGCAGCTCTTAGGTGTAAGGTTGGAAGCCTTTCGACCACTTATTTGGGATTGCCATTAGGTGCGCCTCATAGATCGTCGGCTATTTGGGATGGAGTGGAGGAGAGAATGAGGAAGAAATTGGCTAGATGGAAGAGCCAATACATTCCCAAAGGGGGGAGGATCACGTTGATTCGGAGTACGTTGGCAAGTATGCCTATTTACTATATGTCTATACTCTCTATACCTAGAAAAGTCAGATTGAGATTAGAGCATATTCAGAGGGATATTTTGTGGGGAGGTGGGGCCCTTGAAAAGAAGCCTCATCTTGTTCGATGGAACTTGGTTTGCCTTGAGAAAAGTAATGGGGGGTTGGGGATAAAGTGCATTTCTATCCTCAATAAGGCTCTCTTGTGTAAGTGGAGTTGGAGATTTGCTATTGAGAGAGAGGCTTTTTGGAATCAAGTGATTAGGGAAAAGTATATGGAGGAACAAGGGGGTTGGTGTTCTAAGGAAGCAAGGGGGGGCTATGGTGTGGGGTTGTGGAAATCTCTTAGGAAGGTTTGGGATGTTGTAAGAAGTAAGGCTTTTTTTTTTGTTGTGGGGAATGGGCAAAGGGTAAAATTTTGGAAAGATTTTTTGTGTGGGAACAAACCTCTTTGTGTTTTTTTTCCCTCCTTATTTGCTTTGGCTGTTTTCAAGGATGCTTGGGTTAAAGATGTGTGGTGTAGCAATGAGGGAGGGGGGAGTTGGAGCCCCTTTTTTTTTAGACTGTTTAATGACTGGGAGTTGGATGAGGTTTGCAGATTTTTTCTGGCCTTAAACGGGAAGAGGGTTCAGCAAGCAGTGGATGATAGGGTGATTTGGAGAGAGACTAAATGTGGGAAGTTTTCAGTTAAGTCTCTTTACAAATCATTAGTATCAGGCCCTCCAACCTCTTTCCCTTCGTCAACCATTTGGAAAGTCTATGTGCAGCCTAGAGTGATTTTTTTTGGGTGGGAAGCAACTTGGGGGAAGACTCTTACCTTGGATCAACTTCAAAAGAGAGGATGGGCTCTAGCGAACAGATGTTATCTATGTCAAAGGCATGATGAATCAATATATCACATTCTTCTCCACTGTGTAAAGACAAAGACTCTTTGGGCGTTGCTTTTCTCTTTGTTCGGGGTGCAGTGGGTGCTGCCAGCCACTGTTAAAGAGACGTTTTTGGGGTGGAATGGGTCTTTTATGGGAAAAAAGAGGAAGGGTGTTTGGAGAGCAAGTCCTTTGTGTCTTTTTTTGGGTGGTTTGGAAGTTAAGAAACAAAATTGCCTTTGAGGAAGAAGAGCTGTCTATTCAAAGGCTTAAGTATTCGTTTGTATATTTTCTTTGGTCAGAGACGAAATTGTCTAAAAAGATGGTCCCTCGACCTTAGTTGATTTTGTTGATTGGGTGGGAACCCGTTAAGGGTGTGTGTGGGGCTGCTCCTCTATCCTTGGCTTTTAGCTAGGGAGTGGGGGTTGTGTTCTTTCTTGTAATTCTTTTTGCACTGCTTTGGTGGCTTTTATACAATACCTTTACTCATAAAAAAAAAAAATACATCTTCAAGACAGCCTTTTTAAAAATATTTGTGCGGTAGTACTTTAAGCCTCTTATTCAATTAAAACCTCTGTTTATTTCCTTGTGCTGAGTCCTAGCAGGTAGAGAAATGGTGTGTTTAGAATGCAATTCACTGTTGTAAAGCTTCAAAGCCTTGGGGTGGTCCCTCCCTCCCAAGGATCTAGGGGAAGTGCTAGTTGGGAGTTGCAGCTGGTAGGGGGGAGCAAGGAAGTTGCTCCTGTGGTGGAGTGTTATGCAGACAAACCCGGAAGGTTTTAGGTGAGGTAGGAGAGGCTATCCGCCATCCGGATTCAAGTAGCAGAAAGGGAGGTTCTCTCAAGGGTGCGGTCCTTAAAGTTTTGTTTAGTCGGCAGGTGGAGGGAACTTGGCGACCCAGTTCCTGACCTGCATGCTTTAAAGAAGTGGGTTCTTCAGAACTAGCAATGGTTTCCCATATTCAATCCTTTTTCTTCTCTTTCCTTTTTCTTTATTAAGCATTTTCCATTTTTCAAAACAGTAGTTCTGATCACGCTCCATTTTTTTCAATCAAATTGAAGACCGTGTATGAAACCACATTGAAATGAAAAGAAATTTGCTGTAAAAGAGATAAACCAAAGGCAACTAACCTGAAAAGCAGAGCCTTCAGTGGTACTTCCCATACCAAATTCATCCAAATTGGTCTTCCCAACAACAATTCCTCCACAATCTTTCACTCTCTTCACTGCGGTTGCATCGAACGGCGGCCGGTAATTTTCCAAAATCCTCGACCCACCGGTCGATGGCATGTCCGCCGTGCAAATATTATCCTTAACTCCGACAAAAACTCCGGCCAAGGGTCCCAATTCTTCGTTCCTGGCAATCTTCCCATCAATCTCTTCGGCTTCTCTCAGAACAGTCTCGGAGACGCTAATGAAGCTGTGGATTTGTGGCTCGGTTATTCGGAGCCGAGTCAGGGCGAGTTGAGCGAGTTCGACGGCGGTGGTGCGGCGGTTGAGGAGGTTGTCACGGATGGTGAGGATTTGGGACTGGGGCGGCGAAGAAGACAGGTCGGTGGAGGCTAGGGTTTGGGGTTGGGAGAGGAAGAGAGGCGTGGAGGAGTGGAAACGGCGCCGTTTTGGAGGGAAGTGGCGACATTGTCGGAGGAGGAAGCGAGGGTTTTGGACTGTTGACAGCATTTGAAAGAGATGATGGAAAGAGGATGGCTGGCGACTGAGAGTGTGAAAAGGTGAGATTTTTCAAAACATTGGGTTGACGCTCGACGACGTCGTATTGACAATACCACATCAAGTTTTGCAAGCTACAAGTGTATCACATAACGGTTAAATTTTTAGAAAATATACATATTTAGGGAAAATAAAATTATTGAAAATATAATGAAAATAAAAATGATGAAAAATATTCAAACAACAATCACAAAGTTATTCATGTGGTCAATCCATCTATTCATTTGAATCTTTTTCTTTTTTTCCATTTTTTTTAGAATTATTAGATAGGATGGGTTGGATGTGATAATTATTAGGAATGATTACTTGTGTCAAGAATTTTTAAAAAATAATTTTATCCCTAAACTTGCTTTCTCTATTATTTATAAATAATTTTGAGATCGCCAATAATGTGGAGTCCACACATAATGATAAGTATAGGTGATCAATAACATAATCTCATGTCCTAAAAAATTGTTTCACTTTTGAACAATAACCGACTATAAAATAAAGTTTTATTTATAAAAGTTAAAGATAAAAATAATTTTACTATTTATTTTAATGGACTTTGAAATGATAAGTCCGATTGAATGTTAAAATTTTCATAAAAATAATTTAATAAACCGTGTATTATTAATTTAGTTTATTATTTTGTATTAATTATAAATTATTTTATATTATCATATCAATATGGTATATTTAATAAATTTATCATTTTTTTAACTCTTTTAATAATGTGGGGTTGAATGAATATATATATATATATATAAGAAATTAAATTATTTGAAATACACTCATAACACTCATAATTAAATTTTAAAAAATTGAGATTTTTTAGAGAATCTGATAAAAAAAAAAAAATTCAATATCCCCAAAATAAAAACCACATCATAAGGTTATTATGTTATTTTATATATGTAACATATAATTAAAAGCTTTATTAGCATAATATACAAATATTTAATCGAATAAGACACGATTATTCAATGTAATAACACACAACTATTCATTGGGTAATATAGCATGTGAAAAAATTAAAAAATAAATAAATTAAATTATGTTGTAATATATTGTAACGTTAGTGTATTTGTATTGTAAATATACTGCATTTATGTCGTATTTATATTTCATTACAAAAGTAATAATTTTAAAAATATTTATTCATACCCTATTAATATTAACATGTTATTATTAGTATATTAACATCATTCACCTAGCACATTGAAATTATTTAATAATTTTGGTATTAAAAAAGAAAAAATCATGAGTTTCATGAATTCAAATTAGTATTTTATTTGGTTTCAAAAGTGATTTATAATATAAGTATGTTATAAAATATAATATAATCATACAAAACTATCACTTTTATAAATAAAAAATTTAAGATTTTCCTAATTAGGTTTTATGTAATGTAAGTATATTTATATTGTAATTATAATATATTTTTTATTGTACCTGTATTTTATAATAAAAGTAATAATCTTAGATATAACTTTTTATACTATATTTATATTGTAATTATAATATATTTTTTATCGTACTTGTATTTTATAATAAAAGTAATAATCTTAGATGTAACTTTTTATACCTCATTAATAATATCATATGTATTAACATCATCCACTTGATGTATTAAGGAAAAAAAAAAGACAAAAAAATTATATATGAAAATTAAGAAAAAATACTATGCAAAAAAATATATAAAAAAAAAGTGAAGTGTTTTAAATGCTTTGAATCTTAAAAGCTTTTAGTTGAAGGACATTTTTGGAATTTAAGTCTATTATTATCCTCCCTAAGAGTTATCAAAAGAGACCACCCTTCTCCAGTAATTATCATATTTAGTCCACCTTATCCCATAATTCTCCCTTTATTTTTTGGGACAATGAAACAAAGAGTTAGATTTTTAATCTAAAATAACTTCAAACATGATCATCCCAAAAGTAAAGAATTCATCTTTAATAACAAGTATCGAAGAATTTGATAAGAAAGTTTGTATTTTTGGTACTAACTAGGATTTTAATGTGTTAATGATTATTGTATGTGGATTATGCCTTCAATAAAAAAATAGACATAGGTTACTTTGCCATATGCTAAAATCAAGACCCCAAATAAGTGGAACCTAGCTAATAAGTTCATGGATGTTATTGTATCTCAAGTTTGCTATAAAAAATATACGGGTTAAGTTTTTAATATTTTAATCAAAATGCTCGCTTAGTCTGCACTATGGTTAAATTTTATTAACAAAGAACTCAACTCAAATTAAATTCTTCATAAAAAAAATTTCACATAAACTTAACTAATTTCAAATTTCATTGACAAATAACATAACTCTAGTTAAAGTTTTTAATTAAAATATTTATAACTTATTTACACTACAATTAATTCAATCAGTATATTGATTTTAATAAAAATGGTTAAATTTTATATAATTTATTTAGTTTATTTTTCAATATTCTTAATTTTTAATTCTTAATATATTCTTTTAACATGGAAGTAAAATGCATATAACTTTGCAAGTTGTCACTTCTTTCAAAACAAAAATAATTTTTAACAGCTAGTATAGCAAAATACAATGGGTGAAGTAATAGAATTGGATAGCCAGGACTAGAAATTGAGTTTCAGTGGGTTTACAAATGTAGAAAATGTCAGGAGTTGCTCAAAAGACAAAATAATATACAAAGCCATCTATGGGTTCAAAAGTAGCTGAAACTTGGGCAATGCATTCGCCACTGATGGCACTGTCTATCTATAAATATACAGATAGGTCTTCTTGGTTCTTCAAATCCCATATAACAATTTTCCCGTCCAATCCTGCAATGTTATGATGCAAGAATCGGTAACTAGAGACCTCCTACAAAGATGACAATGGGTTTTGTACCTAAATAGAATGAAAGATTTTTCATTTTTACTAACCTGAAGTGCTGAAGCGTGTCACCTTGGAATCCCCATCCTCCGTAAGTGGTGCAATACCACTAAAATTCCCCAAAAAAACCAAAAGGAAAAAAAAACTTATTGAATAATATGTGCAAAATAGGAAGAACATGTGCAAGATATGGAAGTGAAGAACGAGAACAGAAATAGCAATATGACTTATAGGGCAGATGGATACTTTATGCAGTTCTCATGAATGCCTCCCCGGGTTCTCGAAGGTTCAATTGCATCGTTGCCCACTCCTTGTTTTGATTGGCCATATAGTTTTCCAAATGCTTCAGAAAACTGGTAAGCAACAGAAAAAGTAGGGACGGTCTATTAATAGCACATGAACACAATATATTTGTTCATAAAAATACGTTTTTGTTAACCACAACCTTCTTGGATAATATTAAACAGATCGATTTCAATATTTACTATACTGAAAAACATTTACGGCATAGACAAACTTAGTAGGGGAACCACATAGAAAAAGGAAGTGACACTTCCTTGCTTTTGTGCTTTTTCTAAGTGGTTATGCCCCTCCATCAACCACAGTAAATTCTAACCCTGACTCTCGATTGAAGTGCTGGATTTCAATGTCTAAACTGTGAGCCCCATACAAATAATAGTAGCAAATATTCAGACAGATGCAAGTTATGAATTTTCACTACTTCAGTATGCTGAAAACTTGAGATAGAAACATGTCTTTTACCTACTAGACTAAATTTTCTGTATCCACAGCAACCAAAAAAAAAAGGGGGGGGGGGGGGGGGGGGGGGGAGAAGAAAAGACATAGTGTTTACTATGCAGATACCTGTGAACCATATCTTGCACTTGAAGATGATGTCTTCCTTTCACCAAGAAATCTGATAAAGCTCCTAGGAAACAAAATACACAGGAATAACTTTATTATTTTCCTTGAAAAATAAGAAAGACATCATTTTTGAAAATTTCTTCTCAGAAAGTGCACTTTTCCTCTTAACATGAGAATACAATCAGCAAAGACAATTGAAGCAACTACAAATGCTATACAATACCAGAAGTTAGTTCAATTTCACATTAAAAGAAAGAATCTGTGCCATTAGCCAACCATTTTACTACTATAGCTGTTAGAAAATAGAAAAGATGAATATTATTTGGTCCAACCTAAATAAGGTTTAAGTAAATTACAAACTATATATACACACATGGAAACTAAATAATCTCTCTTGTAAGTTGTAACTGAACATTTCCATTCCTTCTCTTCATGATAAACAAGAACAATATTAGTATACATGTGAATAGAAAAGTGATAGCAGAAATGGAAGTGCAACAAGAAAGAGAATGCAAGAACTCACAAACAGCTCCCAGCTCCGGACAGGCAAATTGTCATCCTTGAAAAACAATATAACCCAAAGCAAAGATGAAGAATCTAAAGTGAGGAAACAGTCCCAGACAAATGAAAGAGAGGAGTAAGCTCCTCTCTGTCCCAGACTACAAGCTTCTGGAAAGAGTCCCAGACAAATGGAAGAGAGGAGTAAGCTCCCCTCTTGCCTAGCCTATCAGCTTCCTGTTTCATTGCCTGATGTTTCCAAGTGAACGAGCAATGAGTGACTCACATCTCCAGAGAGATTCACTTCTGATGCAACCAATGCTCATATCACCACAGCCCTCTCCAAGTCTGTGACATCCAAGAAATAACAATCACTAAATCCCCCCACAGAAAGGTTCAAGAACATCATCATCACTTTCAGACTTCCAACAAAGCTAGAATATCCACCTCAAAGGCCAACCCGCTGATAAATCCAAGTCCTATTGTCATTGAAAAGCCACTAATAACCATCTGATTTGAGTTACTAAGGAGGATCCATCATAGTTGAGCTTAAGGCTACTAACGAGTAGAGAAGACCAATTAGGTGACAAGCACACCCTCCTTTGAGGAAGGCACATTAATCTCCAAATCCAACAAGATAGTGCAAATGGGAACACAATGACACTCATCCCAAAAGATATGTAATAGTGGATCCTCTTCCACGACTCATCAACAGACCCCTTTCAATCCTTAAAAATTCTGGCATTCATATCAAGCTAGATGACTCAAAAAGTAGCTAGAAAGAGCCTCCATTCAACAAAACTTCCTTTATTGCTTTTCCAAAAACCTTAAAAAGATATAACTTACACAACTATGTTGTCTTTGAGGGCAGGGCATGTAACAAATGACAATTACTGCAAAGGGAAAATAGAGGAAAAGATGACTAGCAGATCCCAAATTCTCCAATCATACTACACAAAGGTTGATGGATTCTAAGGCCTCCTAAGCTAGAGAAAATTATTATTGGCCACTAAGAAAGTGAAGGTAAACAAACTTGGCAGGAGGGCAAAAAATAACAGGGTGTTATTTTTCTAAAGGGGGGAAACGAAGAAGAAACCCAAAAAGGGGGTATTATTTTCAGAAAGTTTCTAATCCATATCCCTTAAGGACAAGTAAAACTTCATCCAACCTTCCAGTAATTAGAAAATTTCTTCACAATCTGATCCAGAGGAACTCCATTATTAGCTCCTAGCAAAAAGCATGAACACGAAAGATGCAAACTACTCCACCAGTATCCCGTAAAAGAATCTCCCAAGGTGATCAAGATTAATATTGACATCAACTAATGTGCTCTTGTCCATGTTGATCTTAAGGCTGAACACAAACCCAAAAAGTCCAAAAATTAGTTCAAGATTTATCGACACACTCTTCATTAACTCTAGAAAGGGATATGGTGCCATCTGCAAATTCAAAGGGAAACTCTGACCTTATACCCCACAAGCTAGAACCCCTAGCAAATCAATTTATAGTCCTAAAAATCATTCTATTTACAATATCAACCACAATAGTAAATATGGAAAGTGAGAGAAGGCACTAGCATATACCTGTAGTTGTCTGGAGGACAAATTAGCATGGAGGATTGCTAACAAGCACTCTTTCACAATCAGATCCTACTACAAGTCCATGGTACTGTGACCCCCTTACATTTTTGCTACTAACCTGATCTGGAATCCCAATATTCCATCAATGGCCAGTTATTTAGTGTGGGTAGTGGCATGGTTACCAACCAACTAATGAGGGGAGGTTGAAGTATTATCAACTAATGTTGTCTTTGCATTGAACATCTGTCAGTAATAGGGTGCATTATAATAGAGCCAACAACAACAACGTAATAGCAGCAGCATAAAAATACACCTTCAAAATTCCATTAATTCAGGCCACTAGAGGACTATAAGACCCTAAAATTATGCAAGAAAAGTAGTAAAAAATAAGAGCCAAAGTTCAGAGGTCCCAGGATATACAGGAAAAGAATTACAGGCAAACAGCACGCAAATTTAAGAAAGAAATCACTAAAAGAGAAAAAAGCAATACTCATAGTTCACTAGGGCATACCATATTCCACTTCCATCTGCTGCAAAAACCATTGGGCTGCAGTCAAATCCCACACCTATAACCATTCTCTCAGAAACAAATAAGACCTGAAAAAGAAAAGTGCCAAGAACACAATTTTTCAAAGATCAAGATAGCGGATGATAAGTGAAGCAAAGAACTAGATTTCAAACTATGCAGTTAACAAGAGAGGATGCTGACCCACATCACGGAGAGGCAAATCGCGAAATGCAACATTTTGAGCTAAAGGAGAAGGACCAACATCATCAACGAAGTAAATCATAGAATTATGACCTGAACAATAATACACAAGGAAGATTCATAAATAGAAAATTTCAGAAAGTTTTTAATGATGGATATGAATTCCTTCAAACACTAACTGGCAAAAAATTAAAGAAAAAGAAAGAAAAAAAAGAAGAAGAAGAAACAGAGGAGAATTTTGAAATTTGGGTGCAGAGGAATGAAGTTTCTGACCTACATAAGCTAAGGTATTGCCACTTGGAGACCACTTCACACCAAATGCCCACGAAAATGAGAGATCAAGCTGAACAATTTGCTGCTCAACAGAAAAGAAAATACATAAGCTCATGCTGCTTCAATAGAAATACAAAATTAACAACATTGGAAGGTAAACTGCATGCAATAAATAGGACCCCTGTCATTCGACAAGACAAACATATGACTTAAGATGTAAGAATGCTATAATGATTTTGTCCCTCCAAATGACCTACTAGGAAACAATATACTAAAAGATAATGTGTTCACAAAATGAAGGGAAAGAAAAGTAGAACTGGCCAGTGGCTTAAAATAAGTTAATTTGTGCAGCACAAGGTTCTTTCTTAAAGGCGGTAGCCCCTTGAACAGTGAGGTGTCTGAGTTCAGGAGGTAAAGGCAATAAACTAAGAGGTAATAGGGAGAAGGTAAATATGGAAGTGGCCCCTTGAAGGGTGTGAAGAATCCATAGAGTGAGCTCCTGAATTGGAGAATTTTCAACGAATTCAAAAACAAAAAATTCAATCCTTTTTTCTTCCTGATCAGAAGTAAAAATTCAATCCCTTTTTTGGTAACCTCTTAGGCCATTTTATAGAGGTTTTCTCGATGTGAGCTGGGAACTAAAAAGTTTGGAGCCTTATTATAACAGTATTTGGGCTGCTAGCTGGTCCTTTTGGCTAAAAATAAGATCACAATAGCACATGTCCAACACGATCCTCCCTGCTCCCTCTAAAATCGGCCAAAACAAGCTTGCCAATGTCTAGACTTTTCCAACCTTGACGGGCCTTCAAATCTAATCACTAAACCAACACCCTTGAACCTCCTGACTCAGGTAAGCTTCAAAGCAAATGGATCTTCTGATATAAGACATCTTCAAGAAAATGTGGGAAATATCCTCTAAGTGAAAATGAGAAAATGAGCCAACAAGTGAACACAGAAATAACCTTCCTTCATCTTATGTGTTCAATGTCCCCATCCTAAGATGGGTAAGAGAACTCTCCACAGTTACCACATGCACCATGCAGGCATCCACACCTTGTAGGCACCCGAGGAGCTCGAGCACCCACCTAAGATAAATCGGCATTCTGTCCAAGCATGAGAATGAGGCCAATAAATCATGTTTACAGGCCATTTGAAGGTAGAATGCCACATGGTGCTCTATCAATAACTTTGCATGGAGTAAGGTCATTAATGTGGTCTCTAGGGTACATCCTACATGTCATGCAAGGCACACTACATATATTTAGAGGTCCATGTCTTAGTGTGAAATCAAGTATCAATAATGTATTAGGAGGTGGTTGTAGAGAAACCCAGGATGAAAAGCTTTGTGAAGGAGGTGAGCAATCCTAGCCACTTCATGTGTAATCTAGTTTAAGAGTAATGGTAGAATCATTGAGAATGGAAGATCTTGTAGGGAGTATCTATTATCTCACAACTCTTTAGATGTCAATTAAGAAGTTAATAGGGATGCCCTGCAATTCTATCTTGAAGATTGGGAGCAATTTTCCCCATAAAAAGGGGAAGGTTATCAAATCAAAGTTGGTTCCTCATCAAGCTATACTTTATGATTATTCCTTAGGTAACCTAAATCAAATGGGCATTAGAAGTACAAAATTATAAAGGTGTGATAAGGGCAGATGCACATAGGGACCAAGGGGGCCACATGGTGCACCATCACAACCCCTAACCCTGAGATAATACACTATAATGGGTTCCCTAGACCCATAGGAAAACAATTCTTTTCCCCAAGCAAGTTGGACTTTGGCACCTACAACAATTTTTTTAATTTCTAAAGATATATCATTCTACAAAATTTGCTTTCCTCCCTTTCCTCCTCCAATAGAATGCCTTCTTTCGGGAAATAATGAAATAAATGATTTTGTAAATTAATAAATAAGTGTTACTTTAGATTTTTTATTTTAAAAAAAAAAAATCTAATACCTTTGTTGAGCCACCAACTTTTTTTTTTAATTATTATTATTATTATTATTAGAAACAAATGATGTATTAATTATAGGTAAAAAGAACATGAGAAGGATGAGATGTCCTCCCCACAATAATAAAAACCCAATCAAAAAATGATTAAAACCCTCCACTATAAAAGGATGCCCATACAAAAGGTTAAATCCACATAAGAATATACATGGATGTCGTTTCCTTAAACCTTAAGTAAGCTTCTACTAATGTTATCCTGTCCCTTTTTATCCACACGTCGAATGCCAATTGAGTTGAATAACATTGAAGATGAATGCCTTTTAAAAGCATCAGTACAAGAGGCCTAAAAAGATGATAAAAGTGAAATAAATCCCACAACATTTCTAACAACCACTTATTCTTAAAGATTCGAACATTTCTCTATTTCCACACAATCCAAAACAAAGTGAGAAAAGCAATTTGCCAAAAGGTATTGCCTCTAATGGATCTTCTCAAATCCTTATATAAAATGATCATCATATTGCATATGCTCCTTAGTGGAACCCAATCCAACCTGATTTGTCTAAATAGCCTTAGCCAAAGCTCCACACTTCACACGTATAAAGACAAATTAACACTTACAAGTTAAAGATAAATAGACGAGGGAACAAACATTAGGAGACTCAAACTCGAGACCTCTTGTTATTTTTTTTTTTTATAGGTAAAAAATAAAATATATTAAAAAAAGCTTGGAAAAGGTGCATCAAGTACACATGGAGTATGCAAAACGCGCTGAAAGCAAAAGGGAGAAAGAAACAAACACTGCCCAATACAAAAACCACGCCCTAAAGTTCAAGAAAAACAAAGGGCACTCATGCGACCAACATGCAACCTAATCAAAACTGCTAACACCCGACTAAACAGAGCCTAGCCCTAACCCAACCTTCAAGCCATTCTTCCCAACTCTAGCTTGAACCCTCAAAAACCACTTTCCACCCACTTCTCCAGTTCCTTCTGTCTTTTCTACTTGATTGATAGTAATTAATCAAGCTCTCCAACTTTTGAAGCTCCCTATCAAAACAAGACGTAGACAAAGGTCTCTTCTTAATACTCGATCCATCCCCCCACCCTTCAAAAGGGAGACAACTTCCTACTCAAAACCATCCAATCCTAAATACTTACTGAAGGAGACAAAATTTGTGAAAGAATAAAGACTCCCAGCATGTCCTTACTAGGGTTGTCCTTTCCTGGAGCCCTCTTCTTACTGCACAAATCATATACCACTCGCATGTCATCTTTGAAGGAAGTTTTGGTACATCCACTATAAAATCCCCATGGGAAAGCATCTGCAAAGGCTCGTAGCCTACTCCCTCGCTTCCCAAACTCACCTTATACTCATGTAAAGGGAAAAGAAATGCAATTAGAGCACTAATCCTAATCCTAAGATATATCATGATGCAATACATAAAGGGGATATATAGGCTGTATCATAAATTATTAAACAACTACAAAACATGCTTATGTGGAAAATCATAGAAAATAGGATACAAACATGACAATCACACTATATTGTACAAACAAATACAAACACGAACACAGAAACACATGCACACACAGAAATAGGATTAGATACAAGAGAACCAATTTTCATCAACTGATTAGAAACTCCATATTTGTAACCTAGGATAAACATCAAAATCATAATGAGTCATACTACAGTAAAGTTAGGGCTCAATGGTTCACAAGAATATGGAAAGAACGTTAGAGATTTAGGCATTGTTTACCCTTCCATTGTAAGTTTGACATCTCAACACAGAGAGAGAGAAAGGGGGGGGAGGTGGCACATAGGAATGGTAAAGACTAAAAGTCACCAAGAAGGAATGCTAAAGACTAAAAAGTCACCAAGAGATCTAAGAGTGTGTCCATCAAAACTAAGAATGAGGGACTTCAAGTAATTAAAACCTTCAATTACATGTTTCTCATGGTCCACAGTTCTAGGGTCTTATATGACAATCTCCCCTTTTCCTGAAGAAGAAAAACAATGGTTCAAACCCCTGCATATCCTGAATGAATTAAATCATGTTCTGAGCATATGCAACCTGAATATGTTGCCAACATCAGAATAAGTACAAATTGAGACCTTTTCTTTCCTTAGATTCTGAAACTAAGCTTGTGCTACCATATATCAGTGAGCTTCTCCAACAGCCACCAAGAAACACCAGAATTTGTAGTATAAAAAAGGAACAGACATTTCCCCAGTAAATTATATGCAGAAATTTTTACACATTGTTGACAACAAAAGCAGTAAAATTGAGATCTTCCACCTGTTTCTTGTTTTCAGATTGGGTATATTATCGCATTTCTACAAAAAGTGTCCATCAACAAGAACCATTATAAGAAACAAACATTTATTCAACAGTACAAACTTGCACAAAGTTATTTCTCCCAATGTAATGAAATGCACAACAAAATCTTATTCCTACAAGAGCAAAGAAAGAAATATTGAACCTCTCCAAATTTTGCATCTGAAGAAGAGCCTGTTCTTGAATCCCTGGGTCATTTCCAAATAGCAACAGTTGATAGTAAAGAGGATGTGTCATGGAAAAAAAATTGCATAAAGTGACAATGCTCCAAAATTTTATCAAAACATACCTTGTATCAACACCTTTAATGAAGGTAGAGAATACTCGACATTTTCCATCAGTTGATGTTGTTGCAAGGAGAATCTATAGTCAATATTTAAGGAACAAACATTTAGACACCAGAAATGGATGCTTCCATGCAGATAATGACATAGTGATTGTTCAGCTAGTAACAAAAGAATATACAATTTGAACAGTTATATGTGCAAATGAACATTCTTGTCTCCTGTTGTAAGGATTTATGTCCTTTTTGTACCTTTCTTCTTCAGTCATTTCTCATCTAGGAGAAACAAGTTTTCCCATTGTCAATTGATTTTGTACCAAAGAAAGCAACTAATTGCATTTGCTACATTGCAATTTCCAAGTATAGTTGTTAAAAATTTCAGATACATAGTATGATACAGTCTTCAGGCAAAACAATATAAATCATCGATATGTAAAAAATATTTAGATCTTACAATACATGTAAAGTACACTTTGACAATGAGTTACACATGATATTTGTGAGACACACAACTATTTAAGTAGCTTTAATGAAAACACATATTTGGATGATTTCCTTAAAAGAAAGGAAAAGAAAAAAAGCAAAAAAAAAAAAAAAAGAAAGAAAAAAGAAAAAGGGCTGATACTATGTTTAAATGCTTTCAGACTTTCCTTTTTCCTTTCTTGTCTCCATAGGAAAAGAAAAACCTTCTTTTTGTGGTGTTTCAAATCCAATGTGGTTTTTGTACGTAATATTGGACATTGATTGATAGTACTTTTACTCAATACATTTATAACAAACTAAATCATAAGCATGAACACATAGTAAATTAAATTAAATAATTTCAATAAATTATTATAGAAAACAATTAAAACAAAAATCAAACTTATTAAGGTATAGAGCCAATGATCATATGAAAAATTAAAGAACAACTACAATACCCAAAAGTTTTAATAGGAATGATTTTTTATTTAAATGAAAATTAATTTTAATAGGAAAATTGTTACTAAGGTTATAAATATAAATTTCAGAAATTTCAGTAATTTAAAAAATCAATCAGGAAAAATTTTCAGAAAAGTTTCAAAAAAATAAAAAAAGTTGTAAAATCATTAAAAGGTGTTTAAATAAGTTTTCAGTAAGAAAGTTTTATTGAAAAATTTCAATAAGAAAGTTTAAAGACCAATATATAAAAAATTTAAAAGGCATTTATAGGTAATAAGTGAAATTTTGAAAATATATATATAAATAAAATATTGTACTAACAAGTAAAGAAAAAGTCAAGAAATCGTGAAATTTAAAACAACCAAAAAATAAGCATATCGTCCAACAGCAATTCCCATGAACCAATTTGTGTAAAAGAGGGCGGGGGGAAGGGCAGTTGCACCCGCCCTAGGGCCTTAATCCATCTGCCAGTGATCATACTTCCTATTTGTTCCTTTTAAAAATAAATACATAAAAAATTGGGTGAGAAAAAGGAAAGAAAAAGAGAGAACAATTCCAAATGGAGATAGCTGTCCCAGGGGCTCTTACTTAATCTGCCCCTGATCATACTTCCTCTTTGTTCATTTTTTTCTTTTAAAAAAGAAAAAAAAAAAAGGTAAGGAAGACGAAAGAAAAGGGGAAAATAATACCAAATGGGATTAGCATACAAGTGAAACACATGTTATTAAAGTTGCTCGAGTTCGTGTAATATGGAGATGGATGACATCTTATTGGAACATGAGGAGGGACGATTAGTGCCTTCTTGGAGACAGCTAGTTTCATATTGATCAATGATCATTCACGTAGAGATTGTGCCCCTACTGAAAGGCCTCAAAAGTGAGCAAGTATATGATCTTATGATAGAGAGGATTAGCCAACAAGTCTTCTTGGGTGACCCACGGATCGAGAGGATCATATAGCTGTGACTATAGGAGTGGAGGATGGTGAACTTCTCTAAAACCTTTAGGCTGATTGTTTCCTTGGAAGTCTAGAGTGGCAAAACAAAAGGCCCATAGGCTGGTCATAGGAGTCATATCATATACCATGTTGGGGATCTTATAGCCCCCTTGAGTTTGGTAGAAGAATCCTTCACCTTGGCATTGAGTCAGGCAACTTAGAGTGGCAAACCATATCGTCCATAGGCTGGGCAAGAGAGCAGCCATATCATATATTAAATTATTGGGGATCTTAAGCTCCCTTGAGTTTGGTGGACCAATCATTCAGCTTTGCATTGAGTTGGGAAACCAGAAAAGGGTTTATGGGGATCTCTATTCTTTCAATTTTTTGTGTCCTCTCAGATTTATGTTTTTTTGGAAGGACCTCTCATCCATCATGCATATTATTCTTTTACTTACTACAAGTATAGTTACTTATCCAGATATAACAGAAAAAAAAAGACAGAAGTTTCCCTTGAGGGCAATGAAGAATGAAGCACTTACTTAATATGTTAGTTTTTGGTTTTCAAGTTTTTTTTTTTTTTTTTTTTTTTTTTTTTTACCATTTAAGGGCGGAAAGGGAAGAGGAGGGAATGATGAACCTTTTTTCTCAGGCAAAAATTATATATTAACATGGCTATAACAAAAACAAGGGTCCAACCCAAGTACACAAGAATGCAAATGTTGTGTCTTTTCAGCTTTTACCATCTTTCATGAAATTGGTTATATATTTAATTCTTCCAATGTACATGAGCTTCATATATGCATACACACCTTTTTCCTAGCAACTATTTTCCAATAAGCAAAACGAAATTTATTATACATAATATAATACAATACAAGGCACAAAAAAGAGAATAATGTGTAATAGGATCTACAAGTTGAGATTATGATCATAAGATAGAAAGTTAGGCTCTCAATTTATTCTATAAAAAAATTTATGTAAATATGATTACATTACTAGCTGAATCTAACAGGTCATAGGGAGAAAACAAAGCTTGTGCCTTAAAGAAATTGAGAACTTTCCAACTTTGCATGAATCCCCATTTGGAAGACAAATCCAAATTTGAGTGGGATCAATGGACGCATGTAGACATCCCAAGTAGAAGGTTTGACTATATCTTGATAATAGCTTTTAAATGGTAAATGAATACATACATGATTGTGCAACTACTCTTAAAAATATACATAAAAATAAATAAATAATTGCAACTAAGATAAATGGAAAATACGCACGTTATTAGGATGCCAAGCAACACCTGTCACAGAAGAATTATGTCTTTTTCTGATAAGTTTACTGACCCACCTGCAGAAATGCATACCATGAAAAGATCAATATCAACCCTCAAGCTAAAGAAGATACTCATGTAATTTAATCATTTAGACATGTTTAGCCAAAATGGTATGCAGGGGAACTAAGATCACCAACAACTGTAGTCGCAATATTTTGGTAGGCAGACGCATCTATCCATACAAGAAAGCATAGTTGTTAAAAGTGAATCAAAGGCCCAAGTTGCAGCAGCACCACAGCTGTAACACTGCACTTGTCAAGGCATGCAACTGGTTGATGAGGCACACCCCATTCTTTTTTTTTTTTTTCATTTTTTCTTTTATAAGCTCAAAGCAAAACTTCATTTTAGCCACTGTTTTAAAACTGAACATGGAAAGGCAAAACCATGTCATTTCCTCTTGTTTCTAAGTTTCTCAGCACAGTTAAATATAAAATCATTTTTTTTACACTTTTATTCTTAAAATTCCTAATGGTTTATTAAAATTTCATATAATTGCAATATTTTTTGTTGGATGCTTCTTTTAAACATTTGAAATCTAGATTTCTTTGTTACTTCAATTGGTATCAAGGATGATATTTACTGACGTAGAACCTAAAATAAATTAATGCTTGATAAATTGAGAACCTTGATTAAATAGTGTTTTTTGTCAGTCCCGACTTCAGGCCAATGTGCTAAATCAATAATTCGATAAATCTATAAGATAATACATTATAAAAAAAATTGTATAGTATCATATACGACCCACTTAGTACATAAATTAATAATTGTCCAATATGCAATTAAATCCATATGGTCTGTCTAAGAGGGCTTCATAAATATGTGACCATTTCTTCTTAAAATTGATATCAACTTGGATCTCATCTTCAACTTTTCATAATGCAGAAAGAAGTTTTGGTCTGACGTTTTCATATTGCAAAAAGAAATTATTCAATGTCATTATCGCTTTGAGAGCTTCTTTACATGAGACAGGTTCCATAGTAGAATTATTCAAGAGGTTTAACTAATAAGAAATACCTTGATAATCAATAAAGTATTAATTTATCGATTAATAGATTTTCCTTGGTCCCAAGGGTATTAATTTATCAAGGTTTAATTGTATATCCACATATAACAAATGTTTGCATGTCCAAATTTACAAAATTTTATAAAATTTTACATATGACTTTTTCTTCTATAAGTAAGCAAAGGTAATAAGAGGCGGTAAAATAGTGGCCCAAGGTGTACAAGAACAAGAAACTCACCCCCTTAACCATAAAGAAAACTGTCCAAACAAGATGTACAAAAAAAAGCCTCCCCCCCCCCACCTCAATGGGAACCCACCCAATCAATGAAACCTATTAACATCAAAGGACTAGCTTTTATAGATAGTTTGGTCTCCAATCAAAGTGAAAAAACAAAAGAAGTTTGCAGCCTTTACAAGGACAGCACCCCATCTTCAAATACAATATTGTTTCTAGCCTTCCAAACTGACCAAAACAAGCATAGAGGGCCCGCTTTCCACACTTGTATGTGCTTTTTGCCCACCCAAGCTCCATCCCAGCCTAAAAGGGTTTCCCTTACTGAGGAAGGGAACACTCAACACAAACCGAATAGGGTAAAAAACAGTTTCCACACCTCCCTTGTCTTTTCGCAATGAAGGAGAAGACAGTCAATAGACTTCTCATAAACTTGGAACAAAAAGCATCTATTTGTTAAAGCTCATCCCTTCTTCTGAAATTGGTCTAAAGTTATAACTTTTCCCCATGAAGCTACCCAAGCAAAGAAACTAATTTTTTGTCGCACCTAAGAGTTCCAGATTATCTTCATTGGAAAGCACACTGATGAATCCAGCTTTAAGACTTTGTAAAGGGACTTTACAGAAAAGTTTCCATCTTTGGATACCAACCACCTCACCCTATCATCCTCATCTAACAACACTTTTTCCCCACACAATCGCCCCAGCAGGTTCTCCACCTCATCCAACTCCCAATCATTGAAACGCCTAGTGAAACGAGGGTTTCAACTCCCCCCCACCTTCCCATACTTGCTGAAACAATCCATAAATCACTCACCCAAGCCTCTTTGGCTGTAACTAACACAAATAAGGAGGGGAAAGAATCACAGAACGGTGAGGTTCCACACCACTTGTCCTTCCAAAATCTCACCCTTTGGCCATTACCTACCACAAAAGATATTCTACAGCTAACAAGGTGGTCAAGTTTCCTAATTGCTTTGCACAACCCTACTCCATGCCCCTCTCTAACCTCATAGGAGCACCACCCCCCTCGATTCTCCCCATATTTCCCCCTTATAACCTGGTTCCAAAAGGCCTCTCTTTCATTTGCAAAACGCCACATCCGTTTTCCAAGGAGAGCCTTGTTGAGCATAGCAAGGCTCTTAACCCCCAGCCCCCCTTTACTTTTATCTAAACAAACTATCGACCACCTCACTAAATGAGGTTTTTGCTCAAGAACCCCACCTCCCCACAAAAAGTCTCTCTGAATTTTCTCCAATCTCATTCTAACCACTCTTGGCAGATGGAAGATGGACATAAAATAAATAGGCAGGCTGGACAAGGAACTAAGAATCAATGTAATTCTCCCACCCTTAGAGATATATTGTCGCTTCCACATAGCCAACCTTTTGCGAAACCTTTCCTCAATACCATCCCAAGCTGCCACGGAGTTAAAAGAAGCCCTCAATGGCATCCCCAAGTAAGTAAACGGCAAACTACCCACCTTGCAGCTCAACTCACAAGCCAAATCATCCACGTTCTCCACCCTTCCCATCGGGATCAGCTCACTTTTATCCAAATTAACTTTCAAACCAGAGATTGCCTCAAACCATATCAACAACCAACACAAAAAAGTCATTTGCTCCCCCCACACCTCACAAAAAATCAGAGTGTCATCAGCAAACAACAAGTGAGAAACCTCAACCCCTTTCCTACCTCTCCCCCACACTTGATAAGCCAATAAAAAAACATCACAGGCTGCTCTCTTCAAGAGACAGTGAGGACCTCCATTGCTATCACAAAAAGGTAAGGCGAGAACTGGTCTCCCTGCCTTAGACCCCTAGAGCTTTTAAAAAAAAGACCCGAAAGTGTTCCGTCGACCAAAAGGGAAAAACTAGTTGTGAATAAACACCACTTGATCCACTTTAACCACTTCTCCCGAAACCCCATTTTCTCCATAACCATAAGCAAAAACGACCACTCCACATGATCATAGGCTTTCTCAATGTCCAACTTACAAAGAATCACCCCTCCATTGCTTTTCAAGATCGAGTTTATTACTTCATTCACAATGAGCACTGCATCCAATATTTGCCCACCCTCCACAAAAGCGTTTTAGGCCTTAGAGATCACCTTAGCAAACACCCCCTTCAACTTATTGGCCAACACCTTAGCCAACCACTTGTACAACCCCCCTACCAAGCTTATTGGTTTGAAATCCCTCAAGTCCTCTACCCCCACTTTTTTTGGGATCAAAACTAGAAAAGTAGTGTTCAAACTCCGCACAAAACAACCTAATTCGTGAAATTCCCTAAACAAATTCATCACCTCACTCTTCACAAACTCCCATGAAAACTGTCAAAAGGCCATGGAGAACCTGTCCAGGCCTAAAGCCTTATCCCCACTTAAACCTGAAAAGCCCCAAACACCTCCTCCTCCGAAAAAGGCTTCTCCAACCCTACCACCTCTATATCATCCAGTCTCTCAAAAGACAATCCACTAATACTAGGTCGTCAGTCACCTAAGGTAGAAAGCAAGACCTGAAAGGCTCTACAAACTTCCTCTTTAATTTCACTGTCCTCTGTGATCCATGACCCATTAATTTTGATTTTTTCCATCTAGTCTCTCTACCTATGAGAATTGGTCATTCTATGAAAGAAACTCGTGTTCCCATCCCCTTCTTTCAACCAAATTTCTCTCAATTTCTGCCTCCAAGACATTTGTTTAAAAAAGACCCCGCTTTTTATAATTCTCTAGCAACTTTCCTAGACTCCTCCTCTTCCAAAGACAAAGGACGAGAAAACTCCTCCTTATCCCAAAAATCCACCTGGTTCAAAGCTAGCTCCTTCTGAAACTTCAACCTTACCAAAAACTTCCTTGTTCCAGCATCTCAAAACAAGCTTCAAAGCTTTCAACTTTTCAAAAAGGATGAAACTAGATGACCCACTAAAGTTAAGCCCCTCCCACCACGATCTCAAGATAGTTTTATAGCCCTCTTCTTTTTGATTTTTTTTCTTTTTTTGATAAGTCTTAAAGCCCTCCTCCTTTCGCCACATATTTTCAAACCTGAAAGGCGTGGGACCTCTCCTCAAACCTCCCCCCTCAAGAAGAATCGAGACATGGTTTGGTATCGGCCTAGCGAGAACAGACTGAACAACACCCGAAAAATGAAGTTCTCAATCTTCATAAATAAGGAAACGATCAATTCGCGATTTGTAACAATTATTTAAACCACCAATCCAAGTGAAATACCTCCCTAAAAGGGCAAGTCCCTCAACTCTAAGCCCTCAATTACCTCTAAAAATCTTTTCATGGCTAAAGACAATCTACCTCCTCTGCTACACTCCGAGGGGAATCTGATCATGTTGAAATCGTCTGCCACGCACCAAGGGTCACTTCACAAACCTCTAATAGCCCCCAACTCAAGTTGCACCTCATTTCACTTAAGCATGCACCTTGGGTTAGACCTTGTCCCTAGGCTCAAAGCGAGCTTTGCATTTCCAGGTATGTGAAATGACCACCATACCCTTGAGCTCCAAGCTAATCTATCTAGGGGAATGACAACTCAACCCAACCTATAGTTACTTTTTCAACCTAATCCCATCTTTAAATCTGAAAACTTCAAGTCAAGTGGCCCACCAGTCAAGTTAGAATAGAGTAGGATTAAATTCAACCCACCCAAGATGCAACCACCAGCATAACAAAAATGAGAAAGGATTTCAAAAGCTGACAAGGTAGACTAATTCTCCATGTACAAGAATATTCAAGCATATATCAAGAGTTAATTTAACCAAATGCAAGGATAAGAACAAAATGTAAAGAGAAAGCCAGAAAGAAACAGAATAATACCAATTATTCTCTTGCTCGTAATAGCATATACAAACTGTCTTAGCCCCACTTCCAACAGCGAACTTGTTTTCTAGGGAAAAATGTTATAACATCAAAAAATCAAAAACATATCCCATATCTACAATAGCATTCTCTGAATAGAACTCAAAATAAAAATAATAAAAATAAATTATAAAAAAATTAGTAGATGTGGAATCAAGTGCAAACCCTCAACATGACTACTACATGTTGATATGACATTTTCCATAATATAACAGGTGATTGTGGGCAAGTATGGGCAAGTTGAGGGGGGTTGGTGTTCTAAAGTTGTTAGGAAAGGACATGGTGTGGGGGTGTGGAAGGCTATCAGAGGTAGATGGGAGATGTTCAAAACAAGAACTGGGTTTACAGTTGGGTTTGGAAACAGGGTGAAGTTTTGGAAGGACAAGTGGTGTGGGGACTCATCCTTGAGGGAGTTATTTCCTGAGCTTTATTCCATAGCCTCCTCTAAAGGTGCTTGGGTGAGTGACCTTTGGGAGGATGGTGGTTGGAGTTCTAGGTTTACAAGGCAACTGCATGATTGGGAGCTAGAGGAGGTGCAAGCCTTCTTGGGGAGATTGTCAACACACCCCTTGTTTGTGGAGACCGATGATGCCATGATGGTTGCCTATGAAGGATGGTGCTTTCTCTATTAAGTCCTTCTACTCCTCCTTGGCCGATAGGAGAGTGGAACCGTTCCCCCATGGTATTGTTTGGAATTCTTGGGTACTCCCGAGAATTAGCTTCTTTGATTGGGAAGCAACTTAGGCCAAGATTTTAACTGTGGATCAACTCAAAAAGAGGGGTTGGAGGATTCCTAATATATGTTACTTGTGTAAGGAAGAAGAAGACACTAGTGACCATATTCTCATCCAATGTTCGAAAGCTCATTTGTTGTGGTAGTTGATCTTTACACTTTTTGGCATTCAATGGGTGTTGAGTTGTTCAGTTAGAGAAGTCCTTCTAAGTTGGCACGGGTCCTTAGTGGGTAAAAAAAGGAAGAAGGCTTGGAAAGCTGCTCCGTTGTGTATGTTTTAGGCTTTATGGTGGGAGAGAAATAGGAAGGTTTTTGACAACTTTGAAAGCACGGATTAAACAATTAAAAATTCTTTTTTGTATCTATTTTGGGATTGGGTTATATTATACATTGAGGGCGGATCTATATCACTGTTAGACTTTGTGGATTGGGTAGGCTCACGATAGGGTGCGGCAGCAGGTTTTTGTGTCTTCATGCCTTTTTGTCATTTTTTCTTCGTTTACGTCGTGTATACTTTCTTTCTTTTAATACAATTCTTATTTACCTATCAAAAAAAAAAAAACTTTTTATGTTTAAATACTCAATTTCTTTACAAAATCCTTAAGAGTTTAAAACATAGTCATTTCTATTTCACCTCAAGCACATGAATTGAACAAAAATATAAATTAACTAGAATGTTTCAGTGAGGAATCAATACCTCATAGCCAGTTTCCTAGAAGTGAAATCACTACTGAGAATATGTCAGTTAACTGATGAAAACCATTCAAATCATAAATTAAATCTATAGAACTATGTCCACTTCAGATCATCAGAGGGGACAATGGGACATACAATGGTTTGCAAGAAGAGGATGTGATCATAAAAGAAAGCTGGTAGCACTTCTAAGACAAAACAATAACCTTCAGTTAAATGGTTCACCATTCAGGTAAGATGAGAAAGAAAAACCATAACTCAACAAACCATTCTTCTTCTGTACCTCTTGGACTCCACTGAACACAAAGTGCAGCACGGTTTAGCCTAAGGATGACAAGAGTAGGTACCCATTCTGCTGCTTCTTGGTTCCAAACATATCTAGAAGGAAAACCAGGAATTCAAAAATAAATAATCAAAATAATAATACCTGTACACAAGTGCATGTGCGTGAGAGAGAGAGAGAGAGAGAGAGAGAGAGAGAGAGAGAGAGAGAGAGAGAGAGAAAGGGAGAGAAGGAAATGTCTCTACAAAAAAAAAAAAAAAACACACTTTACAGCATTTCAAACCAAATCAACACTCACGAATTCCGGTCATGAGATACAGTGACAATTCTGTTTGACCTTGCGCTCCAGTCTATCCCAGAAACAATTTGATCATGCTGAACAGAGGGGAAATGCAAGAAGTTTTAGAAATTGTTCACAGAATTTCATCTAACATTAAATATAAACTGATCTATGTACCAGACACAGCAAGAGATCAGTACAACAATGATTAATAATAATCCATGTCTTAAAAGGCTATTGAGGCTTATGCCTCAAGGCGATGCTCTACAAATTAGCCTTGAGACTGCAACCCCAGTTAAGGTAATTGTGGCTTAAGCCTCACCATGCCGAGGCTTATAGCTTTGAGGCTATAGCCTCAAGACTAATGAAGCCTAAGCTTCAAGGCTAATGAGGCCTAAACCTCAAATGTCCAAAGGGTTTTCGGCCTTTTTGGGCTTTTGGTATATATTTCAGAAGAGGCTTAAGTCTCAATATTCACTGAGTTTTAATGGGTTATATCATCTATGCTTTTATGGACTTTTGATAATGATTTCATGAATTTGTATTGGGCCCTACTTGGTTAAACCTTGTACAAAATTAGAACTTACTTAACTTTCAATTAACTTTTAAAATAAAATGAAAAAAGAAAGATTGAAAAGAATAAGGGAATTATTGACTATGCTAATGGTTGATCTCATATATAATCTAATTATTGACAAATAAAAAAAAGATACCAATACAATTGGTGAATGAAAAAGAAGAGAGATGGGTGGACATTAACCCCAATAAGGAGGATAATATAACCATTGGATGTGATTATACTCCTTGGAAAATTCCTAGTTATTGTACCAGTAATGTTGAAAATTATGTCTTAAAACCGTAAGAGATAGCTAAATTTTATAAGAGAAAAAGGAACTAAATTAGAACTATTAATAATGAAAATAAAAAATAAACCATAAGAAAGAGCTAAATTTTATGAGAGAAAAAGAAACTAAATTAAAGCTATTAACAGTGAAAAATAAATAATTTTATTATTATGAAGTTGATGTCTTTTTTATTTTTCAATTCTATTGTGATTTTATGATAATTTTTTTATTTTTTTGATAATTTTTATTATTTATTTGTTTAAGTTGAGGCTTACGCTTCATTCTACCTCGAGGCTCACACCTTATCGCATTTAGGCAAAATGCCTCAAAACCACCAATAGTCTTTTAAAACATTGATAATGATAATAATACTAATAATAATAATAGACAAATGATAAATGATCTTAAAAAGTAGGACATGCATATGACCATTCAAATAAAAAATGTAGTTTTTTCATTACTTATCTAATTTTTCTTGAAGAAAAAATTAGCACAACTTGAAACATGAAGCCTAACCAATGTAATACATATAATTATATTGCATGTGACTACTAATACTATGACTTGACTAGATCTCCTCTCACATGATAAAATATTTATTATTTTATTTCCTTTACAATCATAATCTCTTTTTATAAATTAAAAGAGCGAAGTCCAGACATCTTCCTTCATAAAATTACAATTTTTTTTTCCCTATTTTTCATCTAAGAAAAAGAAGTACATTCAAATTCTGCACCCACAAGAATAATTCTATCGATATAATAATATAAACAAACAAACACATAATTGTAAAAAATACTGTGCCACTACCGTATGCCAGAAAAAGCCCACTGATGCCTAAATCAAACATATTCCAAATATTTGCAATTGCTGATCACATAACTGAGGGTCATTATCAATTCAATAAAAATCCTCCCTGAGTTCAAAATCATAGTACCTTTTGAAGAACATGTACCCTCTCCCACTTGTCCTGTGACATTCTATAGATGTGAACCTCATCACTATTCGGACAAAGTGCAACCACTACAAAAGCAAAAACAAAAATGTAAATATTCAATAAATTTGCATAAAAAGTGAGAAAAAAAAAAAGGTACATAAGGGTTAGAAAAGAGTACTGGAATGGTCAGGGCTCCAGGCGTGGCAAGTGATGCACTTAGCGAACTGGTGAACAGAGATCGCGGCCATTGCTGTCGCGGAGGCTAAAATTCATCACATTTTCAATGTGAATTTCACAGAGAAGATAAATAACGGACCGACACTGGATCTAAATCTGAATGCTACAGAAGAAATGAACCTGAGACGAAATTGAAATCAGCCCGGCAGGTGAAAAACACTGGTGTTGACCGACAATGTGAACAACACCGAGTGAGGTGATTTTTTACGCCTCTCCGATGGTGCCAATCCGAAATTTAACCTAAAATCCGAAAATGTCAATAAATCTTGTCCAAAACGAGAAACCATGGTTTCTCGGCGAATTATGCGAGAAAGTCGAAGAAATTTAGCGCGCAAATCGGAAATTTTTGGATTGAAGAGGAGATCTGACCTGTTGAAATGAAGACGATGATCCCAACACAGCCAAAGGTGGAGAGAGGAAAATGTAGAGAACGACGAAGCTCAGTCAAGAGGGGAAGGAAACGGAAATTGGCAAATTAGCTATGGAGTGTCGTAATGTCGGAACCACATGGGATTATTTATTCTTACTAGGGCTTTAAAATGGATTTTTAATTATTTTATTATTATCTTTAAGAAAAAAAATTTGTAAAACATACGTATTGGAAAATATACGTGGAAAATATATACAATTTTGTAATTCCATAAAATGAAATCTATCTTTGAATGGAATTTTAGAAAAATCATTTCGATATTTTGATATAAATTTATTCTTTTCAAATATAATTTAAACCTAATATTATTTTTTTTCAAAGATAATTTTAAATGAAATTATTATAAATTAATTCACACAAATGAATCTTGAAAGCCCTTCAACCTTGTCAAGGAAACTTTCTACCTCGAAAATCTTCTAATTATATTTTTACAATGCTTTTAGAAAATTTGTATAAAAAATAAATAAAATAAAATAATCTTTGAGATAGATTTTTTGACAATATTTAAAAATCTCTAAATATTAAGTTAAATTTCAATTGTCATTTTTTATGACCCAAAAACTTTTAATTTTCAATTCTTTAAAGTTTGTTTGATAACTATTTTCAAACCTAATTTTAAAAAATAGTTTTTAAGAACAATTTTTTAAAATTGTTCTCTAATCTTTGTAAAAGAATAATCTGTTTAAAAACCTAAAATATTTTTAACATGTTTTTAATATTTTTAAATACGTATTAAAAATAATTTTTATATCAAATATTTTATTTTTAATCTTTTTATATGTTTGTATAATTATTTTTTAGAATAACTTTCGAACAATAATAAAAAAACAACTAAAAATTATCATATGAAAACACCTTATTTTATATTCTTAAAAATAAAAAATAAATTTAAATTGTCAAATATGTTATATGTATTTTTTTTATTCTAAATAATAGAAAACTATTTTAAAAAATATTTATCAAATGAGCATTCATGGCAGTTTTTCAATCCTTAAAAATTAAAGACGGCATTTTAACCACAAAACTAAACTTATTTTTTTAAATTAAATAATCATAACTTATTTACTCTTTTTTGTTTTCTAAGACATGTTGAAAAAATACTAGAAAATCTTATTAATGTTTTGTTATTGAGTTTAATTTGTTGTTCTTTTAACTTTGTTAATTTATAGATAAAAAAATTACACAAATTTGACCAAGGAGACCTCTAAATTTTATGGGATTGGATGGTATATTTAGCATTTCCATTATCTATATATAGATTTAGAAATCAGCATGAAATTGATTAAGAGTGTGTTTGGTAGTAATTTTATAAAATGTTTTTTACTTTTTTTAATATTTGAAAAATAAAAATTTTATAATGTTAGAAAAGTTAAAAACGCTTCCTAAAATCATTATCAAATGAGCTTTAAGTTAAGAACACAATAATTTAGAACAAAAATTCCTAAATGTTGTGTAGCCGAGTCTTTCGAATCCTTCACGAGACTACCACAAGAGAGGAACGGAATTCATTCAAAATAAATGAATGGAAAAATAAATAAATTTAGCTCACCAAATTAATTTTCTCAGCTACTTATTTTATTATTTTTTTTAAATTCAAATATGGATATAAAAGGACCAAAATGTCCTCACATTCACACTCGTACAAACTCTTTTTTCTTTTGACCCTGACCCTTTCCGTCCCCTCTTTCCCCTTCCCTCTGTTTTTGTCTTTCATTTTGGCCTTTCTTCTCCTTCTTTCCAACGGTTTCATTTTTTTTTTTTTTTTTTTTTTTTTTTTTAAAAGTTTAATGAAGAAGAAAAAGCGAAAAAAAAAAAGGTAAAAGAAAAGAAGAGAAATGGAGGGAAGGGTGATGGTAAGACCATGTTTGCTTCCAAAAAAATTGTTAAAAAAAATTATTTTCTTACATTTAGTTTTATATAGGAAATGGGATAGAAAATAAGAAACAACTAAAGTAATTAAAATTTTATGTATTTTTAAATTAATTAATATTTATATAAAAATTTTAAAGCAAGTAAAATGAATTTAAAATAATAGATAAAAATAATTTATTAACTTCAAATCCTTTTTTTTTTTCTACTACTCTTTTTTTTTCTTTTTCTTGTATTTTTTATCTGGAAGAGTCGGAATGAGGAAGATGAGAGTCCACTTTTAAATTCAAAAAAGAAAAATAAATAAATAAATAATAAAATAAAAATAAAAAAGAAGAAGAAAGGGGTGGGTAGGAATATCAAAAGGGAAAAGGAAATAAATGTATGATAGTTAGAGTATTCAAATTACTATTAAATATCACTCATTACTTCAAGAATTAAAAACTAAGCATGTTGCAAGAAAAAGCAAAGATCAAGAGTACAAGGCAAGAAAGGGATAATTGAACTTTTGAGCTTTTACATGGATTTGCATTGATCCAATCTTCAACTCTGGATTTCCTATCCAAACTGTTGTGACTTGTTTTTCATTCTTCTTTAATTTGTATTCTAGCCTCAGGGACCTTTTCAGGATGTGGAAGGACAAATATTAGTCCAAATATTTGCTAGCTTTTGGATAAAGATTTTTCAACTGAAATTTTTTCATACAATACAAAACTTGAGAATGATCATCTTGCTGCCATTCTCACAGGCATTTCAACTAGGTCTGAACTGAAAATTTACATGGACACTATACTGTCTGCTGTAGTATAAAAACTATGGAATAGCTCAGATATATCAAGAACATATACAAAGGGACTTTTCTCTTGCCACTGTACATGATATTTGATACATCATTTACTCAGGACAGGTATGGAAACTGACTCTTAAAAGCCGGTCATTCTCTTCTTTTTCTGTGACCGTCTCGGAGGAATCAGTATAGGTGCCATAGACAGACATGCTTTGAGTTTCACTTGGGTTCTGCCAGAAATTTCTGATGGCCCTATACTTTGAATTAATGGTTGAGAACCCTGGATCTGAAAGAAGGTCCTGAACTGCAGTCCGGCCTTCAAGCATGCTTACCACTTGAGACATTGTAGGCCTAAGAGTGGGGGATGCATTGGTGCAGAGGAGAGCGACATTCAGCATCACCATTGCCTGTTCGGATGAATATTCGGAACCTAAGTCTGGATCAACCAACTCCAATAGGCTTCCTCTCTCCTGTAGAACATAGGCCTGAAATAGCCCGCCAAACAACAGAAGAGCTAAGTTAACAACACAGAGACGACTTCCGGATTTAGAAATTATTTGATGTAGTGTGGAAAATGGCACAATGGAGTAGTGGTCAATAAGCAGCTTGCGTTACTACTATTTGTACATGATAAGATCAGGTAGAACATGTGATGAAAGAGTTTCATATGATTAGGGGAAGATTCAGTTACCCAGTCAAGAAGATAAACAAATTCCTCCTTTGGTCTATAATTTGTGTTGCTCTTTCCACTGACAATTTCCAGTGCCACAACTCCAAAGCTGTAAACGTCTGCTTTGTCAGTTAAGTAACCGCGCATTGCATATTCAGGAGCCATATAACCTCTGCAAGATTAGTAGCCATAAAAACATTAGAATGTAAGCATATGTACTGCAACAGTTAAATAGTGACATGCATGCTGCTATTCTCTTCTCCATAGCTTACCCCCCATTGAATTGGAAAATGGAAAGATATGGAAAAAAACACACTGTAGAATGGGATTATCAGAAACAAAAAGAGAAGACACTAAAGGAAAAAAAAAAAAAAGAAACTCAGGGTCATCAACCAAAATGTTACGAAAAGGGAAAATAGTGTCACTCATGCAATTTCTATCCATGTAAAATATGATACATGAATGGAAATATTATTGGGATATTGGAAAAAACACCCTCATCACTGAACTGGGATTTCAGCTTCAAAAAAATACTTGTAACACTAATCTGGATAGTTACAAACTACAAGAATAGCCAAACAGCTCATCATTCAAGCTCTAACTACTTGCTTAAATACTAGTAGGTGTGTGTGTAATTCTAGATTTTCCATTTGTAATAAAGAAAACATGGGTAGACAAAGTTCTTAGAGAACAACTCACATGGTTCCAGCTATCCGAGTACTGATGTGGGTGTTATCATCTTCATCTAGCTTTGCTAATCCAAAATCAGATATTCTGGCATTCATGTCCTTATCAAGCAAAACATTACTAGCTTTAATGTCTCTATGCACAATCTTCAATGTTGACTCTTCATGGAGATATGCTAAACCTCTAGCTATACCAACACATATCTTCTGTCTGGTGGGCCAGTTTAATTTCAGTTTGTATGTTGCATCACGCCCTGCAGATAATCAGAAAAAAAAGGTCCAATTGATTTTCTATTTACTGTCTAAGCTGTTGATTGACTTCATTAGTATATAAAGAAAGCACTAAGCTTACCAAAAAGAGCACGGGACAGACAATTGTTCTCCATGTATTCATATACCAGCGATAACTGATTGCCTTCAATACAACATCCATACAGCTTAACAAGATTTGGGTGTTGCAGTCCAGATATCATCCCTACTTCATTCACAAATTCACGGTTTCCTTGCTTAGATTTTGAGGAAAGCTGCTTCACTGCAATAACTGTTCCATCTGATAATGTACCCTACATCCAATAAAGAGGATTCCCAGCCTTAGATTTAATGCTAATAAAGGAAGATTACTATCATTCTGTTCTCATAATTACACACCAGTTGCCTATTGACCGGTAAAAATTGTTGATTTGGCCACTCATGAAACAGACCTCAAAGCCCCACCTCCCAAGACCAATCTTATTAAGCTTTTCAGAAGTTTTCATTTTTATGACCAAGCCATGTGATTTCTGGAAAAAACACATGAAAGAAGGAGGGTCTGAAATCTATTTGAATTTCCCTGGCCATAATTTATCAATATGACAAGTGCTTATGGTCATTTTGCCTAAACTTAGTGTAGGACTACCACCTTACAGGTTCTAACATGCATGACTCATGACTCAATTCATCGGCATTCCTATAGTAGTGAGTTGTTTTCCAATCATCCCAACTAAACATTAAGAGCATTTAGAGCAGGCATTAAATAGCTGAAAATAAATATTACCTTGAAAACTGCACCAAAACCACCTTCTCCGAGCTTGTTTTCTGCATCAAAGTTCTTGGTTGCAGCTTTGATTTGTCTTAATGTAAATAATCCTGTTTGCAGGTCTAGACCTCTAAGCTCTGTTCAAGGTGAATTATTTGTCAGAGATGCATTTGTAACTACAGGCATGTTTAGACTTATGCTGCCATGTTTCTTTCTTGAAAACTTGGACTAAACAAAAATTGCCTTCAACAAGTCACTCTAACTTCATAAATGAAAAGCATATTGATGAAAAAATTCTATTGAGTTTCAAATTCCTTATGGACCTATGCCCCAATGTATAATATATTTACTTAACTATAACTACAGAAAAGCCATTTCTGATTTCTAAAAATAATAATTAAAAAAAGTGAACGAAAATGAAAAGTTTTATTGTTAGAAAAGTTAGTCCTTATAACTTATGGACTTTACTGAGCAGCTAAACTCGGGAGTAATCAAAGTTTAAAAACTTGAACATGGTTTTCCTATTTGACTTCTATAATGTAGATTAATTCCTCACTAGCTGTAGTAGCAATTGTTGAATAAGTTGGTGCTGTTATAATTTATAATATTCTGTACTATGATGCACCATATAATTGCACAACGTTCTAGCATGCATTGTATGTACACCACCATCCTCAACTATGATGTTGTTGAATAATCACAACACATTTAATAGCAGAGATGGCAGTATATTAGGAGTCACAGTAATGAGAAAATTTGATTACAATGCGTGATCAAATGTTTCCACCTTTATCTTCAGATGTTTTGCCTCCAAGCCAGCCTTTCCTCCGTAAAATACCCAGTGTCAGAAGAACAAGAACTACCGCAACAGCTGCAGCCCCAACCACTATTTTAATGTCCCAATTTTTTCCAGGAGGGGAAGGAGGTTCAAAATCTGTGCAAAATGAAGCAATATAGCTATCAAACAATTGTAATAACAAGTCGATTTTAAATAAATAAATAAGAGAAAAGCCTTCAACCTACAGAAACATCAAAAGCTTCAGCATTAAATTATATTTTTTCTTACGAAGTTAAACTAATTAGATACTACAAAAATGATTAAAGTTCTTAACTGAAGCCAACTTGTAAGAATCCAACCCAAAAAACTCCCTGTCTGGCCCAATAAGGACAATTCTTACCTTTTCTTAGTAATGGATTGGAACTTCTAAACCGAGCTTTGCAACATTTATGTTTCACCAATAATTCTCACTGATATATTTGTTTTTACTAGTCTCAAGTCAGCATGTCTAAGAAGTGTTTCCAAGTAATAAGAGAAGTGAAATACAATGTGGGACAGTCTACTTCAGTTTTCAATAGGCAACCCATACATACAGAGTGTGAGGTTCCTCATTTGGATGCCTGACAAATCAGGCCTAATTAGAAACCGTTATGAGATACTGAATGATTTATGGGGGTTCTGCTCATTCTCTCTCATTTTCTTAAAACAAAAAATAGTTTTTTGATATTCCTCAGTTTGAATTATGAGATGTGGGTACCCAATTTCAGCAAGACCAATCTGGCTCCATGATCATTTACCTAAGCCAGAACTCAATCCTGATAATGTCTAGAACCAATGTTTTAAATAGGACTCAGTCTAGATATAAACTATTAAGCAAATCATAATTATACATTGTCTTTCCCTTAACAAGCTCCTCTATTTTTAAAGTCCACACAATTTAACCGAGAGGTAATGCAAGAAAAAGATGCAATTCATTAAAGTTAGAATAACTTACTGGGATCCACTGATATTGCAGATATGAGAGGCCCATAAAATCCTCTCAGGGGGATTCCGGTTGTCCCTCGTCCAGCCCAGTAAAACTGGACCTTTAAAGTGTGACTTGTTACTTCTGCAGTGAAGTTCTTTATAATGGGCTTGCCAGTCCCACCAGCCTCCTTTTCAATGTTAAAATCTTTCAGGACCACCTTTCCCTACATTCAAACAAATATAGAAGATAAAGTGGTAATCACTATGAAATTTCAGTACAGCCAATTTTTTCCCATTCTATATAGTCTAGTTACCTGGATGTACACATCAAATATACGCTCTCCAAGGCTGTTAAAGGACTTGTCATTTGTGAAAATAATCTCTGCAAAGTGAAGTTTAACAGTGTAATTCCCATTTCCAAGACATAGTCCATAATAAGTCAGAGAGAGGGGAGAAACGCGCGCTTTTTTGTAAAGTTCGACATCAAGCACAGAGACATTAGAAAGGGAAGAAGTATTGGCTTCAATATAGGCATCCCCATCAACATCATTGTCCATGAAGTTTCCAGTGCTGCTGAATGCCCAGTTCTGACCCGAGTAAAACATTGAAGCACCTGTTGGTTCCAAGTCAGCTTCATACTTGGCGCTACCATTGATACTTGTTTCTTTTCCACCACAATTAATGTGCAAGGAATAATGATCTGTTAAAATATTGAAAATTCAAAACAGGATTTAGGAATAAAAAATTCAAAATCTTTGCCAAAAGAAGGGAAGAAGAATGGCTATCCTAACTGATTCAACAAAGAAATAGGTTTGCATCAGTTCTCATATCTGTTGTGCATTAACTTCTATGTCTATCCATCAATAATGATGTTTCTCTAAATTATATAATCTGAATGGAACTGCCTCTCACAATCATTTCTATATTTTTCTTTGAATGATTGATAAAAGGATTAATCAGGGTCCATATCTTTTTCCCACTTTATCAAGAGAATGATACCTCAAACCATCCTTCACAATTTTATCTTCCCAAAATTTTCATGGTTATAGTAATTATTAAGAATAAGTCCTGAAACCACTATGCATTGCTCTTTTCACTACCAATTTTTCTTTTTTTTTTTAAAGGAAAAAAAAATTCTCTGAAACATCTTATAGGCATACAGAAAGAAAGCAAACTGGGAAATACATTAGTGGTTCTACAATAGCATCTTGTTTTTGCCCATTGTGAGTCTATAGTGTCTATTGTTATAAGTTTAGATGCCATTGTTGGAAATGTACTTTTTAAATTAGGTTCCTCATTACAGTCACAAAGTTAGCAGATCTAAAATCTAGGTAAGTGTGTTGTCAGGGAGGTCAAGGCCTGTTGCCTATTTGTTCATTGTTTATTGGTTATTCATAATGCTGAGTTGCAAATTGATAAATATATTGTTATCTCAAACTACTGCTCCATAGAATGAAATTTAAGCCCAAAAAGGATTCACTCACATTGATTACTCAAAGCAGAACATGGAAAGTTTTGTTTTAGGCATGAATGAACACTTCTGCAATACAGAAGAAAAGGAAAACAAACAAGCATTATCAATAGCCTACAATTCTATGTGTATGTTTATAAACATCAAGAGATGGTATCTATTATTTCACAAATTTCAAGGGAGTAACATCTCAGTATGAAATTCACAATTCAGGCACACAGGTCTTACCGTCTGACTGATGATGATGAGTAGCTCTCCACTAGGTTTCTGGAAAAGGAGTAAAATAACTTATGACTTTATATAACGCCATAGGATTAAAAGACAAGAGGAAACATAATCTAAAATCACTTACACGCTCCCTCGAGGACATTCAACTGGACTTGAACTATCCCAAGTGAAATTGTTATAAGAAAGATCACTGTACACCAAAATCAAGGGATAACATCAATAATAATAATCATATACCAAAACCTACAGAGAGGCAGTAAAACAAAATATCAGAGAGTATTCATGGATGGGAATGGATGAAATATTATATCATTCATGGATGGAAAGATTTGCTTTAAAAGATGTTGGCCAAACCAGAAGTAAATAGTATCATAAAGCTGACATGTTATGAAAACTGTTTCTGGTGCTGGAAGTGGAAATTGAAGTTTTACAAGTAAATTTCACAGAAGCACACATACAAATTCTTGTTTGTTCCTAGGATCCACTCAGGTATACGTCCAGTGAGCATATTCCCTGTGAAATACCTGGAAAAGAAAAAGACCATTTTCATTAGTTTAATGAGCAAATGGAAGAGAAGGATGAATTATTTAAGACATTCACTTACATGAAATCGGTTTTAGCTAGTTCCTGGAATGATGTAGGAATTTCACCAGCCAACTTATTGAAACTAAGATCTCTACATCGATAAAGGAATGTGTGAATGAGTCATCAGTTGTGAAGCCAACACTGATTCAGATAATTGAACTAAAACATTAAGAAAATAAAGAAGCACAAATATTTCTTCTCCATATCAAATATTAACTTCCTAAAGAAGCATACGTGGCAGGATGGAACTTGGAGTGTAAAAACTACAACAATCATAGTGGTTCAGACAATGATCATAGTCTGGATGAATGAAAATGAAAATGGAATGAAATGTTCTTGCTCTTAGATCAGGCTGTATATCATGTTATTAATATTTCCATTCTAGCGTGGCAACAATAACTTGTCTTTTTACGGACAAACATTATTGGGATTTCCCAATATAATTCCTAGGATCTACTTGTTCCCAAACACAAACCAAAACCTTAACTTCTATTCTATCTTGTGAAATAGAAATAAATGTCAAAAAATGGTTCTGAAATAGAGCCCATGGATTTTCAAGGACTTAAATAAGCTACTTGGTACAAACTACTTACAAGTGCTTCAGTTTCTTCATATCCCCTATATATTCTGGAATTTCTCCATGAATTAAGCATTTTCTCAGCACCCTGAATTTCACAATTGAAGTTAAATACCTAATTTAAACAAATGCACAATATTAAGCCTAACAACTGAAAACAGCATAACATCCAACAAATTCAACTCACAATGTCTTCAGGGATTCAATGGTACTCAATGGTGGAAAAGTAGACCCTCTACCTTTTAAGTCACTAATCCTCCTAAAAAAACCATATAAAAGTAAGAGCAATTGTTCAATTAACTCATCTTATCTATGAAGGAAATTACAAAAAAACAAAGTATTACAATTGGCATACAGATCACTTAAGCTTGTCAGAGCAGAAATGCTTGAAGGAATAGGCCCCTCGAGAGAGCTACCCTGAATGTGGCTGCAACATAAAGCAGATAATGCTACTATTCAATAACCATGGAGGGTCTACACGTACTTAAAAAAACTATAGTGCAGAAGCATACAGTTTTTGAACATGTGTCCAATTGCCGATGAACTCAGGTATCCTTCCAGAGAAATGATTGTCATTTATCCTCCTAAAATGAGTCAAACAAACAAACACTTAGCAGCCATTTCAAACAAAATCCTTAGGTCTAGAGCCTGGCCATGCTATACTTCATTCCAATAGGAAAACCAAAATGCTAATTGGAATTAACAAAACTTGTCACTAATTTTTTCTCACTGCTCTTTTGGTCAGCAGAACCACGAAATTAATAAGGAAGAACAAGTTTGCTCTCACATATCAGTCAAGTTAGTCAACTTGGCAAGTGCCACTGGCAGTTCTCCTGTGAAGGCATTTGACGATAGAATCCTGAAAATAGACAGTAGTAACAATATTAATCGTAATAAAAGTTGAATAGTTAAGAGACAATCTCAAGAAATTAACATATGCATGAAAAAGGTGAAAGGAATTACATTTTTTCTATTCTGATCAACTTTCCAATCTCTGGAGGAATAGGTCCTGAAAACAGGTTCCCTTCTATGCTCCTGTAATTTGTACAAATAAATGTTCACTTAAATCAAACTAATCTAAAATGAATTTGCAATATCCCATTTAATTAAGAGGCAAGTATAATCCCTGGCATAGCACATCCACAACCCTTCAAACAGCAGTCACTAAAACTTATTCAAAACTCGATTTCAATCCATTACCACCCCTAACATTACTTAAATACATAATCAATAATGAAAAACCAAAGGAAAAAGTTTAGAACATACAGGTTCCTGAGGGTGGTGATGTTGGTGAGGACTTTTGGGAATGGACCAGACAGCCTGTTCCCCATCAAGGAGCTGCATGTTCAGCAAACATATCAATACAAGTTTTAGTTTCCCAACCGATATTTAACAAATAATGACCTTAAATTTTTTTTAATCCTCATTTTACAAAACAAATTATGTTACATGCCAAGCCCATTACAGAAATTAATGTAACATAAAAATAAAACATAATCAGCATTGATGGTGGGGATGATAACGATGCTTACAGTTCGATCAAACGCATGGTAGCCCATTGGGGAGGTATCGAACCGCTAAATAAGTTGCGAGACAAGTCCCTGAATTAATACCTGAATTTAGCATACTAAAATTGAATTGTATATATGTATGTATATGTATTTTTACTCAATTATTTTTATAGTTCATTCTACATGTTTGTATGTAGAATGTATGGTCTCATCTACATTTAGTAAAAGAGCAAAAGGGAGTGAAAAAGTAGCACAAAGAGTACAGAACTGCTTACAGATGTTTGAGGTGATAAAGTTTGGAGAGTTCTGGTGGTAGGCTTCCTGATAAATTTTGTGCTTTTAAAGCTCTGCAATTAACATATACCCTGTTAGAATTCACCATAACAAATAACAACATAGAGAATTGAGGGCTTGTTTTTTTCTTTCTTTTCTTGAAGGGGAGAATAAGAACTAGAGTTTGAAAAAGAAAATGACAATTTTAAAAAACATTTTTTAAAATATGACAATTCAAAATATATTTTCAAATCTATGGCACTTAGGTCTATGAAATCAAGATCATGATGGAGCTTAGTTGACTTTAGAAATGGAACAAAAAGGAAAGGGAAAGTAGTCCAGGTGGAGCTCTGATCACCGCTGCTTGTAGTACATCAGCTAATACTTTCCAGCCAATGGCAGATTTTTTTTCTACTATTCACACATAATTTTTTTTATATATATATATAAAAACTATTAAATTCTTTAAAAGTTGAAGATAAATTAATAAGAACTAATTAATAAAAAAAATAAGATTTTGTTTCTGATGACTTCATGTTTATGAAAATGAATTAATTTTTCCAAACATAAAAACATTAATTTTCTCAAAACTAGCCGATCTCACTAAAATAGACAAATTAATTGCAGAAATAAATAGAAGAAATGATCAGACTGTCTTTTTCTAAAAGGGAAAAATTCAGACCGATTCATGATATGGAATTAGTGAAGAACAGTAGAGAAAAAAGAGGAAGAAGACGAGTACATGGTTACTACATGGCAGGAGGCATTGTGGTGGAAAGTGCAGTCACAAGTTACAGAGCTCTCAACCCCCTTTTTCTCATTCACAGAACTCCAGTTCCCTTCTCCACTACATGGGTCCTTCCCAAAATCCCAATCCCTCTTCCCCAATCTCGTCCCAATCTCCTTCAGCGCCTTCACTGCATCCAAAGAAAAAACCAATTCATTTCTAGTTAGAGGTTACCAGTTACCACCACCAAAACCCACAAACCAGAGCAGAAAAAAAGGGGTATCTCTTACATTCATCTGCTGGGAGCTTGGCTGAGAATCCAGGTACGGTGAAGAAGATAAAAAGAACCGAAAAAACAATGATGGGTTCAGCTCCCATTTGGAAGATCTAGTGTGGATTCTGCTGCTGGCTGCTACCTTTTTTTAATATAAGTAATTTGGTGAAGAGATCAACTTAGCTTGAAGCTGTCTTTGAGTTTTTTGAAGGGTGGAGAGAGAGAGAGAGACAGAGCAAGAGACAAATGGAGATGGGGATCGGACAAGAATGAGAGTGCGAGTTGCATGAGATTTATTATAGAATTTAGTCATACACTGCTTTCAGTTTTGCTGCATGTACGACGCATTTAATCATAATTTTAAAAATATTTTTATATAAGAATTCAATTAAAAAATATTTAAATTTAAGTATTTACAAATTTTTTTTTCTTGAATCTACGTGTAAGTGTATTGACTCCCTTTTCACATAGCAAACTAATAACCAGGGCACAGGACCCTTTTTATTGCCTACATCCATGGTGGGAAAATCCCATGTATGTTTTCAGACCAGATACAAGCTTGGATCATGAGATGCTCTATAATTTAATATTATTTAGAAAATTAGAAAGTGGGTGATCTTCCTCGATTCTAGAGTAATGATGGAATGATTTTATTATTTTGTGAAGGCGTGAGAAATATGGATGGGAATCAACTAGTGGAATAATTGAGAAATTGAGGATTTGGCCAGCCTTTATTAAATAAATAATGATCATGATATTGAAACATAGCCAATATTTGTATCATGGGAAAATCTTGGATAGTGAAGTTGTAGCCTCGCCCAAGTTTGTGACAATGAAATCAAAGTTAGTCTAAGTGAAATTTGAAGGTTCCAAGGCTTAAAAGGCAATGTGATATCTATATCGGGTAAGAGATAAAGTTTTTAACATTATATAAATATGAATTTATTTTCAAACCATGAGAACTCCTTTGAATACAAAACATACAATATCTATATAATTGAGAATGAATTGTTATAAATGGTATCGATGTAGAAGTTTGTTTGACCCCAGGGTTTGTTTATTTAACCTATTAATTTTATAATCCTATGAAATATAACAAAAACAACAATGACATTGTGTCTTCATGGTGAGTATTTGTAATGCTCCATATCGAATAAGAGAGAAAATTTTTAGCACTATATAAATTTGAACTCCTCTTAATCTTGTAAATGCGTCTTAATATAGTGGGTTCGGGTTATTATGGCTAATTTTATGACAAATAGTCATAATTACAACACTTTAACAAATTTGAACACTGAAGTTATTATTTAATTTAATTTTTAATTCAAATCAATTTTATATTATATATATATGATTGATTTTGCATAATTTTTTTTATTGTTTTAGGTTTTTAAACTTTTGACTCCCACTATTTATAAAGTTGAACATGTGGTTTTCTAATATTAATACTTTTATAATTTATAATTTAATATGATTATTAGGTTCCTAAATTTTAGAATGTCATGAATCACTTACAAAATTAAAATCGAACTTTTTAACCAAATGAAAAACTTTATTAAGTTTGAAGAATTTAGACTCAATATACATACCATGTTTCTCAACACTTTTCCTCACATGTAGTAAATAAATTGTGGAGAGATAAATTGAATCCACAATTTCTCGAAAAACCAATTTCAGATATCATATTAAATTATCAATTTTTCTAAAAGTTTAAATCGATAAAATTTAGGCTTGAAATGCATATCAGATCTCCTTAACAAAAATATAATCATGAACCAATGAACCGGTCGAAGTTGATAAAAAAAGCTCATTCTAGAATTTATTGATTTCATACTACAATCTCCAATTTTGAATTTTCAGCTCAAAGATGTTGACTGCGTGCAGTCAAAATCCATACAGCTGAGAACCATTACTATATGTTATCAAGTTTTTTAAGTAGTGGCAATAGCAAATAAATGCCAATGAGATGGCCATGACCCACCGGGGCTAAAGGAAATAAATACGGGAAACCCGACCGTACCATTATTAGAATCTCCACGCGTTTTACACTAGTGACAGTGTGTGGCCACTTGGATGGTGAGGTGAGAGGTGTTAAAATAAAGTTGTAAGCTTGCGTTTTTTTGGGGTTTGTCAATTGTCCACATCTCCTCGAGAATAAAGCACTTCTTGGACTACTAGCTCGCCCCCACATTCATCATCATCCTTACAAATTTATTTTTAGCTTTTTCCATGGCATTAAAAAGGGCCCACATGGCCAACATGGCCCACATTACCCAATTGACACGTTCAAAAAGAAATGGGACCATCTCAAGTATATATTTCGATTCCATTTATTTTTTTTGTCTTGTTTTGTATTTTGATTTTATTATTTGTTTTCTTATCCACCATCTAAATTTTATCACTTAGTTTAAAATATCGACATCCACACTTCTAGAATCAGTATCTTTGGAGTTGGTAGGTAAATCAATTTAAATATTTAATATTATTAGTAACTTAATTAAGTCGTTAAGTGATTAAACATATTTGATCAAACGACGTAATATTATGACTTAAAGTAAAAAATAACTTTAATTATTAAGTTAAAATAATTAATTAGAATTTTTTAATAAAACTTAATACTTATTATTTAATAATTTAAGTTAAGTTATTAACTTAAAACTTATTTTAAATAATCAAATTGATATATTTACCTTAACAGATTATAATTAGGACAATAGAAGTCGTGGAATAATAAAAGAAATTGTGGAGGTAATTAGGACAAATAAAAGTAAAAATATCAAATAAAAATATGGATTTAAGAATAAATTAATTATTTTTATTTATTATTTAAAATTATTTTTTACTTTAAATTATATTATTTTATAAAATATATTTAATTTATTTAATGAATTAAATTAAATTATTGAGTTATTTTAAATTATTAAATCAGTTTACCAAACACTCACATATTCTTAATCTTTAAATTTCTTTTACCTCATTTGTTTATATTTAAGAAAAGTATATTTTACGATTATGATTTTACATTCACATCACATTACTGTAGAAAATATTTTTATAGTTATACAATGCATTTATAGGACTTTAAATGTAAATGTTTTAACAAATAAATTTATTATGTAAGATCTATGAAAATATAAATATTAATTAAAATTAATAAGGGTAAATTTGTTAATTTGATAATTTATAATAAATTTTAAATTATTTTTATAATAAACTATCTTAATACTTAAATTGAAAATTAAGTATTCAATTTAAGTTAATAATTTAACTTAAAATTAACTTAAATAATTAAGGATTATTAAATTTTACTTAAAAATATATTGAAGTTATTTGCTTTTTACTCTGACTATCTCATCTTTTTATCAGGATCTTTGTAAATTTTTAATTAGATTTCTTCTTAGCTACCTTTCACTATTTTATATGAAATTGTAAGGTTATAACTAGATATTTAATGAAAATACAATCTAACTCATTGGAAGTATATGGTAAAATCTCCATTGTTAAATAATTTTATAAGTAAATAAAATTAAAGTATAAATAAATGTGGTTGGATATGAATAAATAAAATTAAGATATAAAAAAATGAGACCAAGTTATAAAATAATAAAATAAAATTTAGTTGATGGTTTTTTTTTTTTTTTTTTTTTTACTTATAAATAGAACTTAAAATTGAATAGTGCTTAATAGTATTAAGTATTAGGTTGTCATTTTTTATAATTTTTTATTTTTCTTAAGTATAAAAAAAAAAATGCTACCTTTTTCATTTAAATAAAATTAAATAAAATTAAATATTTTAGTTGTTTCTATTCAACCAAAATCTTAAAAGATGTTTGTTATTTAAAAAAAAAAAAATTTTGCTAAAAATAATTTCACTTTCAAACTTTAAATTGTTATTTTTTTAAAATTCTTTATGACTCATTCTAATTTTTTTGTTGAATAGAAAAACTAAAATATTTGGATTTTTCTAAATAAAAAAAATAATATATTGGTTTTTTATTTTATTTTTTAATACTTAATAAAATAAAATATTATAAAAATAAATAATCTAATACTTAATACTATTAAGTACTATTTAGTTTTAATTTATATTTAGAATTAAATAAAAAAAATCACCTTATAATAAATCATAAAAATATAAAAAAATAAACAAATTAAAATCAAAAGCAAATTAATTTAAATGAAAAGCAAAAAAAATAAATACCCTCTTAAATCTAAAGTATATGTATCATTTTTTTTTTTTTTTTTTTTAAGTAGTTTTGCTTTTGGCATGTACGACAACTAAAGAGCTCTATTTTATAATTTTGTTTGTAATAGAAAATTAATTATACATCATACTTCCTATTAACAAGTCAACTTGTACGACTAGATGTAGGACCATCCTATCTTCATACCCATTTCCATCAAGTTTCCCATCATTTTGTTTTCTGAAAGTTTTGGATGATGCCTTTTTTTAGTCACAACTCATGCATGATTGAGAATTAATTTAAATTATTAATTTTCAATTATTATGATTGTTTTTCAAATGTAATGATTAGAAAAGTCCAAGTAGGGACTTCCAATGCATGATAAAGATGACCCTTTTTGTTTTGTGGTTTTATTTTAACCATTCTTTGCATTACTAATTAAAAATTTACTTCTAATTAGGGATGGAAATTAGGCATGGATCGGAAAAGTATTGTTATTCTCCTCCATTCCTTATTTTTTCTAATATATTTTTAATGTATGTCTATTTTTTTCTTTGCTAAATTTTTTGTTGGGTTTACTGATAGCTAAAAGGGTGCTTGATAAATTAATTTAATGACTTAATTTGACTTAATAACTTAATTTAATTAATTAAATAAATTAGATATATTTGATAAAATAACTTAATATTACAATTTTAAGTAAAAAATAACTTTAAGTTTTAAGTCAAAACAATTAACTTATTTTAAATCTCAAATCATTTCTGTCGCATTTACCCATTTTAGTGAGAATATATTTAAGAATTATAATTTCACATTCATAACTCATTTTTTTTATATATATCTAAAAATACTTTAATATGAATGTTCTATATATAGTGTATTGCTTAAAATTAACAAAATCAATGATGATAATTATTTATTAAAATTCGTGAGGATAAATGTATTAATTTGATGATTTATAATAAATTTTAATAGGTATTAAGTTTTATAAAATATTGACTATAGCCCTTAAAAGGTCAATTATTTCTAATAAATTTAATAAAAGAGCTTATTTTTCAAAGAAACGCTCAATTATGATATATATATATATATAACAACTCGCTTTCAATCGTATGGATATTGTTAATTATGAGTTTAAAGGAACTTTCATAACTTTAAAACGTGTTTATAGAATTAAGAGGAGTCTATAAAACCATAAACTTTCTTCCCTATTTAATGTGGGATATTACAAATACTCTCCTATATAGATGCAATGTTCTTATTAGGTCCCATAAAATTACAAGACGAAACAAACTTTCATATTATGTTCAAGAATCGACTTTAATACCATTTGTAATAACCCACTCCCAACTATATAAATATTATTTGTTTTGGGTTCAAAAGGACTCTTACAACTTTAAAATGTGTTTATACGGCTAAGATGAACTTATATATAGCTTCATGAACTTTCTTTTCTATACTATGTGAGATATCACAAACACACACATATATATAAATTCATTTAATAAAATTGGTATTTTGTACATCTAATTGATTATAAAATGACAATTATCACATAGGAGACATTAATTTTTGTTATTGATGTGGCATTAACTTTAATAAATATCTAAGAAGAAAATTCTAAAGTTTTAATACTATATTTGATTTATAGAAAAATTAAAAAATATTAAAGAAAATTATTTTATCATATTTAGCTTCCCATAAAAATGATAAAGAAAATAAAATAAAAATAAAATCAATTAAAAACTCACATGTTTTCAAATTATTTAATCTTTACAAGAGGAAAAATAATTGAAATAAATTTTAAAAAGTGTGTTAAAATAACTTATTAATTTTCAATACATTTATTTATTTTTAATTTACCTCTTTTTATAATTTTTTTTGCTATATTTGGTTTTAGTAGAGTATCAAAAAAAGATTTCTTTTAAAGAAAATTATTTTCTCATAATTTTTTTTTTCATTATGAAAAAATATAAAAGAAAATATTAAAAGTAATTAGAGAAATTTATGCATTTTCAAATTTCAATCTTTACATAAAAGAATAAAAATAAATAAAATAACTTTAAAATAGCTCCTAAAAATAATTTTTTTATTTTATTTTTCTTTCTTCTATATTTTCTTTTCCTCACATGTTCCAATAAAGCTAACTATTTTTTATTTTATGTAAAAATTATAAATTCAACCGCTAAACAAACCCTTTATTTTTATTTTTATTTTTCCTCTCAATTTCCAATTTTGTAAGCAAATATCACAACATTATGCTTATATTTAAATGAATGTTACATGCATGTATCACTGCATCTAGTCTTCAGCTATCATGACCCTCATTCACGTAGAACATATACAAAAGTGCTTCTGAAATACTTTCAGATGATTGCTTTTTGGGCGTGGGAGACTATTCCTTTCACCTTTTCGCTCTTTCTCATCAAGGCAGGCTATTGGCCTATTCTCAGAGAAACGCATATTTTGTAGAAGCCGATGATGATAGACTTCTGTCCTGTCGACTCTCACAGCTGGCCGATGTGGGTCATCCATTGATGCCTGACAATTTTCCCACTTTAGAATTGGTCATGAACTTCAGTGCGTGGCGTACAAATTTATACTCACATGCAGTACTATTCCTTCAAAATCTTCTAAATTCTGATATGCTTCTTGAATGGTGGCCTAAATGAGACACACCAATGTAAACATTGATAGTCATCATATTGGACGAATTTAATTTTCTTTATATATATATATATATAGCCCTTCATTATTGGAGTAGTGTTGACTTTGGTATTGAATTACTAAATGAACTCTTACTCATCTTCCACAATTTTTTTTTTTTATTTTATAAAAAAATAAAAAATTATTCTATCAAAATAATTTAAAAAATATGGGATTTCTCATTGAATTCACTTTTTAAAAATATTTTAGTATGAAAACTTTTCATATAAAAAAAATAAAATTTTCTCTTTGACAAGATGAGCTCAATGTAAAAAAAAAATAAACTTGAACAATATTGTATAAAAAATGAACTTGTTTTTTAAAAAATGGATTCCATTAAAATAGATAAGGCAAATTTATAAAAAAAAAAAATATATTTTATTTTTATTTTTTAAATAATTATTTATATATATATTAAAAGTTCCATCTATTCTACACATTCCTGGACTTAAAAATATAAGTAGAAATAAAAATAAAAATAGAAATAAAAGAGTATTTAAAATAATTTAAGTTTTGAACCCCTAGAAAGGTTTCTCAGCTAACAAATAGACTTAGCATAGGGACATTTTGGGGGGACTCTTTGATTGGGTCAGAAGGAATTTTTGGAACATATTGAATATGATTACTGAGACAGTGAGCTGACAGGGAAATGTGATGAGCAAAGTCATGGCCTCTCACGCCCACACATTTGGATATTTGTATTTGACCAGAGAAAATATGACGCGGTTTCAGCTGCATATATTTGAAATTTTGAATTGACTCTTTGGTAATGGGACACCCCCTTTCTCACAATCAGCATTTATTTTGCTAGCTGGCATCTTTGTCTATGTCTTGGCAATTGGCCACCACTTACTCGCCTGAGCAAAAAAGGTGAAAAAGAATAAGAATGAAACTCATGTTTTGTTAGGGTTGATCTTAGTTTTGATTTTTTCCCTTATTAGTTTATTATTATTATTATTTTTTGTATTTTATTAATATTAATTAAGCAAAAGTGGAAAAAAAGAAAAAAAAAAAAAAAAGAAGAAAAAAAACCAAGGAAACCTAAAATTAGAGCTCGACCGTCCAACCAGTCACTTAAGCATTCCAAGGCATTCGAATGCTCGCATGGAAAACACTCAAGCACCTTGCATGTTTTTCCTAATTTTATTTTTAAATTCTGATTTTTTAAATTAGGAAAATTATCAAGTATTATCAAGCTTATCAAGTTCAAAATTTTAAAATTTTATATTAGAAATTTATCGAGTTTTATATTTTAAAATTATTATTTTTAAAGCGCTATTTTAAAATTTTTATCAAATTTATCAAATTTTAAAATTTTAATAGTTAATTAAAACATTATTTTTGTTACATGTTTAATGAATTTAAATTTACTAACAAGAGAAGTAATTAAATATAGAGAAATAAATTTGAATTGAATGACTATGAATTGATGGATAATATTAATGATGATAAAATTGAATAAAGTTTTCTTATGATAAAATTGATGGATTAATTTTTATGTTTGAACGACATGAGAAAAACTATTAGTACTCGGGTTCTCACACGCTCACTAAATTTCCAGATTTTTGTATAATCAATATAATCCTAATTCCTAATTCAACTTTTCTAGATATATGCAATATCAAGTTATATACTAAATAAATGTATCTGAATGTTTTTTTTTATTTTTTTTTTATTTTTATTGTATATTATTAAGGGTAATTTAAAGTATTTACATTAAAATGAAATTAATACTTAGAGAATAAAAAAAAAGGTGATTTTATAGGAGGAATAAGATTTTCTAACCGATATGCTTGTGATGAAATCTAGTATCGATAGGATACAATTTAATAATTTGGACTGTTGAGTTATAATCTAAGACATATTAAAGATGTTGTCTAATTTTTTTCAGATAAAATTTCACTTCTAGGTATTTCTTTTTTAGATTTGTTTTGCAAGCACCTCTATTATGATTGTATGTTGATGGATCTGCATAGTATCCCTAATATAATGAAATCTGGTATTGATATACATGTGATTAAATAGTTTGGATTTTTGTATAGTAATCTAGACATACGAAAGATGTTGTCCAATTTTTTTCATGATAAAATTTCATCTCTAGATTTTTTCTAGGATTTATTTTATAAGTGTCCTTGTTCCGACCAGTGTTAAATATTCTGTAGAGTGTTGATAAATTTGATTTAATCTGGATTAATTTATTTTGACAACTTGGGTTGTCTTTTAGACAGCTTGAAAATGTTGACAAATTTTTATTTTGATAAAATACTATGTCTAAATATTTTATTCTAATTTATGTTTTGAACACTTCATTTTTGCCCTATTACTGATGGTTTTGCCCATTCTTGATAATTCACCTTTTTATGTACAATTGTGAGTTCTTTTAATCTTGGTTTATGTTGAGGGCATGTTGCACATTTCAAGTATGTATCTTTTTATTTCATTATATCACTTTAAATATTTCATTTGGGTATATTTTTTGGGTACACATTTATGATGTATCTATTTTTGCCCATACATTGACTTATTTTTTATTTTTGATTTGTGATTTGGGTTGATTCATGCTATGGATGATGTATCATGATTGTTTATATTCATCATTGTTAAGTATTGAGCTAATATTTATCGTCTTATGAAAGCACTTTGCTCATTATTAAGGTATGCACCTTTTCTTCTTCTGTTTGATTTTTTGAGTATGCATGTATTGTTTGAATGATTTTTAATAATGCTTTAACTTATTATGTATTTCTTGATTCTTGATATTTACTAATTTACAAATCAATTGTCATAATTATCTCAATTTAATTAATAGAGACCTTTAGTTGAGCTTAGAAGAGTGTTACTTTATGGTACCTTCTCAATAGGTAACCTAACTCCAGACTTAAACTCGTGTTTTCAAAGATATGCATTTCCAAATAGAGAGTCACTCTTAAAGTTTTATTTTTTATTTTAGTTTTTCTTTTAAAATAAATAAAAATAAGTGTTGACTTCAATTTTTACACAAATAAGTTTTTAACTAAAAAGTGAGTCTTGCTATCGAGTGAGGACGTATGTGAAAAATGCAAGTCCACAATATATACATTGGATAGAGTATAAGGAATAACTAACACATATATACAGGGGAAATTTTGGAGAAAACATTGAAAAACAAATTTTAATACATGAAATGGGATACAGACATTTAAATCTCACATAAGGAATGTTCAAATTCTCCCGAGGGACATTCAAATGCTCCTCTAGCATTCAAAAGTTCATCTTAAGATGTTTGAATGCTTGATCATTTTCTTCCATATTTTTCAACCCTTTGAGTTTTTAAAAAATATTTTGATAAATTTTTATTAAAAAGGTCTCTAAAATGATGTCTTAAGGTTTTGATATAAATAGAAGATTTTTCGAAGTTGAAAATAGAATGTGAATCATCAAGTCATTCTATTTGCCCTAGTTCTCTATCTTCGAGAGCTTTCAAGAGGGGATTTTGGTAAAAAGGAGGATGGAAGGGTGCAAGCCTTGGTGTATGGTGATGAGGTATCTTCTAAGGAGTACGAAATGCAGCATCAAGAACGTGAAAAATTGTGTAAATGTTGATATATATATATATCATTTGGATTAGGTAAATATGCTTACAATTTCTTTCATATTTAGTGGACTTATTAGTAGTCCTTTAATTGTAATTTTTTTACAACCACAGAGTTTTTGTGAAACTTTGCATGTGGTTTTTCCATGTCATATCCAATGTTTTTGATTGCGATTGTTTTCTTGATATTCATTGTTTAAATCTACTTATTATAAATCTAAACAACAATTAAAATTGGGAATAAAAGTTTTGACTATCTATTCAATCCCCTTTAGGTGGTTCTTTCCATACATCAAGACACGAACTCACAATATAGCTTATTTTAAAGCCAATCTTGGTTTTATCTAGTCTTATCTTTATTGGAAAAAGAGTTGGTGTATATTGATTTCAAGTATCAAGAAAGGAGTGTAACTTCTAATATGACTAATTTAATTCGTACTATTTTTCATATTTATGGGTTTTAAGCTACTAATTAATTGAATTAAGGATAAACATGTTGCTGAGTAATTATTTTTTTAATCAAAGGGTTAATTAAAAACAAAATATTCTCCTTCTAGAACATGGATTTTCACTAGTCCAACCTTAAACAAGAGAAATTGAAGAAAAAATCTCTTGATCACAAAACCTATTTGATTGCTTATCCACATGATTCTGCAGAAGACTTTGTTTATTGGCCTTGACTTGGCCTTAAGATTATGTCTATAGGTATCTATATATGAGGCTACCAAAGGTAAAAAATCCTATATACTTATCTCTATTAGTATTGTTTCATTATAACCTCGGTGGCACGTTATAAAACACCCTCAACAAGCCACCTACCAACTCTATTCCTCAACTAACACATCAAATTTCGTGGATGAGGGATGCATATAGGAGTTGATTCCAAGTATCAGGAACTCCAGGAAGACACCAATGGCTGCAGTCATTCCCACGCTTGCCTCCATACCCGTAGATTGAAGGATGCCCATCTTTTCTTAGCTGTGAAAGACTTGTCACGTTCAGCAAATAAACTGGTTTCGACATATGGGACAGAACTTGCTCTACAACAACTTGTGCTGGATTTGATCTTGATCTCCTGGGTACTTTGTGTCTTGCACTGCTCTTGTTTGTCCTCTGCAGCTCGCCTTTGGCTCATTCCAATCACTTCCACTGATTCAACTTATGCAGTCAAATATTTGAGTAATAATCATATTTAGAAGAATTAATGATTGTTCATATGGGGTTTCATTTTGATATATGTACACCTTAATATGTAAACCAAACTTACCTACTGTGATCTGGGGAAATGCCTTGGAAGAAAACCTGGGTTTTGGAAGAATCTATATTGGAGTCTATCCATCTAGCCCATGTTGTCAATGCTAGCTTATAAGCAATCAAGCGATTCATGTCTTTGAATGTATTTCTCTTGTATTGAAGAACATCCCATCTGCAGAACAAAATAAAGATAATTTGTACATTGTCTTGAAGGTAGTAATGCCCGGTTGTATTAAACAGTATAAGTCATGTTAAAGATAGTAAAGCCCTGCTTGAGAAAGCTTGCTAAATGTTGAAGAGGGAAAGCAACTTCTAAGAGTGTTTGGACCCAACTTTCAATTATAGATCTATATTTTCCAATTTCACTTATTCACATTTTAGAATTAATAGCCTTAATAACTATTTTTAAAAATATTTTCATGTTTTATAGAATAAAAAATGAAAAACAACGTTTGATAATTAAAAGAATAAAACATTTTTAAATTTTTTAAAAACAGAATATATTATTTTTAAATAACATCTTACTATTCAAAAAAATAATTATACAGATATGTAAAATAATTAAAAATAAAATATTATATATGAAAACATAAAAAATATGTTAGAAATATTTTAGTTTTCAAATAAATTTTTAGTTTACAAAATATCATAATTAAAAATTATTTTTTAAAATTGTTTTTGAAACACTTTCCAAACAAAGATTTTCGAAAAGTGATTTATTTATATTTAAAAAAAAGAAAAAAAGAAAAAAAGGAAACCCATGCTTTAAAATATATTTATAGAAAATAATTGAATAGCACAAGAATACTAACTATTTCTATTTTTTACTTCTTTATCAAATTTGACAATTTAAAGTAAGTCAAGAGATATCTCACGGTTGTTGTCTGCCGGTGTGAAGCCACCAATGCCATGAGTTGAATATCAAAACGTCCACCCCTTTCCATGGTTTTGGGCTGTTGATAGAGTCGAGTTTTAGAACTCGTGTGCCATTCTTGTTTACTAGATCCACCAGAAGTGCATCACGCCACAGCATTAGCGAAACATTGTATGCCTGCAAATATATGGGATAGAAAGTGAGAACACACTTGGTGGTCAGAATTGAAGTTATGGAAATTAATCAAGTTTGATGCAAATATTTGGCAGGAATTAGTCGCATATCTTGATATTAAAAAAATCAATTTGAAATAGATAGAAAATTTTCTAATAGAAAATTGCTCCAAATCGTGTAAATATTGTTCGTTTTGGACCCAAAAGGGTCTTCACGGCTTTAAAACGCGTCTATTTGATTAAGAAGAGTCTCTACATATATAATATTATGAACTTTTTCCCCTATACAATGTGAGACATGTTAGAAGGATTAAAAATGCTTTTTATAATTAATATTAAACAGAATTTTATTTCGTTATGACTTATGCCCATATTTTAAGATTATAAAATATAAAATTTTTATTATATAATAAATTTAATTTTTAATGACTAATCTATAAAATAAAATAGTTTTTCATTCCCTAAAAAAGAAAAAGGAGAAAAAGGTTAAGGACTAGGTTGTAAGATTCTCAACTTGACAAAATTTCCATATTTTCCAATAACCAGAGGAAGAAAAACCCTTCCCCACTGACTTCCAAGACAGATTTGACTTATTTTCACATGTGTCCAGCACATGCATCCAGCTAAAGCAAGCATCACAAGCATTGATTGGAGTTAATTCTTGTCACATGGTTGGCAATAAAATAAATATATGAGCCCCTAAGTAAATTATTAAAGGCGCATAATCACAAATATGATTAATTAAATGTTTTTAATTAAGAAAATATGGTGAATTAATGAGAGAGAGAGTCTCACTGGGAATTTGAATGTGGAGAGGCCTTGCCACGTTCTCAATGAGTAGGCAGCCTTCGGCACAGCTGTGTGAAGCATGCATGTGAGTGACTGCCACTGATTCAAGCTCAGTGAGTCCCCCACAAACATGATCCTCTTCCCTCTATTCCTTCTCAAAAAATCAATTCCATTGAAGCTGCATAAAAAAGAATTAAAGATTGTGTTTGTTAAAAGTCAATTTATTAGTCTAACTTTGATCTTCAAAGATCTTCAAGCTCTAGGGTTTCATAAATAAATGTATTAAAGCTATTGTTTCATCTTATTTTTCTTTCTTCCATCTTTTACTTCACTTAGAAAGTAATTCTAGATCCATAAAGTTTTCCATAAAATAGAAAGTTATTATTGAGTTTAAAGTTACAAAAAATCTTTCTACAATTAATTAAGGTTTTGCTTGATTCCCAGAAAATATTATAAAAAGAAAATAAATATTAAAGAAAATAATTTTCTTATATTTATTTATTTTTTATGAAAAATGCAAAGGAAAAATAAATATAATTAAAACTATTAAAAAAATTATATAGTTTTAAATTATTTAATTTTTATGTAGAATAATTAAGTAAGTGAAAAATATAAAAATATATATATAAAAATAATTTATTAATTTTAAATTAATTTTTTATTTTTTTTTTATTTTTTCGTATTTTATTTTTTTTTTTATTTTATTTTCCACGTATTTTTTTTCAAACTTTCTAGGACTTAAATATAGCTTGAGGGTTTACAATTTAAATATATATATATATATATATATATATATATATATATATATATATATTTTATTTAAAACAATTTTTTTTCTCTGATAAATTATTAGAAAAGGATGTATCTATAAAAAGCTACTTATTGGAAGAGATGATAAGCCTAGATGGTGGGTGGGAAGGAAGGCATTGGTCCATTCACTATAATTTATCCCATTATGCAAGTTGATTGGCTTGGAATGGGAAGAGTCAATTTCAAACAGGCAAGTCATGTACATATTTTATAAGAATCTTTCTCAAGACAAATAATTTAGGCCTGGTGGAAACTTAACATCCTAAGCAAGTATTATTTTATTCTGACACCTACCAGATTCCACTTAAATTCTTTAAGCTATGAAATGATAAGAAAATCCATTAGTCCACATGCCACATTTTGAGGAAACTTGCAAGAAATTCGTAACACCCATGGTTTCGAAAAAAAATTAATTTCAAAATTAATATTGTTCAAAGCCAAGGGAAGGTTGCCGTTTTAATTTTCTCCTTTGAAAGATTATTATTATGAGATTAATTCTAAAATATATGAAGTTATTACCAGTCTTTTGAACAACAAACAGACCCTTGGGTCCGGACCACATTATCAAAGAAGAACATAAGACAAAACCTTAACAAGTCCAAGATTTCTGAAACAGTTAGGTTACTCACAATATTTCCATGAATGAATAAGCTTTCTTTGAAGATGAGAATTGAAGAAGAGGGAAGCATACCTTGGTAAATTGCATGAAGTGGGCTGCCATCTGAGCTTGAGATAGAGATTGTCTGGCCTGCCATTCTTCTGGCAATCAAACTCTGATTGAAGAAAGGGACAGTCTGATGATTTGTAGAGAGGATACGAAGAACTGTAAACCCATCTCCCTTGAGAATAATCACACTTCTTCTCCTTCACAGCCCCACCAACCCCATTGGGATAGTGGTGATCTCCATGTGCTTGGCCCAGACACAGAAGCATCAGTAGGGCAATACCGGCGGCAGTTGCACCCATTATAGAGAAAACAAGTGGAGAGATGTAATATTTGAATAAGAGAATATGAGTGAGAGATTAAGGAGAGTGCTGTTGTATATATATTGGGTAAATGAAGGGGAAGGGAACATGATGAGTTGATGACTATTGGATGCCCAGTGTGAAAACTAGCTGAGTTGGGCTGGTGGGTCTTGAGTTCCTCTCAAGACAAGGATGTTAAACAAATGGTGCGCCATGCCTATGGCATACCAATTTTAAACTATTTTCATTCTACCAAAAAAAAATATCATGATGACATCTTACTTTACAAATTTTAATTTCGTGAATGATAAAATAATTTTACTAATGAGCCACGATCTTTGAGTCCAATCACCACAACAAATTTTAGAAACCTATGACCAATCTATCAAAATCATTTATTTTATTTTATTTTTTATTTTTGGATCATTCATTTGTCTTTATTATGTATAGGAATGCAAAAAGATTAAAAACTTAGATTTTGATATAATCACTTGTTGAGGTTTCGATGTAATTAAATAATTAACTTAAATTTTTGTCTTAAATTATCATTAATTCTTTCTATCACTCTATAGTCTTTACTACTAAGTTAATCTATTTTCTCGCTATTATTTCTCTATCTCTCTATAGATAGATATATATATATATATATAACTGAATAATTTACTTAAAATTTTGTTTTTACTATTAAGTTAATCTATTTTGTCATTGTTACTTTTCTCTCTCTCTCTATATATATAACTGAATAATTTACTTAAATTTTTGTTTTTACTACTAAATTAATCTATTTTCTCGTCGTTACTTCTCTCTCTATATGTATATATATAACCGAATAATTTACTTAAATTACCATTAATTCTTTCTATCACTCTTTAGTCTTTACTACTAAGCTAATCTATTTTCTCATCGTTACTTTATATATAAATTTTTGTCTTCAATTACCATTAATTCTTTCTATCACTCTTTAGTCTTTACTACTAAACTAATTTATTTTCTAGTCGTTACTTCTCTCTCTATACATAGATACTTGAATTAATATATACTGAAATTAATAATAAATTTAATGAAATTTAACATGAAATAAGTAAAAAATGAATTTCAATCATTTCAGAAGAGATAGGAATGGGGTGAATCAAATTATCTTCACCCATATATTTGGCCATAAGGAAGTTTTTATCCTGCCCTTAGCCATGTAATACAACTTTGCTACAGATTGATTAAATCTATTTATGGATGCATGCAGTTCTTTTAATAATTCAGCTTCACCAACTTAAATATATATTTTTTTTAAAAGTAAAAATATGAGAATTAATTTAATATTTTGTGATAGATAAAAATTAGAAAGGTTGTTTAATTAGGGGAATACGATGAGATGTATTGGTGTTTTGGCAACCCCCTACCCAAATGAGAAGTCAAAAGTTCATTTGATGTGGCATTTGATCCTGGCAGTTGTATTGGTGGGTCCATGAAAGGCTGCGTTTAAGGGATAAGAGTTGGATGAGAAGAGTGGGCCGGTGCGTCATGTGGGAACCTCAACCACCAGTTGGAGATTCAAATTTCATAATGGGTAGGGGCCTTTGTGCTTATCATAAGTACAGATTGGAAAGTCTCTTGAGTTAGATCACAATTAGATCACAATGCATAATAAACTTCAATTTCTTAACACCAAAGGGCACGTGCGACTGCCCAAATGGGTCTGTCTCTGCTGACCTAACTTCTTATTTTTATTCAATACAAACTACCTATTATGATAAATTATTCAAAACTCAAGCCTTGCGTTGATTAAATTCAACATATGAACAATATTGGTTACAATACAACATATAAACAATTAAACAGAATTAAGAATAAAAATATTGGTAATCACAAATGTATCGATAATTCAATTTTATGAATATATCAGAAATATATCGACGGATATTTCGATACAAAATATTGATTGACCTAAAATTGATCAAAACTTTTGAAAATGTAAAATAAAACTCTTAGAAATAAAATTAGAAATATAATAAATATTTTAAAGTTATTTTATTGAATATATATATATATATATATATATATATATATATATATATATATAAATGTATATTAATTATTAAATTACATCAAATATTATTCGATAATAATATATATAAATGATGATAAATGTATAATTTGTTAATATTTAATTAATATATTAATGATATTAAAAAAATTTTGTTACTCAATAAAATGAAAAAAATTTATTTAATTATAAAATAATTATAATGAATTTGTTGTTTCAAGTATTGTTTTAATATTTTGTGTGTATATATATCTATATATATTCATATATATGGTGCAAAATAATTAACAAGGGCCAAACTTGCCCCAGTGGTAAGGTGGATGCTCCCCCAACCTTTTGATTGGGGGTTCAACTCCCTCTGAAATTTTGGCCTCATATTTTAATCAATGAGCAAAATTACAATCAAAGAATTGGGTCATTGATTGTTGCACGGCTCTTTCATTGTCTATGCTACAAATATTAATACAGATTTGTAGTAAGAGCTAACCAACATGAGGTGGATATAAAGCTTAATCTATCTCTAGAATCTAGCCTTTCTTATCTTTAATAGAACCTTTTTGAATGCTAACAAATATTGAGAACAACATCAATCATACTGACATTTACATATTAAACTTATACTTCAGACTATGGCTGAGTTGTGACATTTCTCCAGTCACCTTTCACTCTAACTCAACATGCATTACTCCATGTTGGATATCTATGAGATCAATATCAACATGCCCCACTAATTTTCAAATAAAATCTCAAAAATTTAGAGTTCCTAATTTCCTTAAGAAGATAAGAATACAAACTCTTTTTCAAGAGATGATATTAAGAACCTATTGTCCTAGTTTTAAAACTAAAATCAAAGCCTTTTCGCTCACTTATGACTTCAACATGGATCTTCTTATTTATAGAAGCCTCTTCTAGCATAAGTTGGGATTCCTCATTCCAACATGGATCTTGATTTTTCTTGATTAGCTAGAAGAAAATTAAGAGTCTATTTGGTCTTTTGATTTAAAAATGGTTTTCTAAAATTCTAAAATTGTTTTCTAGAAACAATTTTTAAAAACAAAGTGAAATAGAGAATAATTTTGGAAAACAAATACAAGTTGTTTTTACTTGTTTTTAAAAATAAAAGGAAAACATAAATTTTTTTTTAAACAAACAATAAAAATAAATAAAATTAAACATGATATAATTCATTTTCCCTCTTCACATTTTAATACTGAAACCATAAGTCTTAAAATATGATATTTTGCTAAATTACTTGTACTTTTTTGAATTTTTTTTAACTTTTCTAAAATTTTTCATTAAGCAAATAAATTTCAAATCAAATTGTACTTGATAAATAAAATTTATTTATTTTTAAAAATAATTTGAAACTCAAAAATCAATTTAATTAATAATAAAAAGTCATAAAATTCAATAACATTAATAAGTCATAAACCAAAATTTATTTTAAATATTTGGGTTAGTTTCTTATATATATATATATATATATATATATATATATATATATATATATATATATATATATATATATATAACAATTTTTTTTATTAGACAAATAAACTCTAAATTAAGTATTAAATTTAGTAATTTTTAAAAATAATTTAAAACTCAAATAATAGACCGATTAATATAAAAAATTTATGGACAAAAATTGGTTTAGAATGAATTTATTGTTTCTCTTTTGCATAGAATCATTTTTTTTTTTCTGATTTTTTATTAGGAAAATTAATTCTAAATTAAATAAAACTTAATACGTTGGATTCATTAATGAGTCTAATAATGTTTAAAAATAATTTAAAACTCAAATAATAAACCAATTAATACAAAAAATTTATGGACAAAAATTGGTGTAGAGCTACTTTATTTATTTATTTATTTTTTATTTACATAAAATCCTTATTTTTCTATTTCTTTTACTAGGCAAATGAACTTCAAATTAACTAAGACTTAATTTGTTGGATTCATTAATGAGTTTAGTAATTTTTTAAAATAACTTAAAACTCAAATAATGATCCAATAAATACTAGAAATTTATAAACAAAAATTAGTCTAAAATGACTTTATCATTTTTCTTTTACATAGAATCATTATTTTCTATTTTTTTTAGCCATACAAATAAGTTTCAAATTAAACAAGATTTAATGTGTTGGATTAATTAATAAGTTTAGTAATTTTTAAAAATAATTTGAAACTCGAATAATAAACTCACTAATAGTATTAATTTATGAATAAAATTTGGTTTATAATGACTCTTTTATTTTTTTTTCTGCACATAATTATATTTTTATAAAAATTTTCACTATAAAAATGAACTTCAAATGAAGTGATATTTTGTATTGAATTTATTAATAGATTTTAACAAATTTTAAAAATAATTTGGAACTTTAAAATTAGATCTAATCATTAAAAAAAAAAAATTATGAGTTATGACTTTATTGTTTCTCTTATATACGCAAATACATATTTTGAATTTAGATAAATAAATTATAAATTAAGACATAATTAATAATTTAAATTTTTAACAATTTTTTTAATTTTTAAGAATAATTTTGGACTCAAAAAATTGATCTAATTAATTGAAAATTAAATCAAAACATTCTAGAATATTATATACATGAAATGAAAAACTTGTGGAGTGTTTGAATGGTTTAAATTCATAGAGCATGAGAGGATCATGCCATACATCAAGAACATTATGCATGAAGGGAGACATGGGGCAAGAGGAGAATATAGCACACAAGGAAGTCATATTGTGGAGTATGGATTTGATTCAAACAAGTTTCTTGAAAACATTTATCGTAAAGAGATGAAGATTAATCTAATAAAATTTGATCCAATGTGAAGATTGTTGAAGAATGACAAGAAACATTCTACTTTACATGAGCAAATAGGAAAACGATCCAAAACAATTAAGCTTAATTAACAAAATAAGTAAGTGAAATATAAAGTATGAGCATTCATGACTTTGTATAAATGAACTTGCAACACAAGGCCAAAATGATTATGCAAAGTGCATAAATCATGTAAGAGACATTGTTCGAAAAGACAAATGATTGAGCAATATAGGCATTTCGCACACACGATATTGGATTAGAAAGAAAAGCTAAACTTAGATTACAAGAAATAAAGACAATCAATAGAAAACCTTAAAAAAATGATCATGTACACCTAGTGTAATCTATAGATGCTCACAAGTTCATGTAAGTCAACACGTATTGCTCCAAAATCCTCGAAGCTTGTTGGAGCTCACTTCAAAATCCTTTAAATCATGGACAAAAACTAAAACTAGTTGCATTGACGAGGCTCCATAGATTTATTAATCAAACATATGACTAAGATAATTTTATTTTGCTATTGGAAAACAAGGAAACTTGCATGAATCTCACTCTAATTAAAATATACCAAATATTTGTTTTTCTAAAATATGTAGTAACAAGAATAATGGCTCGTACAATTTCTAAAACCTCTGTTTTGTTGGTTTAAAAGAATTTTCAAAACAAAATTTTATCTTATAATGAGTTTTAAAAATTGATACATCTAAAAAGCTATGAATCAAAATTTTCTGGATCAATCAACAAATTATATTACACTTTGACCAATTCTCTCATAAAATCAAATGAATAAAATAAATAAATCCCAACTACTCCACTTTATTTTGAGACAAATTGGATAAACCAATGTCAATGAAGAAAACCACTTACATATCCATAAATTGGAAACAAACTTGACAACAAAATATATAAACAAGTTAAAACCCTATAATTGAATTTTCAATTGCAAATAATATAATAAAAACAAGAGATTACTTTTGAATTAGAGCTGCATATAGAAGTTCATTCCAAGCATCGGGAACACCAGCAAGACACCAATGGCTGCAATCCATGTCTCTATGCCCTCCATGGCCATAAACAGAAGGATGACCATCTTTTCTGAGTTGTGACAAGGTAGTAACTCTTAGCAAATACACTGGCTTTGTCATTTTTTGTAGCACTTTTTCTACTACTGCTTCTGCTGGATGTTGACCTCCCGGAAATGTTGTACCAAGTATCGGTTGCATTTGCCCTTTACAATTAATACTAGGATTTGATTCTCCCCAAGTGCTTCCACTGATTCAAAACATCGAAATGTAGAATTTTAACCCTAGCAATGTTTCTAAAAAAAAAAAATTCTTTCATAATTCAAAGTTCTCCAAGATGGTGAAAAAGATATCAACTTACTTCATATGATCAGGCGAAACACCTTGGAAAAAAACTTTAGTTTTTGTGGGATCTACACTAGAGTCCACCCAATTTGCCCATGTCTTCAACCCTTTTTCATAAGCAACCAAGCGATCCATGTCTTTGACTATGACATTTCCATCTTGAATCGAACTCCATCTGAAACCATATGCTAAAATGTGTTCATATTTAAATGCAAGTACTAGAGTCTAATTAGTACAAGAATGTTAAATAAAAATTTCTTTCAAAAATTAATCTTACGGTTGTTTCCTTCCTGTGTGAAGCCACCAATGCCATGAGTTGAACACCAAAACATCAATGTCTTTCCAAATTTTGCCACCTTCAATAGAATCAAGTTTTAGCACTGCCCCATTTGGTGTACTTACGATGTCAACAAGAAAGGCGTTGCGATAAAACATCACTTTAGCATTATATGCCTGTGAATGATATAGTTGATGTAAGCATATGTAAAAAATTTCAAACATCTACGTAGATATCCTAAACACATGCATCATAGTCTTCACTTAAATCACATGGGCAAAGTACATAATCTTTTTGAGAATTGATTAGAGAATTCATCAGATCATGATTGGTACGTCCTAAAAAAATTGAAAGTGAATGAGAGGTAGTTATAATCTCACCGGGAATGTGAAAGTGGAGATCCCTCCTATCCTTACGGAGGAATAGTTTGCCTTTGCCACTGCTACATGAAGCATACACGTGAGTGACTGCCATTGATTCAAACTCAATGAATCTCCCACAAACATGATGCTTTTCCCTCTTAATCTCTCCAAGAAATCTTGACCACTAAATCTACATTATCAATAAAACCCAAACGTTAATAAATCCTTTGGTGTCATCATAAAACAAAATATTTAAAGCAACGGGATCAAGTTAGTATTCGGTAAAATTTGAAATTGAATACGCTATGATTTAATCTATATTTTACTGACTTTGTAAGCTCACAACTTATTACTTTATTTTTATTTGAAGTGTTTGAGTTTGTTTAGTAAAATTAATTTAAATTTTTTATAAAATAATTAGATTAAATTCATCATAATTATTAATATCAAGTTTATTGGATTAAGGTAGGAAAAAAAAAAACTACTGATTTGGTGAAGATGGTTGATGATCTCAGAGTTCAAGTAATACTATTAGGTATGACAACGGGGTTTGGGACAAGTGACCTTCATTCCTACTTCATCTTGTTTATTCAAAATAATTCTTATTTTTATCCCATTAAAAAATTAAATGAGTAGGACGGGGCAAGGTGGGCATGAGAAATTCCCATACCTACCTTGCCCTTGCCTGTTCAACATTTTAAAAAATTATAATAATAATAATTTAAAATAAAATTTAATTACATTAAAATAAATATATTTTAAAAATAATTAAATTATTATAATTTTTATAACTTATTTTATTGGAAAGTATTTTATTATTTTTGCTATTATCTATATATTAAAAATATAAAAGTATAATTAAATAAAATTAATTTTATATATAATCGGGATAAGGTAGGGTGAGGTAGGTCGAGGCGGGACAACACAATACCCGAACTCGTTTAGGGTTTTTAAAAAAATTTCCAAACTCATCCCAAAACCATCTATTTAAACTTGAAACCTATCTTATTAGGTGCCGGCGAGGCACTTATCCAATAAACCTACCCAGTACCATCCCAAAATATTGTTAAGTTACTTTAATAACATATTTAATATATATATATATATATAATAACTTAAATCAAGTCATTAAATTATATTAAATCATCAAATTAATTCATCAACTACCTCTCTATTAAAACTTAATATGCATAATCTTATTATTATTCATTTATATAAAATTTTGTCAGATATTGCTATCTAGCAATACATGAAATTAAATTGTAAATATTTTGAAAAGGTCATTCTAGAAGGGTCCTACCTATATTAATGAGATATGAAAAAAGTTGACAAATTATAAATCTCTTCCTTCTACTTCATACTTTAGTGCAGCAGCCAAACAAATTATAAAATATTATTACGATAATTATAAAATAAAATAACATAGAGAGAGAGAGAGAGAGAGAGAGAGAGAGTGGATAAGAGAATAGAGGCTAGATAAACTTGGACATGAGATTTTTTAAACAATGTTTGGTAGGAAGTCGATGTCATGAGTGTGAGTTTCCAACTAAAAAGGTCCACACACACACAATATCATTAGCCTTCAACCTCAGGAGTCTGCAATATTCATGTCACGTTACATGCAGAATGTAACAACTTTGTCCATGAAAGCGACTTTGGAGCTAGCACTTATAAACTTAAGATTTTAAGAAACTTCAACACGGAACAAAAAAGCTATAAAATACTTTTTTTTTTTTTTAATGGTTCATGAATATCCAGATGTGTTTGTTTTTTAGTTGAATACGAAAGGATAAATTATTTAATTTTTTTATTTAATTAAAAGTGATTTATTAATTTCAATCGATATAATTAAAATAAATTTATTATCAATAGACTTATTTTAATTATATTAATTGATATTAACAAATTATTTTTAATTAAATAAAAAAATAAAATATTTTGACTTTTTTTATTTAATAAAAAATAGGTACATAGATTATTTATTTTTTGTTTTTATTATATTTTATAAATTATGCTATTAACTCCATGAAACCGATTCATTTTAAAGATGGAAATTTGAAAATAATATATATATATATATATATATATATGAAAAGAACTTGAGTGATCGCTTTTCATTTTTTCCCTCAAGGAACATTTGTATAAAATCATTTCTATATGAAAATAAGTTTGACAATTATATAATTAATTTTAGAATGCTAGTAAATTTATAGTTTGTATGTAAAAATTAGCTTTAATCCTACCTTAAACTAAAGTTGATATATTTTTTTACCACATGGATACTTTTTTTCATTAATAATTTAGTTCATTAATTTATTATTATTTTCTTGGCATTTCCTAAAGAAAAATCTAAGAACTAAAGACATACCTCTTGTAAAAGAAAGACACTAATATTGTGACAAAGCAATCTTTGTTCTTATCTTTATTGTTTTTAATATTTGGATTGTTTTTTCCTTCTTGCTTATAATGAGTCAACTCAACTGATATCACAATCACCTTTATATTCGAATGACTAGACCCTTAAGAGATAAATGAAAAAGGAAATGCAAGTTTAGACATTGACATGCTAACGGATTATATTAAATCATTAAGTTTTGGAAGCATGTATTAAAATTAATTAATATAAGTTTTAGAAATTGACATGCTAACATATTTGTGATTAAATCATTGTGTTATTAAAGCATGTATTAATTCCTTGTGTAAATGACATGTTGGTGGCACGTAATCCCATTTATAGTAGTTTAAATGGTTGGTGTACTTGATATGTGTATTCTCCACCTAGAAAAAGATATAATGTAAAAATAAAATACATTTTAATGTATTAAAAAAGGATGAAAAAAAAAAAGGAATGAAAATTTTTAGGTTATGTTTGATTCTCAAAGGAAAAATAAAAACTAGATTTAAATTTAATAAATTATTTTTATATGCTTATTTAAATTCTTTTCACTTATATTTCTCTATTATATAAAGATTAAATAATTTTAAAATATATAAATTTTTAACTAATCTTAATTATATTTTATTTAATTTGTTTCATATTTTTTTTTTATAGTGAATCAAACATAAAAAAATTATTTTCCTTAATATTTTTTTTTTCTCTTTACTTAATACCTTTTGAGAACCAAACATAGTCTTAAACTCTTAAATTAAAAAGTATTTGACTAATTAAATCTTAGACTATTCATGCAATTTCGATCACTAATTATCATCTACCTAGCATAATTTTATAATTATAAAAAGATTTGTGGTCCTATTTTAATTTTGTATGGTCCCCTACCATAATATAAATAATGACATGGAGGCCACATAGTATGTCAAACCTAAAATAATAACAAAAAAAAAAATGGGCATCTTTTGATATTACGACAAATTAAATTATTCTTTTATGCCAGAGGTCAAAATAGTAGCACTATAATTATAACTAGGTATATGAATTTAACCTCTTTCATATTTTTATTTGAAGAATAACTCATTTTTGACATAAATATTTTAATTATTTTAAATATTTATATGTATATTGTTTTTTAGAAAAAAATGGTTATTTTTATAAAAAAAAAAAATGAGAACACTTTTATCAAAATAAGACCAAAAAAGGACAACGGGTTAGATTTTCAAAATTGAGTTTTCAATGGTCTTTTTAATCAAATAACCCTATAATTTTTATAATTCTAGTATTTTCTCATATTAAAGTAAAAAATTCTCATTATCAAAAAAGAAAATGATTAATTTGTAAATTAAAATTAATATCTCAACTTTACGTTTCCCTTTTTATATTATCCTTTTAGCTATTTGTATGCCTCTTATTTCTCCTATATTTTGAAGAGAAGAAGAATAATTTAGATATACTATTTTATCTTAAGTTTATGTAATCATTTGTCCATAATATCAAATATGTAAAATTATCCACTCTCAACGTCTGAATTTATTTATTTATTTATTTTTAATTTTTAGTTTTTTATACCAACACAAAATATTTAAAAATAAATACCAAGAAAAAACAACTCATTGAGGAAGATTAGAGAGATAAGAAGGGTTACCTTGGTAGTTTGCAAGCAGAAGGCTGCCATCTGTAATGGAGATAGGATTTGTCTGGTCTTCCATTTTTCTGGCAATCAAACTCCTTCTCTATGAATGGACACTCCTTTGCATCATACAGAGGATATGAAGTATCATTCACCCAACTCCCTTCAAACAAATCACAACCCTCCTTATTTGGAAACCTCCCATCTACTTGGTAGAGAAAAGGGACTACCAACAACACTGCAACGATGGTGGCAAAAGAACCCATCGGAGAAGAACAAGAAAAAGAGAGAGATGAGGTTGGTGCAACTCACAATGTGTGTGACTGTATATATAACAAATGGGTATGAGGAAAAACCAAGGGTGGTTGTCATTTCATAGTGATTGGAGCGTTTGGATAATTAGAAAGTTTCAAAATGGGAAGAAAGTATGGGTTGGAAACCGTCAAGAAATTAATGGGAGTAAAATATGGGTTGGGAGGAATTCAGATTCCTTGCTTTACGGGGTAGATAAAAAAGGCAGAGGCAGAATCTTGATACTGCCTTTTTGGGTGGGAGCCCAATTGGAAAGCTAAATTAGAAGTTAACCGTTGAGCGTGTGTAGTGGGGGATAAGTCATACCGCAGGCTGTGTGACCTTTAATACAGTATTGAAACCCAATTTCTTGGGTAAGATAGTGTAGACCTTTGGGTCTCATCATTTGATTCCTAAGTTTTTTCATTTATTAAATAATTATACATTTATTTTATTTGCCTATATCCATTTATTTGTATATTCTTCTCATGAAGTATATTTGACCGTTTCATAAAATTTGATGGAAAATCTGAAAGAAAGAAAATTTAAAAAAAGTAAATAAAAAAAAAGTGAAAAAAAAAAAAGACTCAAAATTAATAAATTAAATTTATGTATTTTTTAAAATTTACTTCACTTATTTTCTTTCATTACATAAGGAGTAAATAACTTTAAAAAGTATAAGTTTTTAATTCATTTTAATTATATTTGATTTTTTTTTTTATAATGAAATCAAATATAAGAAAAACATTTTCTTTATAATAAACGTTTAAAAAAATAATTTTTTTCATATTTAATTTTATTATGAAAAATAGGAAAGAAAATAAAATATAATTAAAATTAGTTAAAAACTTTATAATTTAATTATAGTTAAAAGGATTAAATATCCTTGAAAAAATTAACGCTAATAATAAGGGTAAATCTTATTAGACCTTATTTGGGAGTGATTAAGATAAAAACACTTTTGTCAATAGTATTTTTATTAAAAAAAATTTATAGAAAATATTATAGTCTTTAGTAATATATATAAGGTTATTCGATTAAAAGGGTCTCTCAAAACCAGATTTTTGAAATTTAACCCCTATCATTTTTGGTATTATTTGAACAAAAATATCATTATTATTTTCTTTTGAAAATAACCATTTCTTTTAAAACCTACATGAAAAAACTTGAAATGAAAAATGACATTTATACTAAAAATAGATTACTTTTTCATAAAAAAAATATGGATAGAGTTAGATTTTCAATTTGAGATTATTTCATCCAATTTAACCAAATATTTCTATATTATATAATAAAATAATGATTTTAGGAAAAAAGGTATACTCAAATGCCACTTTTAGAATTAAATTTTTTAAACATTACCAAATATTTAATTCTTTCCAAAGAAAGTTCTTTGAAAATTTTGGAGATTAACCTCGAAAATGACTTGCGAACTTAGACTCAATTATTTTGTTTTCTTTATGGAATTAGGGGAAGCAACTGGGGAGAGCCCGATGCTCAGAATTGTGAAGGCCAAACACAACCAATGCAAGGCACAACATACCCAGGAGGCCAACATCCAACAGAAGTAGTAGTAGAGAAAGTTATAGAGACTATGGCAAATGTTACTACCTTGTCACAACTCAGAAAAGATGGTCATCCTTCTATGTAGGGACTTGGAGGGTATAGAGGCATGGACTGTAGTCAATGGTGTCTAGCTGCCGTTCCTGATACTTAGAATGAACTTCTATATGCAGCTCTTATTGGAAACTAGTAGCTTCTTCTTCTTTGAGGTCAGAGGAATGTTACTTCAATGTTAAAAGTTTGAACCAATATTTTCTGAACCAAATTTATCATCAACTCAAAAAAGTTATTCAATAGTTGGACCGGTGGTTGAGCTGTAATGAAACAACGTTATATAATTCATATACTATTAAAAATTAATAATTAATAATTAATAATTTTAAACACATTCCATCATTTTATCTTAACATTTATAGATTTTATAATTAGGATTTATTAAAATTTTAATATTTTTAATTTTATTAAATATACTTAACTTATAATTATTCTTGTAAAATAAGATTTAAATAATTTAAGTTGTCTGGATTTTAATAACTATATATTTTATTTTTTTTTAAATTATTAGATGTTTTATTTATATTATTTTGATATTTATTATTATCCTCTATAAATCATAAATCTTTATATTTTGAAACTATATTACATATTTTGAATACTTTTCTATACAGAGATATTGACACATCTCAATGGACTGCCCTTGGTCTTTCAAATTTCATTCCATGCATTACCTTGGGTTGTGTATGGCTTCGTCCTTTTAGAAGTCATAATTGAAATTAAGCCTTGAGTCAATAATCCTAACTAATCTTTAAAACTGTTTCCAAAGTAAGCACCCTTCCTATTCTAATTTCTCCTCACCGACATCACTTATACTTTAAAAGGGGAATAATAGAGAATGGTGAGCTTGACAACTCAATAAAGAAAAATAATTTAATAAGAACGATCAAGTATTGTATAAAATTAAATCCACCAAGATATCATTTTTTTACTTATAAAACTCAATTAACAAGTAAGCCCATTTATTTCAATAATTTAATTCACTTTAAAAAAAAAAAAAACATTTAACACTTTCAATTTAAAGATAAAACAACATAATACACTATGCATAATAATTCATACTCAAAAGAATTTTCACATACAAATATTTTACTCAAGTCCACTCGCAATAACACTAAGCCTAAATAGTGGAATATGTGTTTATTGGCTAGCCTCAAAATGTTCATTTTACCGGTGGATGAAACAGTTTCCAAAGATTAATAACACCCTTATTAGTTAAGGTTGTACTGCATCATTACCCCCACCAAAGTTATACCTCGTTAATAAGGTTATCTGGTCACCAAGGATAATTAAGATTAATAAGTTATCCCTTGTTGACCAAACAATTTCCAAAGATTAATAACACCCTTATTGGTTAAGGTTGTACTGCATCATTACCCCCACCAAAGTTATACCTAGTTAATAAGTTATTTAGTCACTAAGGATAATTAAGATTAATAAGTTATTTCTCATTGACCAAACAGTTTCCAAAGATTAATAACTCCCTTATTAGTTAAGGTTGTACTGCATCATTACCCCCACCAAAGTTATACCTCGTTAATAAGTTATCTAGTCACCAAGGATAATTAAGATTAATAAGTTATTCCTTGTTGACCAAACAGTTTCCAAAGATTAATAACTCCCTTATTAGTTAAGGTTGTACTGCATCATTACCCCCACCAAAGTTATACTTCGTTAATAAGTTATTTGACGTTGACTAAACAGTTTTCAAAGATTAATAACACCCTTATTAGTTAAGGTTGTACTGTATCATTACCTTCACCAAAGTTATACCTCGTTAATAAGTTATCTTGTCACCAAGGATAATTAAGATTAATAAGTTATCCCTCGTTGACCAAACAATTTCCAAAGATTAATAACACCCTTATTAGTTAAGGTTGTACCGCATCATTACCCCCACCAAAGTTATACCTCGTTAATAAGTTATTTGGTTACCAAGGATAATTAAGATTAATAAATTATCCGATAACTAGAATTTCCAAAATCATTATAATAAGTTAAATGATAAAATTTACTTGATTAATCACAAATATATTAGAACATTTTATTAAAGCATTTTAAAATAAAAATAAAAATAAACAAACTTAATATAACATTAAGATTTATAAAATTATATATATATATATATATATACATGATTATATAATATCACATTATTTGTATTATAAAAGAAGGAATATTATTTACTATAATAATATATCTCATAAAATATAAATTATATAAAATTTTACTTTTTTTCACAATTATTTAACTTAAAATCAAACAAAATTTTATAAATTTGATTTCTTTTAAAATAATTTTCACTTTTCTTAATCAAACATATTTTCAAGAAAGGAAAAATAGAAAATTAAAACTAAAATAAAGATATAAAGTTAAAACTAAAAAATCTTTTCAAATTAAACACAACTTAATTATTAAAATTAATTTTCAAACATTAAAATATCGATATTCCACATTTCTAAAATTATCATAACAAATTTTAATTTCTCTATGAATAAAATAAAATATTATTAGATAATATCTTTGATGCATGTAAATATTATTTATTGATTAATAACATATTATGAATTATTAGTATAGTATGTAATTTTATATATTATTTTAATTAATTTAAGTCATTTATAAAATGTTTAATAACATATTGTGAATTATTAGGCGCAATGACTGTTATGGACCAATAGAAGTTGCATCAGAAAGGGGAAGTGATAAGATCTTAATCTGTCAGAAGCCATGTCCCATGAAATTAATCCATACAAACTAAAATCTGGCATCAGATCTTAAATCCAAATTGCAAAAAATTTCTCCTGTCTTAGCAGCCGTGCATTTTCCTCCTCTTCGTTATTAAAGGAATCCGAAGGTAACTCTGCAGTACGACAAAACTGACACCATTAAAGCAAAAACTCAAATTAAAAAATTCACCAGAACTCTGTTTGGGTGCTGAGAAAATTTGAAACAAAAGAAAGTAAAATCTTTAGTTTGAATTCTTATTCCGATAAATAATAAACAATAAGCAACCAAATTCATTTTATCATCTTTCCTCCGTTTTCTCGTCAACCAAACTGAAACTCGTAAAAAAATGGAAAGGAAAATTTACCTGCTTTCGCTCCCTGGACCTGGCTGCCCCATTCTCTATTCTTGATCATCCGCCGCTGCTTTTTGCTGCGTCGCCTTATCCACCGGGTCCTCCACCACCGTCCTCTTTCCTCTTTCAGCACCAATAACTCTTCCATCAATGCCATTCCCAAGGGCCACCGTTGCGCCATCAACACTCTGCGCTTGCATCTGCGGCGCCTGAAAATGTCCGTTCGTCATCACATCCACACTGTAAATCCGTGCTCCTCCCGTCACCGGAATCCCCACATCTTCCTTTCTCACTACCCCAGCCTTGGTCAGAAACTCCTCCAGAGTCATACACTCTAGATCCTCCCCTGCACCTCCCCGCCCCTGATCACTCCACGCCACGCTCTCCTTAAACAACTCATCTACGCTCTCCTTAGACAGCGACCCTCCCTCGCCGCCCCCGCCAACCCCGTCTCTGCTGTTCCCCGCCGCCGTAGAGAAACTCTCCAGGGAGAGGTTGTCACCGTGGATGCTCTTAAGTAGGTCGTCCATACTTATGGACCCAAAATTCTTACTCTGATCGCTCTGGATCCGCGATCGTTAGTGAACATATATAGATGACTGGCGCGGCAGTTCCGAATTCGTCGACGTTCACGCCATCACCTCAGACGACTCCATAGCTGAATCCGCGGATTTCTAGGCCTTCCAAGATTTCAGTCTCTCCCTCTCACTTCAATTTCTAGGGTTGGAAAACTACGTGCAAAATTTTGAGCTCCACTTCTCACCGTCATTATCGCGGTCAGTTTGAATCTGTCTACTCCGCTCTGCCACGGTTTCCAGTGAGAGAAACCGTGCTTTAGAGAGAGAAAATCCGAAAATGCCGAATACGGGTGACCGACCGGTCCGACCGGTCAGACCATCTTCAACACCACTTCCGATTTTTGGCCTTTTGGCAAAATGGGCCAAGCCTCCCTCACGGCCCAATATCCAAAATGGGCCACCTTTCAACGTTAATATATCTGCATGGTTTCATCATTAGTTTGAATGGTTTCTAAGTTTATGAACCATGGATGTGAGTTTTTGTAAGATTAAAAATATGTTTGGCTCTTGGAAAATATGATGTGGAAAAAAAAAATTTTAAATGATTTTATTTTAAATTCCGATGTTAGGAAAAGAAAGTGCAAAGAAAAAAGTATTAATACAATGTTGAGTTCTTATAAAGTATTAAGAAAAGAAAAAAAATATTAAGTAACATAATTTTGTCATATTACATTTATAATTAAAAAAATGTGGAAGAAAATTAAAAATAATTAAAATTAGTTAGAAATTTATACGTTTTTAAAATTATTTAATCTTTGAGCCAAAGAAAATTAAGTTAATGGATTTAAAGAAACATGTAAAAATAGGGAAAATACTAGAAGATTTTTCTCCATATTTTCTTTTGATAAAGATAAAGCTAAGATTTGAAAGGTTGTGATTTATTGGCGAAATAATTTTACCTTGTTTACCATCAGGGCAAATCTACCCTCAATTATATAAATGCACAAAAATTTATATGTTAAAGACCATTATAAAACCAAAAGATTAAAAGAATATTTTAATAAATTTATTAATTCTCATTCTTTTATTTTAAAATTTCATTTAATTGATTGTTAAAAATATTAAAATTATCATTATAATTTTCTTAAGAGATCTTTTTTTTTTTTTTTTTTATGTCATTTATATGATAACCAAATATGCAAATATAAATAAAAAAATCATATATCATAAATAGATTATAGTTTTAAATATAAAATATATTTTCAAGTTGAACTTATTATTATCAAATGTCATAATATCTTTGTCATAAAATATGATGAGATAAAGATTCATCAAAACTCGTAAAAATGTTGGGAAAAATCTAGGAAATGACATATATATATATATCAAAACCGATATTTTTATCATTAGATAAAGTTATAACTTGAGCAAGTTAAACTCACACTAAATCTACATATCAATATGTCCAACCTATGCCAAACTTAATCCAAGATCAGGCTATATTAGATATATTTGATTCTATAACGAGCTATGCATAAGGATGTGGAATATTGCTATATGGTAAATGTTTAACTCTTTATTTAATTTGTTTGAAGAAAGTAGTATGAGAGGCATTATATGATGGGGCATTCTATTCAAGTCTTTTATATAAAGGTTTACAAATGATTCTTAAATCTTTAAAGTAATTAGATACATAATTTGAATATCGTAAATAACCTTTTTTTGGATTTGTTTGGAATAGTTTAAATTTCATAGCCCAAAAATCTAAATTTTTGTTTCGAATAGTTTCATTTTTAAATCAAAGCATGTCATTCCATTATCTTTTATTAAATTGAAAAACTTTTTTAAATGTACAGAATGTTTTTTCAATGACATAGAAAAAACCAGAAACATTATCGATGTAAACAATAATAAATTTGAAATGAAAATTAAAAATATTATTTATTATATATTTTTAAATTCAAAAAAAGTGTTTTTTTTTAGTCCAAAGTGTATAACATTTCATTTGTAATGATCAAATAAAACTATAAAAGTAATTTTGTATATATCTTGTTCTTTAATTTCAATTAGCCAAAATCCTGATTTCATATCATATTTTGAATTAATAATTGCAGTATAAAGTTTTTTTGAATAAATCTTGTTTGTTAAGAATCGGATATCTAACCCATTGTAGTACTTTGTTTAAGGGTTTGTAGTTAATGATTAGCCTAGGTGCACCACCTTCTAATTTTTCAGCATTTTATACATAAAACGCAACACAACTCCAAAAAGACTTTGAAGATCAAATTAATTTATTTTTCAATAAGGAATATAGTTCTTGTTTGCAATATTCTAAGATTTTTTCACTCATATGTATGGGTCTAGTTTTGGTAGGTATTTTAGATTCATCAAAGTCTTTAACATGGTAGACTAAGTTCATGTTTCTTTCTTTTCCAAGAAGTATAGGCAAGATCAAAACAAATTTCTTTTTGAAATATTTTGAATTTCTTTTATTCTCTATTAAACATTTTCCTCCAAAAGTAGTTCTTCTATCTTCTTATATTTAATTTCTTTTTACAAAAAATTTGTATGAGTTTGTTTATTTGTTTTTTTTAAATCTACATTTTTATTTATTGAGTCTCTTTGAACCCGATTTATTTGTTTTTGAGGCAGTGGATATAAAAAAGGAAAAAAAATTTGAATTTCCTAATATGATAATTTTGGCTCCTTCTTGACTTGAAAAGGATAGAGTACTATAATAAAAAGGCTTTCTTTATTACTTATACCTCATTCTATTAATCTTAAATGGTTATAGGCTTGTGAATAGTTTTAAATCTATTAAATATTTCATCTATAATATATTGATTAGATTTAGAATCTTAAAGTTTAATTATCTTTTTTATAAGATTTAAAGTACGTTTGAGAGTTATTTTAAAAAATGTTTTTAATATTTTTAATATTTGAATGATAATTTTTTTTTAAGTATTAAAAATATTAAAAGTGTTTCATAAAATCATTATCAAACAAGTTCTTAAAAGCTTGAAGTGGATACAGCCATAGAAGTAAGGATGATGATGTGAAGTGGGAAAGCGGTGGAAGAAAAGCTTCAAGGTGAGAAAGTAACAAGAATATGGAGAGAGGGGGAGAGGGAGAGGGAGAGGGAGAGAGAGAGAATGGTGGGAGAAAAGAGAGGATAGAGAGAGGACATGAAAGGTGAGGAAAGCAGAATCACGGATCCGCTAAATAACAAAAACAAGACAGCCTCTCATCTACAATCTGCTTATTCACGGATCAACCTCTGCTCATTCACGGATCAACCTCTAGTCGTCCCTGGACCCATGTCCCCAATGAGCAATGGTCAACAACCCTTTTCCTTTTTGTCTCTCTTTTTTTTTTTCTCTCCCACTTCTAATTCACTTCACCACTTTACAAGTTACCCCTCCTGCAATTTCCAATCAATCATCAATAATTATGGACTAACTTGGTAAAGGTGTTAGCCTCTACCATTAATTGATTCTCTTGAATGGGATTTGTAGGCAGCGTGAATGGTGGAACCCTCAGCAGAAATAATGCAAAGTAGTTAACATGAACCCATGGGCGTTCATGTGGGACCTCCAGGTTCCAAGAATGAAGAAGCATAAACTTGGAATAAAATTCTGGTTAGAAATTTGAAATATTTGAAATATATTTTTAATATTTTTAAATATGTTTTAGTAGAAATTATATCTAGTCTTTATTTTTAATCATTTTACATGATTGTATAATTATTTTTTAAAATAATTATAAAAAAATAAGTGAAAATAAATTAAAACAATTAAATGATATTTTATGAAAATATATTTTGTTTTCCATTTTTAATAATAAAAAATAAAAAATATTTTTCAAAAAAAACATTTGATCTTTTGAGTTTCTCAAATGTTGTCATTTTGCTTTCGAATCCTCTATTTTATCTATAACATAAAAAGACATTTGTTTTTTTACTTTTGAAGAAATCATATTATTTTGTATGAACAAGCACTTGCACCTTCACATTTATTCTGATGATGAGACTCTTTAAGACTACAACCTTCACTTAATGTTTCTTGAGTTATTAAGTATCTAATTATCTTCTTTTGATTTAAATTATTTATTTTTATTTTTTTTCTTTAGGGTTTTTATTGATCATTAAACTAATCATTTGTTCTTTAATTTTGTTACTTATTTCTAGAGCATTTATTTTATTTTTTTAATTGATAATTTCTTGCATAATCTCCCACTTTTTCACATTTGTAGCATAATTAATTTCTTCTTTGGGTTTGGTTGGCTCGAGGGTTTCGATTTGTTATTATTAAAAAAAAAAATTGAAAATTTTGGTTCCTTTGTTTGTTTTTAATTTCTATTATTATTTTTTTTTTGTAACTTTATTTTTCTCTTTTGAAGAGGCTATTATAGTATAATATATATAGTATAAACAAAATTTTTCTAATTCTTTTTAACCATCTTATTATTCCTTTTTTATTTGATTTTTAAGTTTAAGGTTTATATATAAGACTGATCCTCATGGTTCATAAAAGTAATTAATTATCCATAGGTTAATAACTCATAAGAAATTCTTCCAATATATATGTTTCTAATTCTTTGTCTAACATTTTACACAAATAATATTGGTAATCCTGATATAAATTTTTTTCTTTCTAATAATGGCTTTCACAAACTGATCTTGTCATAATTTTGATTAACAACTATTTATTTGAATTTATTTTTCATTAATTTAACGTTCAATTATTATTAATTTTTTATTTTGAATTTTGAATTTTTTAAAATTTAATAAATTACAACTCTATAAGACATGTTTATTGTAATTTATTTTTCATTAATTCAAGATAATTATGTTTACACATACACAAGACAATTATACTAAATGTATAAATATTTTCATATTTTTATTAACATCCATAAAAAGGCACTACAGTCTAGTACAACTAAAACAAATACCTTAATTATTTGGTACAAATGTCTTATACACATGTGAAAATATAAAATAAAAAAAATTATATGTGATATTTATACTAAACAATATTTTTAATGATATAAAAAACAAACAAAGAAAATAAAAAAAAATACTTAAATATATTCACAAGAGTTAGACTTGTACGAGCCTTATATATACAGTACAAATGTCTTGTACATTTACTATAAGTTCCTTGTATTAGTGCGAAAATATAAAAAAAAAGAAAATAAAATTATATTTGACATTAATTCATGTGAAACAATATTTTTAATAGTTTTATATATTTAAAAAAAAAAAAAAACTACGAGAATCAAGAAAAATATGCTAATAAAAATGTGTGAATGATAAAAGGACATTTTTGTCCAAAAAATTTCATGGACTTCATAATAATTATGCAAACTTTAACCCCTTTGAAATCATTTTGAGCCTCATCTTCCTCGAGTATGATTGTCCTCTTTTTCGTCTTTCGAGGTAAACATTAAACTTTAATGATCACAATTATTGGGCAGGCTCAATAATTGAGTGCAGATATTTACATGGGTTTGAGATAGCTCATCCTATAAAATATCTGAATCATATGGATGGAAAGGAAGTCCACGAACTCTCTAGTTGCTGATATTTTTTGGAAGAAGATTTTTATCCAGTACAAACTGCTTCTTAAATTCATTTCTTCTGCAGTATAGCTGAGCAACATTTTGGATTTTGTGTTGGGAAAGAGATGGAGAAGCAAGCGGCAAGGCGTAGAATCAACTTGATTGCAGGTCACTTTGTTCCCACTGATGACTTATCAGCCAGCCATGTCTTCCCTATGGTATTACTTCTTCTTCCTTTGCTTGTTTTTAAACTAGTAGTGTTGGGTTCAGTGGGTTGGAGGTTTTTGTTTGCTTGGAGGACTCAAAAGTTCAATTGCTTTTCCTTTTCCTGAATTTTCTCGACACCCAAACAGCTCATATCTTCTTTTTGGTCATATGGGGTTATGATTGTTTTCATCATTGATACCAATTTATTTACTGCTGCGGAAATTTTTGTACTGGGTCATGGCAGGTTTTAGGTTTAAATGAAATCATTTTAAACTCTTATGTGCTTTAAGTAGGAAAATTACCATTGGAAACTGGCAAAGAGAAGAAGATCTAATGGCTACTTTATGCTGGGATTGATTCTAGGCTTTTCAAATAGATAAGCCAAATTGCTATTTTCAAATTGAGGAATTCATAACTTCTATAGCTATCAATTTTGGGGTTTCTCCAATATATTCAGTATGATTAGATGAAGGTGAAGTCATTGATCATTTGTCTTTCTTCTCTCAGAATTGCAGCAGCAGCTTAAACTCTGCAATCCGAAGGTGTGACAATAGAACGTACTTTGCACGCCAAGGATCGAGCTCTCAAGGTTGTTTCATGAGGCAGGTTTCAACTGAACAGGTACTCAATAGATTTGTTCTCTGCGCTCCTTCATGTTGCTCTGTTAATTTTCCGGAAACTGATTCAATGCTGCTTGTTCATTCTGTGTTCTGAAAAAATCTATCAGGGTAGCTTCCCAAATGAGTCTTCCAATACTTCCCAAACACCCTTGTTTTCTAAACCTGCTGGGGTGGAACCCAGCCTCTCATATGTGGGATCCATCCAACCTCTGCCACAAGACTCCAATCGAGCAACTGACCCTGCCAAGTTTGCTAGGCCTAGTCAACGAGTAAGCAGAGCAAAGCAGTTCCGATCCAAGAAGAAAATACATGCTTCTGAAGGTAATGGTAAGTAGCTTCTTGAGGCAGGTCTGAACCCTGCTTTAAGGAAGCTACAACTAGCTTTTTTTTTTTTTTTGTAGTTGTAGTGTTTGATATGATGAGTACTAGATTAATGGATTGAAGTTAACTGAGCTGTTCTGAGTAGGAATTGAGTGGTCTCCAAGGATGGATGTTGCAGAATCAGGATGCAACTATGTTGTGACAGTTGAGCTTCCAGGAGTCGGTACGAATGACATCAGAGTAGAGATTAACAGCCAAAAGTAAGATTTACTATGAAGATTCGCATCAGTATATTCAAATATTTGAATTGAGCTCGAATGCTGCAACCAGCATACACACGAATACACAATGCACTTGACTAATTGCCTGTTTTGCACATCAATCATATTGGATTAGGTTCAATTTCTTCACCTAGCTATACCATATGATTATGATCTTGAAATCTTTGAATCTAACATATAGTATGTGACAGCCTAACTGTGACGGGTAAACGCTCGACCCAGTGGTGGAAAGTGGCAAGTTGCTCAAACAACTCAATCCCAGCATACCACAAGAGGGAGATTTTACAAGGGCCATACCAGGTGGTGTGGACATTGCCCTTCAATGCCAACAAAGACAGGGTCTCAGCTCAGTTTGTGTAAGTCATACCTTCACATTCTCTGTATAAATGTATTATTTTAAAAAATAATTCTATTCATCTACACGAGCAAAAGTATAAAGTTGACTTGTACAATTACTGATGGTGATGGGTGGTGTTGGTGTGCAGGGATGGATTTCTGCAAATTACAATTCCTAAACTTTGAGAATGGGTGTGGGTGAATACATGGGCATACACACTATATCTGTATAAATGAACTGTTTTCTTATCAGCATCATGTATTACTTGTTATATGTGCGAGTATTGGGGACCCAAAATTATTGTCATACTAGTAATGGAAAAATAAGTGGTAAGAGTACTATGAGCCTTTCATTAGTCTTACATTAATAAGTTTAGAATTTTTGGTTTTGGATCTGCAATTCTATTAGTTTAGTTTATCATAAAAAATCAGTGGGAATTGAATTATAGTGAAATTTTTTAAAAAATTTATGTATAAAAAACTTCTAATTCTCTGTTTTGAAGCAAAATAAAATCCAAAAAAGGTTAGTGAACAAAGATTTCTTAAGTTGTTTATTGTATGAATTTTTAATGTTACCTATATACATTGTTTATAACAATTTGATATGGAATTGAAGCTCCATGAAAAAGAAATTTAGGACTTGTTTTGAATTATTTTTTAAAATAAAAAATTTCTTAAAATTGTTTTTGAAAGTTCGTAGGTTTTGATTATGAAATACCTAGAGGATGTAAATAGGTATTAATTCCTTTTTAATTGAAATTTTTTATTTTTAGTTCCTTGTAAATCGTTAGATACAATCATTAGAAATTAATTAAATAAGATACAACGATTTTTATGTCAAAAATCACTTATAAAGTCTCACGAAGATTGTGTGAATGTAAAAACCGTAGAGTTATATATTGTAAGCATAAATTCGTCATTAAAAGGAAAGTACACAAATTTACGTGTTGGATGTCTCTTTTCTACTTGATAAGAAAAGCAAGATTGAGATTGGAGAAGATTCAGAGGGATTTTCTATGGGGTGGGGGAACTCTCGCTTAGAAGCCATACCTTGTTAGGTGGAACTTGATTTGCTTGGATAAAAAGAAAGGTGGGTTGGATGTGAGAAATTTAGCTCTGATGAATAGTGCTCTCTTATGTAAGTGGAATAGGCAATATGCCAATGAAAGAGAGGTTTTTTGGAGGCGAGTCATTAGTCACAAGTATGGTGAAGAGGAGAGGGTATGATGCACTCGAGAAGTAAGTGGGAGATACGATGTTGGGCTTTGGAAAACAATTAGGAAGGAGTGGTTGTTTTTAAATGGTAGGTTGACCTACCGAGTGGGTAATAGGTAGTGGGCAGAGAGTAAGATTTTGGACGGACAAGTGGTGTGAAAATGAGCCACTTTGTGAGTCCTTTCCCTCTTTATTCTCCATCTCTTTGTCTAAGAATGCTTGGGTATCGGATGTTTGGAATCCCATTAGTGATGGGGATGGTTGAACTCTTTTTTCGCAAAGGCATTTAATGATTAGGAGATCAAGGCGGTGGAGCATTTTTTGCATAAGATCCAAGTCTTTCGGGTGTAAAGGGAGGAGGAAGATAGAGTGTTCTAGATAATATCAAAGTGTGACGCTTTCTCAGTCAAGTCTCTTTATTCTATTTTGGAACTCGGAGGTTCTTCTTTGTTCCCCAGTGATAGTATTTGGAGGGTGAGAGTGCTTCCTAAGGTAGCATTCTTCGCTTAGGAGACTTCTTAGGGTAAAGTCTTAACTTTGGAGCAACTTCAAAGGAGGGGGTTCTTTTTGGCAAACAGGTGTTTTCTATGCCTTTCTGAAGTAGAAACGGTAGATCACCTTTTACTTCATTGTGTTAAGACGTGAGTCTTGTGGAATCTTCTTTTCTCTCTTTTTGGTGTGACTTGGACTCTATCGTGTACAATGAAGGAAACTCTTCTTAAGTGGCATGGAGCGTTTGTGGGGAAAAGTCGTAAGAAGGCTTGGCAAATGACCCCCTTATGTATTTTTTGGTCAGTTTGGAAGGAAAAGAATTTTTTAGCTTTTGGGAATGAGGAGTTTTGGCTTCAAAGACGGAAATATTCTTTTGTATGTAATCTTTGGTCTTGGGCCAAGGGTTCTTTAGTTTTGAACCCTTTTTCTCTTGTAAGTTTTTTAGATTGGTTAGACTCTAAGTAAGGGAAGGTGGTGTATTGATTTCCCTTCCCCTTAAGAGTGTGTCTTTGGCCTTGTTTGTATACTCCTTGTATACTTTGAGGGCATTGTTTTTGGTGTTTCCTCTTTTCGTTGAATATACATCATTTTATCTATCAAAAAAAAAAAAAGTTATCTCTAAGTACCTATACCAGTCTTCATCCACGATACTAACTGGTAGACTACCTTAACACCTAAAAAGATACGGATCTTTCATGAACCAAGAAATGAGACCCACTAAAGTTGTGAGACTACCTCAACACCTAAGAAGATATAGATCTTTCACGAATCAAGAAATGAGACTCACCAAAGTTGAGAGTTTTGGGATGCAGAAAAGTTGATAATCTATTTTTTGAAAGTTTGCATGAAGTAAAAAAAAAAAAAAAAAATCCTTTATGACATGGTATTTAGTGCGAAAGATCCTCAAGTGGATGAAATATAACATTTTCCAAAAATTTATTTACTAAAAAAATAAAAAGAATTATCTCTAGAATTCTTGAGAATTCTAACTCAAGAGCTCTTAAGCACTCATGAAGAATTTTAAAACCAATTTAAGAAACATTTTAGCCCAATTAAAAACCTAATGTCCACTTTATATCATAATTTATCTTAATTAACCTTTCTTATATCTCTCAACACTTCCTATCATTCTGAATTGATCATATAGCAACCTTGAATCTTCATAGGAAAGTAATACACAATCCACTAAAAAAGGTCATAAATCAAGATAAATGTTAGTTAGCTTAAACTAGGCAACTTAATGCACTTACCCCTTCATAATTTTTGTGATATAAACCCCACCATACTCTTCAACGTTTGATAATTCTCATTCTTTGAGTTTGTGAGAGAGATCTGCATGTTGTTGAGTGTTAAGATAGTCCACTAAGTGCACAAAACATGAAAAAGACTAATATAATAACTAGAAAGTAAAACTTAAGGATAGCATCCATCAAGCAGATCTATTTATTATGTGTTCTACGGTCTTTAAGTTCGTGTTTTTTACATCTACATGGTCTCTAACATATTTTGTTTATGAAATGCCTTGAGGTGAATAGGTAGTTTTTCCTCCCCAATTTTTTATTACTAAATTTAAAGATAGAATATTGGGAAATATTTACGTAAATTCTAATTGTCAATTGATGTTGATGATATAACAAGTAAAAAGAAGGAATAATAAAATGACTAATTAAAGAGTGTATGTATTTTAAATTATTTTTAAATAGATCAAAATAATATTAATTTAAAAAATTTGAAGAAGATTATTTTTTCTATATATTTTAATATTAGTGAATTAAAACCCAAGTTTTTTAGAGAAACTTACGAGGATAATGTATTTTATTTTATTTTATTTGATGATCATGAGAAAGTAGGAAATTATTCACAAATAAAGCAAAATTTTAAATTTTAAAATATAGGGAAAAAGGAAATAGAAACTTTTTTTTTTTTTTAATTCTTTCACTAACCAAAAAAAAAAAAAATTCTATCCAAAACCTTTCTAAAAAAACCCAACCAACCATTATAAAATAAGTTTCAAAACTTTAAACAAATAAAAAAAAATCAATTAGCCTTATTTTCTTGGACGACAATTATGTAGTTTTGTGTTCTATTTAGTCATTTATTATTTAAACATTTGATATATATTAGACTTTTTTTTCATAAAATTTGAAATTTTAATACTAAAATGGTGTTTATTTTTTTTAACTTTTGCTAAAAGCAATTTATATTTCGTTTTTTTTTTTTTTTTTTCATTTTTCTTACTTATTTCTTACTTTTAATCATTAAATAAAAAAAGTTAAAATATTTGACTTTTTTTAAATACTAAAATTAACATATTGATTTTTTTTAATATTTTAATATTCATTAAAAATAAAATATCAAAAAAACAAGCAACTCAGTAATTAATATTATTAAGTATTATTTAATTTTAAGTTCTAATCTAAAATTAAGATAAAAATAAATAAATACCCGATTGGACAATATGTGAATTGAGAATTTTCTTACAACAAAAGTAGTAATAAAAAGGGTGATAGAAATTTATAATTTTTATGTTAAAATTTTAGTAATTGATAAAAAGGTTAAAATTCTTATATTATTTTTTGAGATTTAATCCTATGAATTGATTTACTCACAAAAGAATTATAATTATTATAATTTTTTTTAATTTAAAAAAAATATTTATAAGATATTTACAATATGGGATGGTAGTGATTTAATCAAAATAAAGATGGATAATTAATAATTAATAATTATTTATATTGAGAGAGGAAAATTGTTCTCATGATTTGTTTCCTTTTTTTTTATCTCCACTAAATCTAAAAATGGAAATGGCCACCCACTTCTCTCACTCGAGGCATCAAGAAGCCGTTTTCTGAAGTTGCCCTCCGGACGAGAGAATCCCTAACAAAAACCCTATTTTCCTCTGCCACTCTCAATCCTCGCAGGTACTAATCTAATCATGTTATTATTATTATTTTTTTGCAACTCCCGTTTGATTCCCAAGAAAATCCATCCCCCATTTGATTTCCGGGAAAATTCATCCTCGTTTGATTTCCGAGAAAATCCATGCAAAACCCCCAAGGAGAACCAAAAAAATTGCGCTTTTTTTTTTTTTTTTTTTTTTTTGCTCCCTGTGTTTTCTGGATCTGTTCTAGGGGTCTCTTTGCTTTTATGCCATTGGATTTAAATTTCACGAACCCTAAATCCACGGTTTTTTGAGCCAGGGCTGAAGAACACAACCTTTGCCTGCAAATCATGATCAGATTACCAAATAGCAACTTATGTTTTTTGTTAAATTGGACAGATTTTGTATTTGGATCTCAACATGTCCGGAGAAGAAGAGGAAAACGCCGCGGAGCTCAAAATTGGGGATGGTAAGGGTTTTTTTGTCGATGTATGTTGTTTTGGTTATTATTGGCATGAAATTTTACATATTTTTAATAATATTTTATTGCAATGATTTTGTGTAGAGGTGGACTTGGTGGCTTGATGTATGTTGATATATGTGTTGTTCACCATTACATGCTATTTATGTATTTATTTATTTGGTGATTTTTTTTTTTTTTTTGCAGAATTTTTGAAGGCCAAATGTTTGATGAATTGTGAAGTAGCTGTTATTCTTGAACATAAGTATGAACAGCTTCAGCAGATGTCTGATGATCCATTGAATCAAGTTTCTCAGTGAGTATTTAACCCGTGTATATATTTTAGACCAACGTTAAAAGGGTTTATGTGCATGTTTCTCTGAATTCCATTGTTTGTCCATTTCTCCCCACCAACAATTGCAATATGTCTGAGATGGGATCGAATGAGTCTAGGAGGTCTAGGCTAAAGCTTCCTTTATGATAAGCAAATGCAACAGACTCCGCATTATGACTATAGATTCAGCATTATGCAATAAGAGGTCCAAAAGCAATGAAATGGTACAAATCAACAAGTTGAATTGTAACATATAAATGAATAAATTGGTCTCAAAGCAAAACTTCTCAAAGAAAAAGGCCCAGGAACTGTCAATCTCTTTTGGTATGTACTTAGAGAAGCATTCCACACCATGGCTAGTTGATACACAAGATCCCTGCCCCAGGCCCAAAACTTGGCTTTTCTAATCACAGGAAGTTCCCTGCTTGGTGAATGGATATACGTCATACCATTGCCTCAGTGACACACACCAGTCATCAATTGTTTGGTAGAACCCTTCATGACTCACACAAGCTGCACATTAACTTTGTGCCTTTGTGGCTTAAATTTGTTAATTAACTTTAACTTGTCTGCCTTTCTCATTAAGGGATTGACAAAAGTTTCTGAAACTTCTCGGGCAAAACTCTACTAGAAAGCCAAATGCTTCTTTCTGTTGTTTCAGAGGAACATATATGCTTCATTTTCTGAAAACTTTCCTTACAAAATGTTTTGTACATAATTTATTTTTGAACATCTATATTTTCTCAATTTTTATTTTAAAAAAAATTAAATCATGTGAGCACTAATTTAAACATGGTTTCTTCTTAATATGTTGATGGTGTGTTGAGTAAATGATGGCTGTTGCAGTTGCCTCATTTTTCATTTATTCCAATGTTGCCTTCAAATTTGACAATATTTTATCCATGACTTCCTTCATATGAAATTTCTGTAGCTGTTTGTTAGCTCTATCTGCTCTTTATCCCGCTCTATGTTCTTCTGGAACTTGGATGAATGAGTTGAACTGTCAAGTATCTAAAAAGCTGCTTCAACTCTATTAGGACATCTGTTCTTTCTTTGAGGTCTTCACTTAAAAAAAAACTTTAATTGGGTACTACAATTTCAGGGAATTAATATCATACAATCCTTACACTCAATTGATATCTGCTATGAGAGACGCTACCTAAGTACTTAATCTTCTATGCCTATGCTTTTTTTTACCAAGTAACAGACCATATATTCTGGGAAGTACTCAGCTCCATTTGAGTTCTGTGATTGTATTTGTTAATTTTTTTCATTTAGCAATAATGTCTGGATTTAGCAATTTTGAAAGGTTAGGATCTTGTTTTTACGTTTTAAACTTTAGTTCCCTTTTTCCAACAGTCTTTATGATATTAACTCCATATTTATGAAAATCTGAGCTAACCAGCTAGCTAGTTAGCATGAGAAAGAGGGAGAGTCCGTACATTCACAAAGACATTCACAAAGAGTTGTATGGTTTTAAATCTGTGAGTCTCTCGCTAACCTCTGCTTCTCTTCCCACTTCAGAGTATTTGAAAAGTCACTACAGTATGTGAAACGCTTCAGCCGTTATAAGAATCCTGATGCTGTTAGACAAGTTCGAGAAATTCTGAGCCGATACCAGTTGGCTGAATTTGAGCTTTGCGTTCTCGGCAACCTCTGCCCCGAAACTGTGGAAGAAGCTATTGCCATGGTCCCATCTATCAAGGTAAATTTATTTGGACTCAACATGTGGCTTTCCACCTGTGTGTATTTGATATTTGCTGGCTTAAAAATATGCTAGATAGACATTTATTGAATCTACAATTGAAACCCTCTGTATAAACCTTAAGAGGTAGCTTAGTTAGTCCGGCTTTGGGTTTGCTCCTCAATGGTCACCAATTTGAGTCCCCTCAGGGCCACTGAAGGTTTTACTTGGTCGTTAATTTCAGGGCCCCGTAGGATTAGTCGAGGTGCGCCTAAGCTGGCCCGGACATTAACGGTTATAAAAAAAAAACCCTCTATATTTAGAATGTTATATTTTAATCTTCCATCATGTTAAACTTTAATGCACCCTAGGTTTGTTTAATTTACATTTTTATAAGTTGCGAATTAGCAAAACCTATTAAAGATTGATATTTGATTAGAGTCTCTATGTCATGCAGACGAAAGGTCGGGCCCATGATGATGAAGCAATTGAGAAAATGTTGAATGACTTGTCTTTGATCAAGAAATTTGAATAGTAGCCTCTTCATATTTAGAAGCTCTTTTTATGTATCATGTACTTGCAGCCTAAGTTTTGAAGAATTTGTTGTTTTATAAGTCAAATATTTTATGATGATAAATAACAGTGGGATCTTACTATTGGATATTGCTGGATCACAGTTTCAATTTTGCCCACAATATGGGTAGTATATGTTATCCTGGCACATGAGACCAAAAGTCTTACGTATTTTTTGTGTCAAAGTCCCAAGTCTGACTGTTAGATGATGATCATGTGCCTCCAATATCTGGCTTCGACCAATACTCTTCTAGATGATTTCTGGTTTCTTAAAAATTATTTTATTTGGTTAGACTTTCAAGGTGAATGGAAAATTATAATCCTAGTGGGAAATTTCCTACAAGTTGTTGTATATGAGCATGATATATATACAAAATATTATCATAAATCACAATCTCTTTTTCAGAAAATGTAAGAAGCATACCAAAGATACCTTGATGTTAATTTATACCGATACGGATGACTAAAACATTATTCATCTTAATGAATAAATAAGTCATCTTAAATTACATTTTTATTTATTTATTTTCTAAGTAGAAGTGAAAAATAATTTAAAAAATAAAATTAAATTTAAAGTGAATAAATTATTTCTATATATTATTTTAAACTTATTTTATTTATTTTTTATTTTTCATAATAAAATCATAAAATCATTTTTTTAAATATTTTTATCTTTATTTTTTTGGGGAAAAGTTAGGGTTTGTTTGAAATTATTTTTAAAAATAGTTTTTTATTTTATAAAATAAAAAAATTGAAAAACATGTTTGACGATCAAAAATTATTTTTTATTTTTTATTTTTTAAAAATAAAAAATACGATATTTACAGATAATTTTTTTTAGTTATTTTTAATTATTTTTTTATTTTTTAAAAATAATTATATAAATATATATAATGATTAAAAATAAATTTATGGATATAAAAATAATTTTTAAAATATATTTAAAAATATTTTAATTTTTAAATATACTTTTGTTATAAAATATTATAGAACCGTTTTTAGAAATTATTTTTAAAAATAATTTTTTAAAACTATTTTTAAAAACAATTCTTTTAAAACTGTTTTTAATAACTGTTATTAAATAAGTCGTTAATTTTTATTTTTTTCTTTCCTTATTATTAGGTTGAAGAAAAGTTTGCATATGAATAAGGGAAAAAGAGATGAAATGAAGGGTGAATAGGATGGCAAGGAATTGTTGATCACAAACAGTGTTCCACGATGATGATAATTGATGAGAGGGAAGGACTAAGACTAAGGAGTGGGAAATGTTGGGAGTCACAAGAACATGGCTGCGGTCAAAAGTCTTGGACATTGCTCCGTCTTACTTGGTAGACTCAATTTCCAATCCTATTCCACCACCGCCCCCACCACCCACTTCGTCAACTTTCACAAGTTTGAAGTTTGAAGTTTGAACACACTCTAATCTTTGAAAATTCAACCCCCCATTTCCATCTCCTCCTCTCATTCTCACCTGCCCCCTCCCCTATCCTCTTAACTCCCCGTCTTAACCCCTAAAAGCAAAAAAAAACAAAAATAACAACAGCAGAAACAAGTCAATGCTTTTATCCCCTTTCCACCTCGATAAAACCGAAACAACATGGTAACATTTGTTTTTTAAAAATACTTTTTTATAATTAGAACAAAATTTCCTCAGATTTTTTTATAATTTTTAAATTTCCAGGATAATTTTAAAAAATGTTTTGTATTTTTCCAACATAATAGTTTGTCAAAGTATTTTTTTTTTTTAATTTTCTTATTCAATATGAGTTATCATCATCTTTCATTTATTTATTTTTAATTTTTTTTTTTTAAAAAGGGAAATTTCCATTTCAGTCTTAATACTTTCTTTTTCTCCGAGTTCCCATTTCAACACCTCTGCCTCTTTTAAATTTCCGCGTATCCTCGGGTGTGGAAAGTCTAGGGTTCCATTTGTCGATCACCTCTCTTCCTCCTCTGAATTTCCATGCTTCAATTCTAAATTCTGGTATGCAGCTCTGAGATGCTCTGCAATTCCCAAACCCCTCACAAAATCCACAGTCCATGGAGGTCTCTCAGAGCACTAGTTCCAATTCTCCCCCGCCCTTTCTCACCAAAACCTATGAAATGGTGGATGATCCCATCACCGATTCGATCGTTTCGTGGAGTCAGACTGGCCACAGCTTTGTTGTTTGGAACCCCCCTGAGTTCGCCAAAGATTTGCTTCCCAAGTACTTCAAGCACAACAACTTTTCCAGCTTTGTCAGGCAGCTGAATACTTATGTAAGCCATCATAATTTCGTTGTTCGATCTTTTTTCCTTGTTTTATTGTCTCTATGTATTGTTTTTCAATCCTTTAGCTCAATGTTTCCTGGCTATTCTTCATAAATTTGGTACATGATGGAGGTAGTGGATGAGTTGACTTAGGTTGAATCTTTGAATTAACCATTTTTATTCATAATTCTGAACAAAAGACCAAAAACCACGTTTATATTTCTATAATAATTCAGATGATCGCAATGACTTAGCTCAATACATAATCGAAATGGCTTTGTTTCTGTTACCAGTTTGATTTCTCTCTGTGTTTTCTTCACTTTTCCTACTATTGATTCACATGTAAGCGCCTTGCTTTTCTTTAACTTGGAAAAAGTTTTGTTGCCCTTGAAATTGAATTTATGTCATGTATTTTTATTTGAACATCAAATTTTCCATACTCAATTTTGAACAAGAGCGAGCATGTTAGGGTTTGTTTATAGTTGATTTGTCTTCTTTACATATCTAGGTGTTCTAAATATATTAAAATTTCAGACCCATGTGTGAGCTTATTAGTGTTTGTGTTTATTTGGAATTGATTAGTTTCTTAATTTGAACTTTCTTGCTCAAATCATTTGTATGAGCAAGGGGTCCTATAATTTGAACTTGATGATTTTTTTTTTTTTTTGTTCTTTTGTAATTTAATATTTATGTACTTCATTTAAATTTTTCTTGCCAAATTTGAAAATATATGTGTTAGAAATCAGTGTTTGTGTAATGTGTAATTGATTTGTTTTTCTTTAGGGTTTGATGTCTCTGTATATTTAGTTCTGAAACTAAGGGGTTTTTGCACAATTATGTGTCTTTTTTAAAAAAAATTCTATAAAAAAGGGCGGTTATGAATCTATTTCCAAAAATACGGCACTTTTCAAAATCGTCTTTTGAAAAAAACTATTTTAGTAAAAATTTATGAATTGTGATCATACTAAAATCCTACTTTGAAAAGACGAATTTACCTGAAATTGGATAAGAATAAGAGATGAAAGATGTGGTATCCATCACCAAGAAATCATTTTTTGAAAAGATGATTTTTACATGTAAAATCATTTTTTGAAAAGATGAGTTTTGTATATAAAATTGTTTTTTCAAAAAACGATTTTAAAAGTTCTGTATGTTTGCAAATATTTTCCAGGGTGCTATTTAAAAAAATAAAAATAAATAATATCATTTAAATAAAAATCCCTGAAACTCATGTGTAAAAACCTTGTCATTTGTTAACCTTGGAATCCAATTTGTTTTCTTTACTATTAATAGTTTGAATTCTTCTTGCTCAAGTTCAAACTTGTTTTTCTTTAAAAAATTAGGGTTTCAGGAAGGCTGATCCTGAGCAGTGGGAGTTTGCAAATGAGGAATTCATTAGAGGTAAGAAGCACCTTTTGAAGAACATACATAGACGCAAGCCGATTCATAGCCATTCCACTCAAAATCAGGTGGGCTCAGCACCATTAGCAGAATCAGAAAAGCAGGAATTTGAGGCTGAAATTGAGAGGCTGAAACATGATAAGGGTGCACTTCTGTCGGAGCTACAGCGGTATAAACAGGAGAATCAGTTCTTTGAGTTTCAAACACAGTCTTTAGGAAAACGATTGTTTAATATGGAACTCCGGCAAAGGAAAATGATGGCCTACTTAGCGCAAGCATTGCAGAAACCCGGATTTACTTCTAGTCTCATGGCACAGTCAGAAATTCATAACAAAAAGAGAAGGTTATTGATGCCTAATTACCTTTTTAGTGAAGCCAATGTTGAAGAGAATACGGTAATGACTTTCCAGAAAGAAAAGCCGGTCGCAATTTCTGTTCAAGGGGAGAATGTTGAGAGTTTGGAATCGTCTTTAAATTTTTGGGAGAATTTTCTCTATGGGATTGGTCAAGGCTCAGCAGATGTAATGGATGGTTTTGGAGCACTTTCCCAGCCTTCTCCAATAATTATTACAGAAATGCACTCATCATCAGATCCAGACACAAGCACCCAGCCTTGCTCACCTAAATCATATCTGTCATCACCTCATTCCAGGGATATTCACTCATCACCAGAGTTGGCCAGGGCTACAAATCACGCGGACAGCCCTGCTATTTCTTCTATTTATCTCAATATAGATAGTTGTCCTAAATCTTTGAGGATTGATGTCAATTCAGAGCCCACTAATGCTTCTGAGGTTGAGGCCTCAAAAGAATGTGAAGGAGGGACAACTGCTGCTGGGGCAAATGATGTCTTCTGGGCACAGTTCCTGACAGAGACACCTGGTTCATCTGATGCACAGGAGGTCCAGTCAGAACGGAGGGACACATATGGCGGCAAGAGTGACAGTAAGCCAGATGACCACAGGAAATATTGGTGGGATACAAATAATCTAGATAATCTTACTAAAAAAATGGGTCATCTTACTTCATCTGAAAGAACTTAATGTTGGTCCATTCATTTAACACTAGGCCTCAGTGGCTGGTTGTATATTAACTTAACCAAGAGGTATGATTACCTTGGTCCCATAGTTACAGACTACAAGTTTTAGCCTTCACTGTTGTGGTGCATGCCAGGTTCTTGCCAATAAGTTTCTGATGTTGCAAGAAAGTTTATATGTTCATTAATTTTTGTATTTATATGATACCAGATTATAGGTTTTGTACATTTTTCCATCCATCTATACTTATTTTTGACACATATCAATTTTGTTCTATGTTGTCTTTTTATCTGATTTTGTTTTCCGATGTTGTGGCCATGTCTTTTCTATTTTTCATGCCAGAAGATGCTGTATGAATTGAGGTTTGATGCAATAGTTTATGTTTATATTTTCCTTGAACCAATAAATCCACTTTTGCTATGCTTGGAAGTTATGATGATCTTTCTTGGACTATAGATGGAGAACATGACTACTGTATTAGAGAATTGCTATTGGCAATTGTTTCTTGGTGTAATTTATCTTAATTCTTTTATTTGATTTTCAAGTATATTATTTTGTATACATGTATATATATTGATTATTACACTTACTTTTGCTTCACTGCATGTTATGGAGTCAGGATCTTTCTAGATAGAAATCTGGACTGGTATCAACTATTAATTATATTTTCTACAGATATATTATTGTCATCATTTTGTATTGGTTGAATGGATAGGAGTTGCTCCAGTATGTTAATGATTTCATTATTTGGCTGCTGAGATTAGAGGAGATAAAATTAGAAGTTGAACTTAGGGAGGTGCCTTGACATGAAAATATTTCAATCACAAGTAAAATCATATGGTCTAATGTTATAAACTTTGGAGTAGAATTGAGCAATATGTAGGATTAACTGAAAAAGTACCAAGGGAGGGCAACTTTTGTTATCTTGGTTTAGTGATTTCTGTGAGGAGAGATTGAAGAGTAGCATCTCTTGAATCATAGCAGGAATGATAAAACAATAAATTGCCTAAGGAATGCTGAGTGATTATAGAAATCTAACCAAACATGGAGTTTATAGGGCAGGCCATGCTTTGTTAGGGTATTAAATAGTGAGCAATAAGATAAAATATCATGTACATTTAGTTGAAATGATAAGAGTTCTTTTGGAGCAGATTCATATCAGTACCAATAGAATTAAAATGTCTTAAGGAGGTTGGAGATAGCAGTAATAGGTGAAAATTTGAGTGGCCAACTGTAGATATAGCTATCATGTGCAATGGAACTAATAGTTGTAGCAATAGGAAGGAATTCTTGGGTTCAAGTAAAGGATCCTACAAGGGATGAGTACTAGAGCTTGCTATCCTCACATATAACAAAGAATATATATATATATATATTGGAGAATCCACTAGCCTGTATAGAATTCAAAGACTCAAACCGGAATTCTAAGGTCTTTTTATGAAGAGACATGGCAGAAGTTCTAGGATCCAAGGTTTTTTTTTATGAATAAACAACTATGGGTGTATAGGATTATATCAAGATGTCCTGGGTTGTTGCTGCATGCCTTGGACTCTGATGTGTGAGATCTAAGAAACCACATCATTTTGGTCTGTGAAATCTTCCAAAGGAGCTGTTATCTACGATGTTGTGTGTGAGACTCAATTATATCACAAGATACCCTTCTAACTCTGTAGGTTAATTTGTTTTAAGAGTAAATTTTGTTAGTTGGAGCCTGGAGAAGCATTATACATGTTTTAAGTCTATATTTTAAGAGTATACTTGATTTTTTTTTTTTTAAACTTCTCAAATTTTGAGCTTGACAGTAATTTTAGGAAGTGTTTTTAACATTTTTAATGTTTGAAAAATAAAAAATTTTGAGTGTTAGAAAGATTAGGAGTGTTTCCTAGAATCACTACCAAATAAACTCTTTATAGAAAGCTTTCTAGAATCTTTGAAATAGTGTTCAAGTGGTATATTTGATTTTAACCAATATTATGTTTTATCAATTCATTTTCTCTTTATTCAAACCAGGTCTCCTGAGTTGGTATTTGTAAACAAAGGCTAGAAAATAAATGAAATAGCTATCATAATTTATTGGAATAAACAACCATTACATTTATGGAGAAAAACCTAACTACCAAGTAGAATCTAGACTAACCTAAATCCTTAAAAAATAGGATACAACCAAGGCTAAACTATATCCCTAGAAAATAGGAATCTAAAATTTAGAGAGATAAAACTTCGTAATCACCTATGACAACTATATTTTGAATTTAAAAAATAGAATAATAATAAAATTGAAACATAATAAACTTGATCCTAAACAATATTTTCTACACTTTCCCTCAAGCTTGGAAAAAAATGTTTAGCGATTTCAGTTTGTATGTCAAATCCTCGAAGTTCGTCTCGGTAGAACTTTTGTCCAGATGTCTACAATTAGTTTTTTCGTAGAAATATAGGTGATGCATATTAGCCTTTCTTCTATCTTCTCTTTGATGAAATGACAATTAATTTCTATATGTTTTATTTTGTCGTGATGGATCAAGTTGTGAGGTATGCTTATGATAACTTTGTTGTCACAATATAGTTAAGGGTATCCTCAACTCCTTTAGGAGTAGCTTCAACCAAATCATTTCATTAATCCCTTGATCCAACGACCTAAAATCAGCCTTAATGTTGCTTGTAGCAACTACACTTATTTTCCCTCCTGCTAAGAAATCAGTTCATTTCAAAATACTTCAATTGGTACACGCAAGAAATAGGCTAATTCAGTCTTTCTGTTGTGGACAAAGACATCTTTCTTTGTATCATTTCCAAAAAAATTGACAAACTGGGGGGATATGTAAAAGATATTCTTTTTCTCATTATTAAGAAAAGGTAACGAAGATAAAATACGAGCTTGTTTTATAGCAATAGTAATTAATCGTTGTTAATGGATGAGATGTGGTTCCATCGGATCTAAAAAATCTTGTTTTTTTGAACATGAAGAAATAACGAAGCCATTGCAATTGCCGGAAATACTAGGCCCACTAAAGGACCAAAATAGAGGGTAAGTTAAGAGTTATCATGGAATGGGTACCTCGATTTAATATTTGTATTAATATTTGTACCTGTTATTGTTATAAAGATATTTTATAATAATTAGTATAGAATTCGTATATAATTATACTAAGTATATCTAAGTGAGTATAAATATAGAATATGGACTATACAGAATTGTGATTAATCAAATATTGCAAAGCCCCGGCATTTATTACCGGTCAGAATTGGACCATAACGGAATTTCGGTCTATACCGGCACCATAGTCTCAGATTGGGATACTTTTTACTTAGTCATGTCACTAAATTTGCCTAAACAAATGTGTAATATCTCAAGGTAGACCTCCTATCTTTTATTGATTGAACCCAATCAACATTAATGAAGGCTTCAATCTTCTTCTTTACTCTCTTTCCAAAAAACAATCTCTTTCTTGGAGTAATCTTCAAGTACCTCAATATTCCTATTCATTGCCGCTAAATGTTCATCACACGATGCATGCATATACTAGCTTTACCACACTTACAACAAAAGTCAGATCTAGTATATGTTAGGTAGATAAGCTTACCAACTAGCCTTTAGTTCTTCCTTCATTCTGTCCAAACTTTTAGTTTCGCTCCATGGGTGTTTATGTCGATTTATACCCTAGCATCCTAGTTCCTTCAAGAGATCAAGAGTTTACTTTCTTTGTGAGATTGAAACTCCTTATTTGCTCCTAGCAACCTCCATTCCAAGAAAATATTTCAACTTTCCCAAATCCTGAATCTCAAATTATGTTGCAAGAATTCCCTTCAAGCTTTCTATCTCACTCATATTGTCTATTGTAAGTATGATATCATCAACATAGACTATTAAGATAGTTTGTCCTAAGAATGTTTGAAGAATAAGATAGGATCTATCTAGCCTTAGGCGAAATTGTGGCTCTTGATTGCTTTCCCAAATGTGTCAAACCATGCTTTTGGTAATTGTTTCAAAACATGGAATGACTTTCTAAGTCTGCACACTTTGTTTGAACTACTCAACTCCTCAAACCTTAGTGGTAGGTCCATGTACACTTCTTCATCCGATTCTCCACTCAAAAAGGCATTCTTCATAGCTAACCAGTGTAGTGGCAGTCTATATTTGCTACACGAGATAAGAGAACCCTTATAGTATTGAGTTTTACAATAAGAGCAAAGGTCTTGTTATAATCCATTCCACTAGTCTTTAATAAATTCCTTTGTCATCACTCTCGCTTTGTATCACTTAATTATACCATTTGAATTGTACTCTAAAGTGAGTGCCCACTCAACCTTCTTCCTCTAGAAGAGCTAGAACCTCTTGATATTAGACAAAAAAAAAAAAAAAAAAGACAAATCAAAGGAAATCCTTAATATTTTATTTGGTTTTCATGAAAAATGCATATAAAAAATTGTACTAAAAATGTATTCATTTTAAAATTTATTGAATTTAATATTTTTTATTTTAAAATTTTCATATTTTTTTTTATTTTCTTTTCTTGAAACTTTTCATGATCCAAATAAAATCTTAGAATATTTTATTATAAGGGTGATGATAAGTACACTTTCTTCATCGCTCTCCACACTTTTCCCCCAAACAAAAAGTACACGTGAACCTCTGCCCCCAACCTCAACTTTTCCTTTGGTTTTTTTTTCAATTGAAAAAAAAAAAGTGAGAATAAGAAGAAATGAAGAGAAAAAGGAAGAGGAAGGGGATGGGGAAGAGCTTTGGACTAGAGTTTGATCATAAGCCGATATAATACGAGAAGAAGGGACTACCAGATTGAATTAGGGTATTATTTATTAAATTAAATTTGTGATCCCGATCCTTAAATAATAATATAAATATATAATATCATGATAGAAATAAATTAAATTAAAATACGAAAAAATATGATCTAGGTAAATAGGATCAAAATATTAAAAAAAAAAATCAAAAGATACAAATAAATGAGATAAAAATAGAATAAGATCATATTATAAACATTACAATTACATTTGATAATGATTTTAAAAAATATTTTTAATTTTTTTAATATTTAAAAAATACAAATTTTTAAGTGTTAAAAATATTAAAAATACATTCTAAAATCATTATCAAACAGATTTTATATAACTTAATTAATTCCCGGAGTTGGTACATCAACTTATTTGGGCATTAATTATAATAAAATATGTTACAAAATGCTTGAGTTACACGGAATGCAATTGAAATTGGTCTTGATGACATGTTTAGGAGCTTTCGAACTGACTTGGCCTTATTGCTTGGGCCAAAAGCAATAATCATTTTAGGGATCTAGCTTCCATTAATTTGACCCTTTTGGTGCTCCTGACCAATTACTATAATAATAAGCAAAAACCAACGTGAGCTCACCAGCTCCTAACCGGTGGATAGAGTTGAAACTACGGTTGTAGGACCTCTTCTCTCCCTCCTTATATACTACAATATTCTTAATTAGTATAACCCTATAAATTATATAAAAATAAAATAAAATAAAACATGTTAAATGTCGTATGTTCATTGGGGTGCAACCATGCACTCTTACCCTCGAGGATAGGTAATCCAAATGATGATTTTTAGAACAGACCTGTATGATGTGATGTCAAATATCATAAAATATTCGACCTATCCTCGCTGAACACCAATTGATTTTTAAATGAGATAGTCAAAATCAGATCTAATAATTATAATTTTATTGTATCAATAATTAATTTTATATTATAACATTTTTAACGTGTCTGTTTCTTATCAGTAGAGTTTGGTCAAAAGTAGGAAATTTTAAATTAATTATTTAAGATGAATAAAATATTTTTATTAACTTTATTTTGAGGCATAAAATTTTATTAATTTTTTTTTTAATTTTAAACCTATTTCTTTAAAAAAAAATGATTACGTTAAACTTAATATATGATAATAAAATTTTAAAGAATGAAAATGATAAAATCGATTAAAAAAGGCTTGTTAAAAATAACTAATGGATCACATAAAAAAAATTTATATATTCAGCCCTAGAAAGAAAAAAAATTATAATAGAAGACCTTTCTTTAATGGCAGATCATAAATTTATTGGACTCACCCAAATGGGACCCACCACAAAACAATGCGGTAGGTGGCTTCGTGATAAAAGTCAAAACTCAGGACTAATTTAGGCATTTTTGTCGTCTATCCAAATTTCATCAAACAAAATTGAAAGCCTACCTAATAAATATTTTTACCAAAAAAGGAAAATAAAATTTTCTTTTGTAATTTATAAAAAATTCAATTTAGGTAACATTTTGAGGAATCTTTAGAAAGCATTTTTTTATGAGATAGTTAATGTTCTTGGTCGGTTTAGACCCATAAAATAAAAATATATTTAATTGAAAAAAAATCTTATTATAAATATGAAAACGGGAAAATTATCGTATAGGATGAAGACATTGATAAGGACTTTGAAGGATTTTTTATAAGTCTTATGAAATACAAGGAAAAATGTACAAGTCCTTTAAAAGTCATCCATATAAATATTATACAAATATATATATATATATATAAAACATCTCTACCACTAGAAGTAATATTTCACAAGAATTCACTCTTTGATCTTTATCAAGTCCCAACAATCCTATTTAATGATTTTCCTACAAGAATGTGACTAAAATGTGGAAAAAAAAGAAGTTATTAGTTTCATGAAATAAATGTGAACATTAAAAGAAAATAAGGAAAAAAATGAAAGGAGAAAATAGGTTAATTATGGTGTGATTGTTAATAGAGATTGTCTTCGAGTTATAACCCTCTTTGAAAAACTTTGGTAGTGCTCTTAGATCAGAATCAAAATAATGAATTAGGGCACATGGAGCCTTATGAAAAAAATTTCTAAAGTGCATGTACATCACACCTCCAATGGTAGTTGCCAAAGCTCCAAGTGAACCCAAAATAGGCCATGGATTTGGATCTACCAAAAGAATGCCTTTAAAATTCAATCGTAAACCATTTTGCAGCTTTTGGCTATTCCAATATTGAAATATTAATAACTACAAGTTTTTGGCTTGGTTATATAAAACATTACTTATATAACTTTAGACTATGAAATAAAGTAAATAAAAAATAGAATATAATGACATACTACTTTTCATATATCTTTTGAAATAAGAGTAAGAAAATGAGGTTACATATCTATAAATAGATTTTTCTCTTTCTCTACCTTTAAGAACTTTTATAAATGAATTATTCTCTTTCTCTTCATAAAACGTCGTGTTGATGACACGTTATAAAATAAATGTGAAAATTAGAAGAGAAGAAGAAGAAAATAAAACTAGAGAACAGGTTAATTGTCACGTCTCTCAAGATAATACTAAGGATTATGACAAAAGTACGGTAATAGCATTGTCATTCACAAACTATCAAAAATATTTATAAAAATTAGAGATATGACATTACTATGGTAAAAGTACAAACACGGTAATAGTATTCTCATCCATAAATTATCATAAATATTTATAAATTAAAGATATGCAGGATATAGCTAAAGTTAGAAAAAAAAAATGTTATTAAGGTTAAAAAAAAAAAAAAGACGCAAATATAGACAAAATGGCGAAGTTATAAAATTATGTTTGATTTGACTAATGAGATAAAATAGGATATATATATATTATAAGATATTATATTTTATGAGATGTGATATCATTGAATACAATATCTAAGTATTATTCTTAATGAAATATGTTATATTATGATTACATTTAATTTATAAAAATAAGAAAAATATAAAATGAAATGAAAAACATATTTATAAATAAAAATATTATATTTTTATAGTAAATATTAATACATACATACATTAATATTATTTTATGATATATTCTATATATTTTTTAGTTATTTGTTTGGATGACAAATTTAACTATTTCTTTAATTAAAGTTATTTATGTTATAAAATAAATAATATAAATATTTTAAAAATGGAGAAAATCAATTAAATGTATAAATTATTCTATTAAGATGCAATATGATAAGGGACGAAATAACCTAAATAATCATATCACTAACCAAATATGAGATATATTATACAATCTCTTATTCTAATCCTAACTTATATCTAACCAATCCCATGAGATATTATATATGTTTGGTAATAATTTATATTCTTAGGATTTTGATTTTTTTTTCTTTTTTTAATATTGTAAAGTCCAAATGTGTTTTCTTTATTTTTTGTTTTAGAAAATAGAAAATTATTTTAAAAAAGATTTTTAATTTTTTTCTGGAATTTCTTGATTTAAATAAAAAAATAGAAAAAAAAAATGAAGGAGAAAAAAAAAAAACAATATTACTGCTATTATTTTTTATTTTTTTATTTTTTTCTTCCTGACTTATATATTTATTTATTCACTGAATTTAAAACGTATGTTTTAAATCCTATTAAATAACTATTAAGTTTTTATTTAATAAATAATTAAGTTACTGAATGACAGCGTTACAGATTACAGCTCATAGGCAGTAATCCTGCATGGATTACATTGTTTTTAAATTAAAAAAATAGAGCAAAAAAAAAAAAAAAAAAAGTGCTGATGGATTGAGAGAGAAACTTTTTATTAGCTTTCAATTAGAAATGGATTTTTCTAGTAAAATAAATAATTTTTTTAGGATAATATTATTTCATTAAGGCATAAAATAAAAAAATCTACTCCTCAAAAATAAATATATTATTTTAACATAATTAAAAATTTTTAAAAATAAAAATTGGAAAAAATAAGGGGACCATGATTTTTCAAACTTGTTTTTAAGTTAAAGAATAAATATAAGTTTTTAAAAACAAGTTTAAAAAAACATGGTTAAATAGTTCATGTTTTTATTTTATTTTTAAAAACTGATAAAAATAACTCTTACTTATTATCTAAAAATTATTATCTATTTCACTTTATTTTTAAAAATTATTTTAAAAAAACAACGATCAAACAATGTTGGAAAATTTTTAAAAATAATTTTATATTTTTATAAATATAAAATTATTTTTAAATTAGACAACCAAACAGGGCCCACTAAGGTATATTTAGAAGCTATTTAAAAAAATAATTTATTGTTTGTAAGGATGAAAATATGTTTTGAAAATAAAAAATAATAAAATATAGACAATAAAAATACGGAAAACATATTTGATAGGAAAAAAAGTTTTTTATTCTTAAAAATATTTTTTTAAAATAAAATAGATAGAAATTATTTTTAAAAAGTATTTAAAAGTAAAGAAAAACATTTCAAGTTTCAAATATAGTTTTGTAATACAAGACATTTCTATAACACTTTCCTATTTTGTACCAATTTATCTTACAAATTAAGGAAAAAGAGGGCAAAATGAAATTCCACAAATCTTTACATTCAATCAAATAGAAGGCTTTGAAAAAGGCAGGCAGCCCAACAAGAAAAAAGGGACAAGACCACCCAACCAATGACCACGGAGCCGGTGAATCTAATTATCAAAATTGCGAGATCAGATCTTTCTTCTCTTTGGCTTCAACAGAGATCTCTCTCATCTTCGATCTTTGTGAGAGGCCAACGGATCTCTGTCTCCTCCTCTCTCTACCAATCTCTGCTTCAACTTCAGGTCCGTTGTGGCACTCTTTTGCGCCTCTCTCTGGTTTCTGAGGAAGTAATTGAAATGTGAATTGTGAATTGTGAATGTGTTAATGAATGAATGAGCAGAATGGCGGTGTTTCGGTGGAGTTCTAAGATTCAACAAAATTTCTGGCCTTTTGTGGGGTAGTTGCTCTCTTTTGAGGATTTTGATAGGAGAATGCCTTGTCTGAGAGTTCCAATCACGAGAAATTTGGAATTTTTTTTTTTTTTTTCATGTTTTGTTTTTGTTTGTTTGTTATGCCTTTTTGGGGTTTTATAGAGAAGGATTACTTGCTTTTGTTTTGTTTTGTTTTGCTTTGCTTTATTTTATTTTATCTTATTTTGTTTATTTTGGTTTTTGGTGGCTGTTATTGTTGAATTCCATGCAGTGCACCTCGAATCAGTGTTGTAGCGATAGTCCTTTTGCTATGGAGTGAAAGGGTGAAGCCATTCCTGCATTGTTTTAGATGGAGAATTGCGTTTTGCATTTTGAATTAGGATTGACAGATTTTTATGTGCACTTAAGTTGTGTATATGGCACCCGTGGATTTAAAAGACCTCGTGAATTGCCTTGGGTTATGGGTGTGGTTTTGGTTGTATTGACCACATCTTTTGGTGTAACAGGTTATTCTATACCTTGGGACCAAATTGGTTTTTGGGCTGTAAAAATTGAACAATTATACCTGAAGCTACTCCTGTAACCAGATCATCTTTTGTAGAGTTACTTTGCCGAAGTGCTAGTGTGGGACAATCCAATTTCACCCAACTTTACAGTTTAGACACTTTTATATTACCTCTTCTTACTGTATTAATGTGCTTCCACATGATACTGTGTTGTAGTGATAGGCATTGCTGAAAAACTTTGCTGGATTCTAAAAATTGTTCAAATGTTTTAGATAGGTAGTTTTGGAGAATTGCATCTTGCATTATTATGATTGATATATTTTTTTTTGATTCTTGCATTGATAGGTGTTGGTGGAAAACCCTGTATTGGATTCTAGAATTTGTTCTAAGTTGATTCATGAATTGTAGGACATAAATTATTGTATACTTTAGGTTGTTTTTTTTTTTTCACCTTCAACTCTCTAAATTAACATTCTTTTTATTGGAGCAGGCATTGTTGGGGTCTCTGGATTTGTTGAATGCAGTGGGTGGAGTTTGGAGTGATTTTGGGTGCTAGACTTCTCCAATGCACCTAGTAATGTTATGTGGATTTTGGAATTTAATATAATAAGAATAAGATTGTGAAGTATTTTCTGGGTTCTTTTGCTTATATTGCTCAGGCTATTGTCTGATTTGATGGGTAGATTGGGGTTCAGATGGCTGTAACTAAGAGCAGGGAAGGAGATGGTAGAAAGTGATTTAGAAATAGAAGAGGTTTCATACAAGGGGATTAGCTATACTCAGACTGGAAACCAAGGGCCAGTTCTGCGCAGGGAGCCCTCATTCTCACGCTGGTGTGATGAAGATGGGATAATTTGTTCAGGTTGTCAATTAGACAATGCAGAAGCAGGTTCAGAAGACTCTGATTTTGAATTGCCTTTGCTTCAACAGGGTGAACTAGAAAATAGTGTTTCAGACAAGGAGAGGTACCAATATAGTAAGTTTGAGAAGAGAACTATGCAATTGAATGGTGGTAACACAATGGATGGTTCTTCTATTCATGTTAGGGGAAATGGAAATGAGAAGTATGTGCCCTTTGATATTGAAGATAAACCTGAAAGAGAGATAGACTTCTCAAATATTGGTGTGGATGGCTCTAATTCTAAAGAAAACCATGAAATGTCGTCACCAAATTCCAATAACTCTATTGATGTTGTTAGTGTGCTGAAGACATTGTTTTTTATTCTTGTTTGGTATGCTTCCAGCACAATCTTGACACTGTAAGTTTCTTTCTTTATCAATCATTGGCTAAATATTTCAGTTTGTTTAAATTTGCTTTCCTCTGCATCTCTATCGGAAATGTTGCTTATTTTTATTATGTTTTTGTTGGATAGGTACAATAAAACACTGCTAGGAGATGATTTGGGAAGGTTCCCTGCTCCTTTATTGATGAATACTGTGCACTTTCTAATGCAAGCAATTTTATCAAAAGGCATCACATGGTTTTGGTCTCAAAGATTTCAACCTAGTGTGACTATGTCTTGGAGAGACTACTTTGTGAGGGGTAGCGACAAATCCTTTCATTCTTTCTTGATAAAATGCCATATGGATTTTTTTTATTGCTTTACTCCATTTGGTATTTGCTAGTTGCTTTGTAATTATTTAGTAGATTCTTGTCAACTATATTGGTTCTTGTTTCTGTTGGTTTCCAAAATGGGTTACTTTGGGATTTCCATATCTTTTGCAATCTTTGTTAAAATAGCTTCAAAAAGTTAATGGGAAGAATTGTGTTTTGAAAACCTTCTATTGCACGGTTAGAGAGTAAAAAGACTGAGATTTTGTTTTGAATTGGAAGATATATTCCTTCATGGGCAAGAGCGCTGCTATTTATATATAGTTACATGAGCGAAATAGCTTCAAGATTAAATACTTTTACAATGAAGTATATATATATTATTTATATGTTCCTCCATAAATAGTGAACCAGAAAAAGAAAAAAAAGAAACTTAAATAGTTTCTGGACACGGGTAGTCTATCTTGCATGTTTTGTTAATGGAAGATTGGATTGGATTAGAACTGGTGCGACTCATTTGGTTTGAGTACCTTATCAAGTTTCATCGTGAAATTGCTGACTGGAATGGGGCACAGTTTGAATCTACTTATGTTAATATGCTGCAAAACTACTTTTTCCACTTTTTATTTTTATCTTTTTAATTATAATTATTTTTATTTTATTGCTTCTCATCTTGAAGGAAGTATTGGTAGCCTCCTTCAGCGCTCAAACTCTCCATATGTGCCATGAGAAAGGCTTTCTAATAGGACCACAATGGGATTTGTGGCTTTGTGGAATAATAATGTTGAAGTTCTTCTTTGCCTATTTACTTCATGTCTATCCTCCACTTACCAAGGTCGGTGAGATTGGGGTTGGAGTACATTCAGAGGGATTTTCTGTGGGGTGATGGGGCTCTTGAGCGAAAACCTCATTTGGTAAGGTGGACGACTGTTTGTTCAGATAAAAGAAAAGAGGATTTGGGGGTTAAGAGTCTTGCTGTTCTTAATAAGGCTCTCCTTGGCAAATAGAGCTGGTGTTTTGTGAATGAGAGAGAGGCCTTTTGGAATCAAGTAATAAGGGGGAAGTATGGGGAGGAATGAGGTGGTTGGTGTTCTTGCGATGTAAGGGAGGGGTATTTTGTAGGGTTGTGGAAAGCAATTAGGAAGCTTTGGTACCTTGTTAGTAGTAGACTTTCTTTTGTGGTGGGTAATGGGTAGAGGGTGAGTTTTTGGAGGGATAAGTTGAGTGGGGACATGCCTTTGTGTGATTCCTTCCCCTCTTTATTTGCCTTAGTTGTTTCTAAAGAAGTTTAGGTGAAGGATGTTTGGAATGTCTCAGAAGGTGGGGGTAGTTGGAGTCCTCGTTTTACTAGACCTTTCAATCATTGAGAGGTGGATGAGGTGGAGAACCTTTTATTATGGCTGGGTGGGAAGAGAGTGAATATGGATGAGGAGGATAGGGTGTTGTGGACGCCAATGAAGAGTGGTAAATTCTCTCTAAAGTCTCTCTATAAAGCCGTAGAGCTGGAATCTTCAGTTTACTTCCCAATGAAGATCATTTGGAATTTTTGTGTGCAACCAAAAGTATGCTTCTTTGCTTGGGAGGCTTCGTGGGGAAAAGCTTTAACTTTGGACCAAATCTAGAAGAGGGGTTGAGCTTTACCAAATAGGCGTTATCTTTGTCATTCAAATGAGGAATCCATAGATGACTTGCTTCTCCATTGTGTAAAGACAAGGGCTTTGTGGGAGGTGTTTTTTTCTCTTTTTGGAGTTTTGTGGGTGTTTCCTTCTTCAGTTAGGGAAACCCTCTTGAGTTGGAATGGGTTTTTCGTGGGTAAGAAGCGTAAGAAAGTTTGGAGAGTGGGCCCCTTGTGCATTTTTTGGACAGTTTGGAAGGTAAGAAATAGAATTGCCTTTGAAGACGACATGTTGTCCATCCAAAGGCTAAAAGGTTCTTTTGTGTACTTATTATGGTAGGAGACTAAGTTGTTTATAGAAGATGGTCCTTTGATGTTAATAGATGTCATTGATTGGGTGGGCTCCCTTTGAGGGAGGGGTTGTCTCTTGTATATCTTTTTGGACAGTTTTCTGTTTCAGCTGCAAGGGGGTGAGTGTATCTTCTTGTATATCATGGGCTGCTATTTTAGTGCCTCTTTTTAATACAATTACTCTTCTTTACTTATCCAAAAAAAAAAATAAAATAAAAATGTTGAAGGTCTTCTCTGTGGATAAACTATGTTCAATGATTCCAATGTTGTTCTTGGTTAAAGATGATTATTATGGTTGAGAAACAGGGAGTCGTTTTGAATAGGTGAAACAATGCACTCAGAAGATTCCATTACTCTTTCTTGTTGGCTGAAAATATTGCATCTGACACTGATTTTAGATGGAATGACTAAAAAATCAATCATTATTACTTGTATATTTACACCTCTTTTGAAGTGTATATTCAGAAAGAGGTTTTAAAAGGTGATAATAGAGAGGATGAATTATCCCATTGTGTTTTGAGTTAAATGGGAAATGTTATATAGACTGCATGCATGTTAAGTTTGAGAGAGATCTTTTGTACAAGGATGGTGTTTTCTTGATAAAATATATCTTCTGATAAATATTTCATTGTTCATTTCATTTTAAGTGCATAATATTTTGACCTCATCCATTATCATATAATTTCCTTTGGCAGATTTCAATGTTCTCTTAATATTGGCCTTCCATTCTTCTTAGATTTTGGTTCTGAATCTCTCTAGCACTTGTTTTATTGACTTTTCTAACAACTAATGATACAGATGGACTTTGCCTTTCACAGTTGTACCAACAGCTCTTGGAACAGCATTGGATATTAACTTGAGCAATGCATCCCTTGTTTTCATCTCTGTTACATTTGCAACTATGGTTGGTTATTATCCTTATCTACTTCTTTTATTCTTTATTTTTCTGCTTTGTAACTTATTTTGTGGTCTTAGTGGAAGATGAAATTATAGTTTGTCCCTTGTAGTTTTATTGTATGGTTTTATGAATCCTCCTTTAACTTGAACCATGTTCTTGCTTTTGCAGTGTAAATCTGCTTCTCCCATATTTCTCCTTATATTTGCTTTTGCATTCAGGTGAGTTTCTTGTCAATTTAGCTTCATATTAAATTTTACTTCATTCAATGTAGTTGCATTTTAAGTGTCTTTGTGCAATCATGCTATTGATTTTGAGTTATTGCCCACAGATAAATCATCATTTTCATTACCGTTTCAGTTTCTTGAAATTTTTTGTGAGCAATTTAAATCTAATTTGTGTTTTGGAATTTTCAACATTGAATGATGACATATTATTTCAAAATGTTCAAACATCAGGCTGAGGCCTATCTATAGATGCAAACCAAGTATGTCTAATTATCAACCATTGGCTTGCTTTCGTGTTATCATCTACTTTAATTACTGTTAATATATCTCATTTGCATTTAATTATGAATATGAATCTTTCTTTTTTGATAGGCAAACTAGAAATATGTTGATTTAAAGCTCATTCCAAAAATGGGGAAACAACCCTAATCTACAGGAAGTGTACAAGGTGACTAAACAAGCAAAAAAAAAAAAAAAAACAACCCTAATCTACACGACTGGCATAAGAACAACATAGCACCTTCCCAGTTGTTGCGTTAACCTGGTATGAGGTATTTGACAACTGCACTGACCTTTCCTCTTTGTGACAAAAAAAGGGGATCTTACCTGTCAGACTTTGTTTCTTAAAGGCAGTTAACTATGATGTAAAATGTCAAAGTTACTCTTTCGCTAAATCAAGGGTAAACAACACCATTTTGCACTTCACCATTTTTTTTTTTTCCCCTTATTTTTTCCCCATCTTTATCTTCTTCCTCTATCACATCTCTTACAAAATCTTAATCCCATCATTTTTTTTTTAAAAATCAAGTTGGAAAAATAAAAAAATGAAACAAAATAAATTGAATTGAATATTCACAACTATTAGCAGCTATTGTGCTGCAGAGGTTTCAAGTACAAAAAAGAAAAAAATTAAGGGGAAAAAAAAAAAAACAGCACAATGGGTTCTGCTTATAATTGATAACACATGCTGCAGCAACAAATCATAGAAAATGCCCAACAGGGAAAAGTTAAAAAAACAGACTGGGAAAAAGACAAGAGAAGCCCAGCACAGAAATAGCATACGAGAGGTAGCGTATTGAGCTTCAAGCATAATCATGGAACATGGCCAAGGGAGAAAAATTAAAAACAGATTGAAAAAGAAATGAAGATCAAGATAAGCCCAACACAAAAAATTGAAAAATGTATTGAAGAAAATTAAGAAATAAAAAATTTAATTAAACCCAAACCCAATTTGCACTAAGGGTAATATAGGTATTTTTCAAAATTTTGGCTTGTATTAGCAGTGAGATTAGCAACGAAATGGTACATTGATGGCTAATTAATGGCATATGACAGTCTTCTTGTTTGACTAAAACCTGAAGGAGGCTAATTTTCTTTCTTTTTTTTTGCCTAACCTTCTTTTCTTTTGAAAAAGAGGAAAAGTTTGTGTAATTAGACCTAACCTCCTTGGGGTGGGGGGTGGTTGCTTTCATTTGTAATTTTTGAATACAGGAAATTACTATGGTTTTAGACTTTATCCTCAAGAAAGGTATATCTGATTAGACCCATTCTCAGGGGAAGTCAGTAAAAAATTCCCCTAGATAAATTACCCCTTGACCATACAAACAGAGATTTAAGGTTGGTTACAGCCAAATTAGAAAACTTCAGCCCATAAAAAACCTTTGATTAAACTCTTCCCAAGGCACCAAACAAACATAAAGGGACTATTCTTCATTCCTTCTTGTGCTCCTTAGCACAGAATTATCATTTGACCTCTGTGCAATGTGCCTTTAACAGGATGAGGCAGAATCCAACACCCTGAACTAGAACCAAAAAAGAAAAAGAAAAAAAAAAAGCAAACAAAGATCTCAAACTGCATGCTCAACCAGAGTGTATGATAATGTGGTTAGTTAACTCCTTTTGTTTGCACAAGTAACACCAATTGACAAGAGTCTAGGCAGGGCTTACAAGTTGATTGCTTGCAAGAATCTTCCCTGGAACTGAAAGATTGGTAGGAATACTTGTTTGTGTTAGCCATGGAGGCGCTTAGCTGCCTCCTACAAAGGGCTTGGGAGGGTGGCTTTTTGTCAGGCTTCAAGGTGAATGGTAGAGTTGGAGAGGGTTTGAAGGTTTCTCATTTGTTGTTCACCGATGACACTTTGGTGTTTTGTGAGGCTTATAATGCCCATTTGACCAACTTAAGTTGGTTACTCATGTGATTTGAGGCCATTTCGAGATTATCTAACCAAAAGCGAGTTTATTTCGATTAGAAGGGTGGAGAACTGGGAGGAGTTGGCTGTTGTGTTAGGCTGTAGAGTGGGTGTGCTCCTGATCTCTTATTTGGGCCTTCCTCCAAAACTTCACCCTTCTTGATGGTTTTCCAACCCCAACCTCATACCCTTCCCTTACTTTATAAGAACACTACCTTGAATGACCTTTTTCCAAAAAGCCTCACCCTTTGACCCATATCTCCAACTCCATTTTCCTAGAAGGGGGTTATTAAGGAAGGAAAGATTCCTTATTCTTAGCCCCCCTTTCTTTTTACCCTGTAAACAATCAACCATTCAACTAGATGAAACTTTTTTTCTAAAGCCCCTCCCCCCCAAAGGAAGTCTACTTGAATCTTCTCAATCAATCTAACCTTTTTGGTCATGCTAAATAATGACACGAAATATATAGGCATATTGGACAAAGTACTTCGAATTAGAAAAAATATTTTTTTTGCATGTGGTAAACATAATGAAGGATGAGTAATCCTTCCAAAATGTACTATTGCTATTGAAAAGGTAGAAAAGTATGCTAGTCTGTAGAAATCAAACTATCTGCATTGATTATAGGCAGAAAAATAATGTACACACTAAAACTGCTCTATAAATAGGGAGTAAAAGAGTTTCCAACAAAAGAAACTAGTTGCTTTGATTAGCTAAGCTAGGAACTGAGAGAAGGGGTATCCCACCTCATTAGCAATATCTATAATATTGCCAAGCCAACCATCAAACTTCTATGAGCCTCTCTTCCTGTTAGACACCTGGGAAATAACGCAGAAGCGGACTAGCGTTGATTAACCAACATAGCAAATCCAACTGTGGAGATGCATTTGGTCTACCCAATTGGTTTCTATACAAATCCCGTTCTCTGCTCAAAACCAAGACTGAAATACTAATTAACATGATTGTTGGCCTTCTTCATTTTGTAGTCAATGGCTTTATTAGCAAAAAAAAAAAAAAAGACACCACCCAAAATCCGCCTCTCCTCCACAGAGGTATTTTATGAATGAGGTGCCACTTTCATAACCTTTATTTTCATATTATTTGTTATCTACAGCTTACTTTGGTGCTAATTGTATATAACATGTGTACCTTGCTATGCCCTTTTCAGGTGCTTTCTTTATACATATTTCTTCTTGTTTGCCTATAAAAAATGGAAAAGTTATCCTCAAATGTAAGTTTCTTGAATTATACTTGCCTTGCTTGTTTTGATGGAAAATTTTTATTTGGAAGGTTGGAGTCTCCCAGCATTAAACTTCTAGGTATTATGATGATTATCTCTATTGGAATTTTATTAACAGGTATGTATGGTCTACACTTAATTGATTTTATATGAATCCATTACTTTTTCCATCTAACATTTGGATATGTCATTGATAATATCAAGTGACCAACAATATGAAGATATTATTCTGTCTGTGCCTGATATCGAGTCAGCTGTTGTTTTGATTAAAATGGACAGAATACAATGAAAATTGAAAACATGCCCTTCTAGAGTTTCAAAATGAACCGGAGTATTTCTTTTCACTGTTTTCTTTTAGGTTTTTGCTGCATTTAACTCTAAGAATTTTATGCTAATATCCTTTTTATCCATCATATACTTGTTCCTTATCTATATTAGCTCTCTTATCTTAGTCTCACTGTATCTACTTGATGCAAACCAGAATCTTATGAGGAGCAACTAAATGCGGAGGATAAATAATCAGTTAGTAAATTGAGAACTTACTTGATAAAACCCTAGAACAGGGAATCGTGTGAGCATGGCTGGAATTCTTTTATGTTGCCTAGCACAAAGTTGCTCACAATAGGGCACTTGGCTTGCATCTCTGCCTTAGCAGCTATATGAATTTCTCCTTAGATCTTAGTCAGTTTCTGCCATATAAAATTTGTGGGATCATAGGGTTGCAACTTGGGCAGGTTGGCCGGGTTGATGGCTAACTAGAGCCCAACTCGAATTAAGAAACAATTAACCTCAACTCAACCTAACCCGACTGGTAACCCGAGACACACACTCAACCCAAACCCAACCGAACATCATTTCTTTAAGTTTGGGTTAGACTTGGGTTGATTGTATTGAATTTGGGTTGGCCGGGTCACAAAATACAAAATCCATCTATAATGCTTTTTAAAGAACATTCTCTATGTATTTATATGAAAATTTAAATAATAAATAGGATAAAAAAAAAATATAAATTTATAGAGTTTTCTAAAAAAAGTATGAAAAAGTATATGACATAATATAATTTGATATTTTTTCTTTAAAAAAATGAATATTATTATATATGATAATATTCGGGTTCATGTTAGGCTCGGGTTGTTCGAACCTTTGCCTGTGCCCAACACAAATTGAGCTCGGTTTGAAAAAATCTAACTTAAGCCCAACCCGAGTATTGAAAATAATTGCCCAAGCATGTCCAAAACATCGGGTTGGGTTCAGCTTTGATCGGACCAGCCCGCCCAAGTTGCACCCATAAGGATCATAGTAGAATATGATTTTCTCTTCTCTGGTCTTCTGGTTGAAACTTAATGATGCAGGATATGTGGGGCAGTAAAGGGAAACAGATAATGTGACAAGAGCAAGAAAAGAAATTTGAGATGAAAAATATGGGAAACATGTACCAACTACCATGGAATTGAAATTAAATTAGGATTAGTATTTGTTAGAGTCAAATAAGGATTAATTAGTTAGGTTATAATATAATTAGAATTTGAGTCATAATAGGTTATTAGAGTCCTAGTAGACTTTGGATGTTATAATAAGAATTAGAGTCATAATAGGTTATTAGAATCCTAGTAGACTTTGGATTTTTTAGAGAAACCTATAAATAAGGCTAATCAATGTAAATCAAAGCAATAAATTGATTGTTATTAATAGTATTATGTTTTTTTTATTGCAAGTGTTGCAAGCTTCAATGTTGAGACTCCATTGATTTTTTTTTCTAGGTGAGACTCCTAGAAGGCTTTAGTGAGACTTTAAGGTTTCCATCTTTTTTTCGTCATTTCTTCTTTCTCTCTACTTTTTTATTTTTTATTTTATTTTTTCTCTACCATAAACTTCTTGTTCCTCTCCTTACACCCTAAAATAAAAACCCTAATCCACCTTCTTTTGAGTGTAGGCAACCATCCTAGGGTTGTCCTACATCAGGTTCTTATCTCTTATTGCCTTAGCGGTTAACAGAGATGCATGAGTTGCTGATTATTGGTGAGAGGAGGAAGGTCAGAGCCATTAGAATCTGGAGTTTCATCACCAGAGTTTTGACTACTGGGAACTGGAAGAATGTGGGATCCATTGATATAGGCTGCCTAGAGGTGTAATGAGTTAATGTGAACGCATTCTTTTTTTCTTTTTTTGTTGTTCAAAGAAAAGCAATTTTGGTTTCTCAAAGCGTTGGGTTCATTTTATGTTAGTTTTATTTAGGTGTTCCAGGGTAGCCATAAACCTCAATTGAACAAAATGATCTAACTGTTACATAGTGACATTCTTTCTTTTACCTTTGTTCAGGCAAATATTAACCATGGTTGCTATTGTTAATATTTTTGATAAAGTAATGTAGTGCATTTCTCAAGCTTTAAATTTTTTTCTGGTGGTTAATTATTCTTGCTCTTCATTCCTGACATATATGTCTGTGTGGCAGTCGCAAAAGAGACAGAGTTTGAGATTTGGGGTTTCATTTTTGTTATGCTTGCTGCTGTTATGTCTGGGTTCCGCTGGTCCATGACTCAGATTCTTCTGCAGGTATTTTGTCTATTTACTTTGTATTACATGAACACTGGGGCGTGAATAATTGGATCCAAAAGTTAGCTTATCTTTTATTTATAACTCTGAGTGCTTACTTTACCTTTGTTGGCTTGGATCTAACTTTTCATTCTGCTGGTGCATGCTGATATCGAAACTGACATGAAGAAAGAAGCCTATGGTAAGCACTATACTTCTGTGTTTGGGATGGCTACTGTTGTGAGTTAGTATAAACCTATGAGTTCCACATAACATGCACACATGCAAACTATGTTGATCCACTCCTCACTTATGTAACATCTAACACTATCCTCACAACTTGTGTAAGTAGCTTTGTGAATCTTTGTGTCAGATATTTCTTTATTAGTAGCTTTGTGAATCTTATGTCAGGTATTTTTTGATTACTATTAAAGTTAAGATTCTGTTAATTTACTTGAGAAAAAGGGAATCAGAAAACCTTTTAATTAGGGAAAAACTATATGATTTATGTTGATGAAAGAGGATAAATCACATGAAAGCCTACATCAGGTTAGGAGAAGATGAGTGCTGAAGTTCTGCCTATGGCTGAGAATATCCCATTATATCTCAATGAGTCTTGCTTTATCTCCCCCTATTTTTATGATTTTTAGGACGATATTAGAAGAATTTAAGATTGATGGTATATATGAATAATATGGAAACAAATAGTAAGTATGATATGAGGTGACCTGTGGAAAAGTGAAACATTCCACTTCACTACCTATTATTATCATTAAATACTAATAATTTTGGCTTATAAAAAAATAAAAATTCGATATAAATAATTTTGAAAACTATGGATATGTTTAGGGCTCCGTTATTTATAGCATCATACCCTAATCTGGAATAAATGCTGTAAATACCTGAAACAACTCAATTCTTGCCATCTTGGTCAAACTGAGGACAGTATCATCAAGTTGCTCTGAGACAGCACATGGTTAAAATGTCTATTGGTTTGTAAAAATGAAGAACAATATACAGTGAATGTTTCTAATGTCTATACTATGTACATTTGTTTCAGCATGTGAAACCTAGTCTAAATGAAGTGATGTGCTCTATGGTAAAGTGACTAATGGAAATAAAGAACAAATCATTCACACAGCTTACCTAACTCGGATCCTCAAATCTCAACAGTTTGAAATCATAAACATGAAGATCTCTGGAATTGATCCATGTTATGTTTACAAATCAACTCCCCAATTCACAAGAAGGCACTCTCAAAGATCTGAACTCCTTCAAATTTGTCTTGGCTAAATCCTCAAGCAAAAACATGAACCCATGAGCAAGAATAGGTTGTGCTGGTTGCTTCATTGTTGAAAGAATTATGTGTTTAAAGGCTTGGATTCGGATCTCCCAATAATTCTCTTGGTTCAAAGTCATGGTATTGGTTGCTAACTCAGCAAGTTCTAAGGTGTATTGATCTCAATATCTCAGATCGGTATTAGATGATACACACAATATACTAGTTTAAAAACTAAAAGAATTCTAAAAAAATTAATAAAAAAATTTAGAAAAATAATTATAATTAAATGGACTCAACAAATTAATAAATAAATGTATATCACATTTGCCATTATCTAACAACATAAAAGCACAAAATTGGTTTATGATAGTATTAAGAAATACGAATTTTTAAAATATTTTTGTACTCATCTTTACATCCAATACCAAATTTTCATAATTGTTATAGCTTGAAAAAAAAAATGATAAAATAAAATGTTTGAAAGTAAATCAATTTTGTAGTTTTGGTGTTCCTACTAATGTATTAAATATATATATTTTTTTAATTGATAGGAGGAATCCAAGATATTTGGAGATTATCTAGTTTTTTTTTCTTCCATTTTCATTAAATTTGAGTCATTTTGTTGTGACTCCAAGTTGTCTGGGAGAGTCAAGCAATTCATATTTGAGTTGGAGCTAAGTTATTCTTGAATTGCCTGATACAAACTCATGCATTGGACTCATAGCGGCCATGGGTGAGACGGATGCTACTTGGTCAATAGACTCGATACTTTGAACCATGATCATTCTAGGAATTTGGGGCTGAGTTTTATATGCTCCAGTAGCAAAAGAAATATAAATATGTTCCATGAAACCCTTGAGTGTACCTGAACTGTAGAAATGGGTCCTGAACTAGTGGTGGTTTGATGGGTGCTCTTTGGGTAAATTTTATTGACCTGTTAATTAGTTGAGCTGGGCACTCAATCAGTGCACAATTAAGTCTCAATTGGTTATCATGTGAATGCCATTGACCGACGCAAAAAGCTGAAGTTAGATCTATATACCAAAAGGCTCAATCCAGTGAATGGAGTTCCTATATGTCGCATAGCATATTTTAGAGATCTGATTTGAAGAAGTTATGGTATTGAAAGACTAATAATGCATGTTGAGTATGCCTGAGTGTTTTTGATGACTAGCACAGGTTTATCTGTATGGTATAGCATGATTGAAATGGGCATTGTGAAGGATCTTTAACAACCTTTTGTAATGGAATATACCAAGACCAAATTCCTAGTGGGGCTTATATCTAAAGCCAAGAAAGGCTAGAGCTTCCGAAGTATAAGGGGTTTGATTTTTCCCCCATATAATGTAGTTCTCTTTACTATATGACTTTACTAGTGAAACAGCATTAATGTGAGCTTTTCCAGTTCTGTCATAGCCTGGACTTTGATGGCAAACTATCCTCTGTTTCCTCCCATTTGGGGTTGCTTTTTCTTTTAAAAAAATTTAAATTTAGAGTTAATTCTGTATGTTTATTATCTAAAATGATCACTATATGGTTCCTCTATGTGGTTGTTTCCAGGTTTGAAAAATCCACTTACATTGATGAGCTATGTGGCTCCGGTGATGACTGTGGCAACCGCTCTACTTTCTCTTCTAATGGACCCGTGGTATGAATTTAAAACAAACAATTACTTCAATAATTCATGGCATGTCATTCGGAGTTGCTTGCTGATGCTAATGGGTGGAACTCTGGCCTTCTTTATGGTAGGAATACTGACTTGTTTTCATTGAATTTTTAGCATTGGTCTCATCTTATTTATTTATTTATTATTGCTTTGCTGGGCCTTGACCTTGTTACGTGACACAGTATTTGATGACTTATTCTCAGGCTTTACATACATTTCCTGCTGCTGTCTAATTATTCTTGGCAACTTATTTGGTATTCCTCTTGGTCTGAATAAGCCTGGTCTGAGTTTCTGCTCTTTCCTTTTGTTGCAGGTTTTGACAGAATACATTCTTGTCTCAGTAACTAGTGCTGTAACAGTGACTATAGCAGGGGTTGTCAAGGAGGCTGTCACTATTTTGGTATGAGCTGTTGTTAAATTATTGGTAAATGGATATGCAATTTGTTGGCTGTTCCCATATATCTATGGTTGTATCCTGCCTTCTTGACTACCTGTTTGTCAGTCTGAAGTTCTTTTGGCTATATAATAGTTCTTTTCATTTATTTTTTATTAATATTTTGTTGAACATTACATGTGGGAAGTCTCTTATTCTATCTTCTTTTTCTTTTTCCTTTTCTTTTCTCCTGCTCTTTATTTTATTTTATTTATTTTTTTATTTTTTTTGGTGCAATTCTCATCCATCTAAGCATTCTAATTTTGCCTACTTTCATTTTCTAAACTTTTATTTAAAATGCTCAAACATTTTTTTTTTTTTAAATTTTTGATGACAAGTAAATCTACTAGCCCCACTTTGCTGGACTAGGAAAAACCATAGGTACTTGCCCTCTCCAAGAACTGTGTATCAGGTAAGCTCAGGCTCTAACTTGGGACCTCTTATCCTTGAGTCAGTTGAGCTTCCTGTGGGGGCAATTGCCCAAACCTTTTGTATCATAAAATATAGGTAGCCTTAGTGTCATCTTATAACATTTTGCTTTAACTTGACACGAATAAATTTGTCATTGCTCAGCAAAAATATTCTACAGTTGTAAAACACTCAATAAGCACTTTCCATTTAATCCATCCTGCTCTAATTCTATAGTTAAAATCCTCCTTGCTATTACCTTAAGATCAATCTCATATCCTGAATGATCTTAGTTGTTTTATTTCATTTGTTACATGATTTTGGTTAGTTTTATATCCTGATCATATTTGCTCAATCATTGGCACATTGCTGATCCCTTCCATTTGTTTCCAAATCATTTTCTGACCTTGTATATTGCTGGTTCAGGTTGCAGTCTTTTACTTCCATGATCAGTTTACCTGGTTGAAGGGGGTTGGTCTATTCACAATCATGGTTGGTGTTAGTTTATTCAACTGGTACAAGTAAGTCATCGTTTAACATATTTTTGAGCAAAGTTTATACATGTCATTGTTCTGCTTCCTTTGATCTTGTTGTTAAATGCAGTTAATACTCTTCAGTTTGTAGGACTATCAAGCTAATATGTTTTGTTGCTAAACGAAGTCTACACCCCAGTGATCACCTAAATGAAGCTTCAGAATATATATGAATTTGTGTATATAGGCTCCATTTCTATAATAGGATGAATTCTTAGAACTCCAGTAGTGTCAATAACTAGCATTGTCACCATCTATATGAAAGGAACTCCAAATATGTTGCCATTTTTGCTATAGAAACAACGATTCATTGTTGAATGAATCAAGAGTACAAGAAGGACAAGTTAACCTTGAAATGAGAGAAAACAGAACCATTATAAAGAATGAAAACATGGCTGTAACAAGAACAACCAATGAGTTGAAGCTGCCAAAGCTTCATATTTAGAGTAGGAAGAAATTTACATGAAAAGAAAAGATTATCTCCTTGCATTTTGTCTGAGGTTCACCAAGTTGAATCCTGCTATGTTGTGTGGGTTTGGTTGACAAAAAAATGTGGTTGTGTGTGATCAAGCCCTGAAGTAATCAAGTTTTGTGCTACATTGCAGATTACACGCCATCAAAATAGAGCTGATACCTTTAATTCAAAACATAAATCATGATAAATTAAATTATTTTTACTCTTCATTAAGTTATTGAGGTTGATGAGAACAGTTGATTCATGGCTGACTTTGTGGTTTACATAGGTTTAGTTAGTCATTTTTTTTGGCAATCCAAATCTTAGATAGAAAAAATTGACATTTTGTATGATCTTCCTTATAAACCACAGCCCAACCCCCAAGAAAAGGAAGGAATAATACGCTAAAAAACCAAATCCAAAGAGAACCCAAACTAATTTCATGTTTGTAATGAAACCTTTTAGTTCTTGAATAATACGATATCTTTGAGGTGTATGGCTTGTTTGTTAGCTATAAAGGCAGCTATCATAAGTTTTTAAAGCAAGAAATTTCCTCAGAATTGCCAACTATTTTGTTTGATGAAGTTTTGCAAGATTTTCCTTCCATTTATAGAGGTGCAATTTCATTAGGTGTGCACCAGCTTGCAAGTGACTGTCAGCAAGGCAAATGATGAGATGTTCACCTGTAAATTCCCATCAGTTTAGCACTGACGTGTGAATGTCAATGGTTCCAGCCTGCCAATCATGTATAGCATAAGCTTCATGTACACCATTGACTTATTCTCCAAGATGGGTTTATCATTGGTATTGATTACTTGTTTTTAAGTCCTTTGTTAGTGAATGTTCTAAAATCTCGATTGATGGAAATAATTAAAAATTTTAGAGTTTGTTCCCTAGTCTGTGAAATCTGGTGTCAATGAGTCTATCATTAAGACCAACCAGTCAAGGCGTGTGTTGGTGCAATACCTGTTTTTTACACTTACTAATTCATCCCAAGAGTGGTTAACCTAATTTGTCAAATATGATAAAGGGCCAAGCATTAATCAATCTTTAGAGCATTGACGCATGCCATGCAAAAACTTGTAACTGCTTTGACTTTTTTGCTGGACAGTAGATATTCTTTATTGTCATTATCATTAGGTTTCAGATCATGACCATTTAATGCATTTCGTATCCTGCTTCCCCCAACAGCAAAGTTATCATAATGTCTTTGTGTTGTCATCTTTCTAATTCTTACTTTTATTTTTATTGTTCAGATATCTAAAGCTGCAGAAGGGCCACAGCAATGAAGTTGACATGGGTGATACTGCTGGTGATATTGCTGGCTCACTCAAATCAAATATTAATGCAAGATATGTTATTCTTGAGGAGGTGGATGAGCAAGAGGATGGCACTTGAAAGCCCCGGTTGACAAACCATTTGAACTCAATGAGTTTAAGTAAGACTTTAATTCTATCTTCTTTAAATGATTGTTATGTTGAATAATTTGGTTGACCTCTATAATGTTCAGTCTGTTCCTATGAGTTTCTAGATTCAACTTCTTATGCACCCATATAGTGGCATATGTGAGTAGCATTGATAGAGTTTCATACTTGTGTACCTTCCCAACAAAGTGCATGTTAATCATGGACACCTTTACTTGTTCTATGCTTTTCTACCCACTCTCATTTTTATCAGATTTTATTTAAAAATTCATATGCCTTTCACTGTGTGGTATCCTATTTTGAAGAAATAAAATATAATAAATCTTCATATTAGAGGTGGTAGTATTTTTTGTTTTTCATTACTCAATTTGTCTGAGTCTGTCTTTCCTATTCAGTTAAGTGGTCTTTCTTTGGATCGAAGTAAGATATGTGGTTTCTTACATGATTCTTAAACTTGGATTAGTTTTAACTTTCTTACTTTCGTTATGTGGAATGATACTTATTCAGGACAAATGGATTTTCAGGTTTGATTGATGAAGCTTGTAAGGTGTCTTATTTCCAGCTAGTCTCTGAATTAAACAATCCTGTGCTCTCTGAGCTATGCCTTCGGTGTTTTGGAGTTCTTCTGTTGGATCCATGGCAGGAATTTTTGTAGATTAAAGAGTCAAGCCAATAATTTCTTGACTTCTAGCACAAAGTAAGCAGAAAAAAAGGGGGAAAAAAAACTGTGGTGTGGGAAGTTTCCTCGAGCTTTTGGCTGATGTAATATTTGTATTAGGTATTAAGTATGCGTCTTGATTAAAAAAATTGTCATTATTGATTCAATTTTTCGATTAATTTTTTCATTATTGAGATATTGAAGATGTAAATGAGCACAAGAAGCTATAATAGATATCTTCTTCTTGGTGTTTCAAATATCAATGTTTTGTTGGGTTGTGTTTTTACTTCGATGTAAATAATAAATCCACTTAGCCCTTGTTTCTATGGAAGGATTCCAGCTCCATTATTGTTCCATGGAGAGCAGCCTATCTGCCATAAAAAAAAAAAAAAAAAAAAAAAAAAAAAAAAAAAAAAAAAAAAAAGAGCAGGAATGCATTTGATATTTCAGGGCAGAACCTGACGACTACTGCTTCAGCGACAAAAATGGACTCCACAAGATTGTATCTACATTCTACCATTGATCAGTGCTTCAGCAACAAAAATGGTATGTTTCTCATGGTTGGCATGCCAGTTTTCTTCCCCTTTTTGTTGGAAATCCATGAAAAGAGATGTTTAGAACGAGTTGCAAAAATGACCATGAGGTGGGTGCTGCACTGAAATATGAAATTATTCTTGGTCGAGGTTGAGACAAGTACCAACATTCGCCATACCAACTTGGTGCCTCATTATGTCATTGGATTTTTCATCCTTTCCTTAGTGTTTAACAAAATTTCAGCCCTTTCCTCTGGACACATTCATTTCACTCTTTTTAATGCACTTCCATAGACTGGAAAACCTTGACGCAGTCCAACATGTATATGCCCCTACATAGCAGTTTGGGGTTTGCATATTCCATTATTTCTACAAGGAAACCTAACATAAGAGAGGCTAGCTATAAGATGGATGAGAGTGAATCTATTACCAAAAGACCAATATGTGATCTTCACATCAATGATAGGTCACATAAGCAACAGCATATTGCCGTCCTTCTCTTTGGTGATTGATTAAATATAGCTGACCTATCTAAGACAATGCACAAGTGGTATCTTCCACAGGATGAATCCTATGCTTATGGTTGAGAGCTGGAAACTAGGAAGCAATAGATGACAAAATATGTACCACTTCCTCATGTCATGAGGCAACCTATATAAATGTCTTAATTCATCCAAGTTCCTGTTGTCTTCCTTTGTCCCTCCGCAAGCAATGAGCATCAGCCGTGTTCTGAGTTGTGTGCTACATTTTCTTAGTCTTCTTATCCCTTCTTTACACCATGTCAATGCCCAAGATCATCCAGTTGCCAACATACCATCTTTGAGGACTAACAATTTCTAGCTCAGTCGTCCTTCCTTCAACCCTGCCAGTTTCCTTGATGTCCATAATTCAGTTGCAAACCTATCATCCTTATGGGTTAACAAACCATCGGCTGATCATCATGTAAGCACTGGCAACAAGTCTATTCTCGTTCCAATCCTCCTAAGAGTAAGTGACCGCCCCTCAGGTTTTGTATGTGGTTTCTACTGCAATTATGACTGCAATGGCTTCGTGTTTGCTGTTCTCATATTCCCAAATCATAATGCAACTGATGACATTATCCTGCGGGCAGATGAGCTGAAAGTAGTGTGGTCGGCTAACAGAAACAGTTTGGTTAGAGATAATGCAACCTTGCAACTCACTGAACAAGGAGATTTGGTCTTGAAAGAAGCTGATGGCCACTGCAGTTTGGTCTACAAACACGTGGTAAGTCTGTGGTTGGCTTAAACTTGACTGAGACAGGGAACCTGGTGCTGTTCGACAGCAATAATGAGACGGTCTGGCAGTCTTTTGATCATCCAACAGACAGTCTACTTCCAGAGCAGAGATTGGTTTCTGGGCAGAAACTCGTAGCTAGTGTTTCAGAAAAAGACTGGTCTCAAGGTTTGATTTCATTTGATGTTACTAGTAATGCTGTTGCTGCACGTGTTGGATCCAATCCACCCTTGGAATATTTTCTACTGCCAGTCGATTACCTCGACGCTATAATATTTAAAAACGAGGGCCTCTTTCTTTCTTCAGGCGAGCCAATTTGGGAGTTTCCAATTCCTCCTGTATCATTTACTCGGTACATGAAGCTGGAACCCACAGGGCAATTGAGATTTTATGAGTGGGAAAAATATGGGTGGAGGGTTTCTCGCCGTCCCTTACTTGGTGACTTTGATTGTCTGTACCCCTTGAGATGTGGCAAATATGGAATCTGCTCAAATCGGCAGTGCAGTTGTCCCATAGCAACCGGTGAAGAAAACATCCATTTTAGGATAATAGATCAGAAGGAGCCTGATCTTGGGTGTTCCGAAGTTACTCCATTGTATTGTGAAGCTTCTCATGATCAGAGTTTTATCGAGCTCAAGGATACTTCATATTTTCCTGCTCTCCACTATAGTGAGGATCCTACGGAAGTTGAAAGTTGCAAGCAGGCCTGTCTGAAAAATTGCTCCTGCAAAGCTGCAATGTTTACAAAAGTTTTGAGTTTTAAAAGATGCTCTTTCCTATCTGAAATCTTTTCTCTCACGGATATGGCAGCAAATAAAGAACTATTTGATTCGACTGTATTCCTTAAGGTGCAAAACCCTCCAAAAAAGCCCAAGGCTCCTTCGCCAGACATTAATCCTCTCCCTGTCCTTCCTCCTCCCTCAAATACAGGGAGAGAGATTATAGTCATACTGGTATTCTGCTTTGCATCTTTCTTTGGGCTATTTCTTATCTTCATGACAAGGCAAGCTCTTCCTCTGAAGGGAAACGATGCCAAGGAAGATGAGGAGGATTATCTCTGCCAAGTACCAGGGTTGCCTACTAGATTCTCTTATGAAGTCTTGGTAGAGGCAACTGAAAATTTTAGTCAGAATCTTGGAAAAGGAGGATTTGGTTGTGTCTTTGAAGGGATTCTGAGTGATGGAACCAAAATTGCAGTCAAGTGTCTCAATGGTTTTGCTCAAACTAGAGATTCATTCTTAGCCGAGGTTGAGGCGATAGGCAGCATTCACCATCTCAATTTGGTAAAACTGATTGGATACTGCGCCCGTAAATCAAATAAGTTCTTAGTTTATGAATATATGTGTAATGGATCCTTAGATAAATGGCTCTTCCACAGAAACCAAGAGCTTGCCCTTGACTGGCAAACCAGAAGGAAGATCATCCTGGATATAGCAAAGGGTCTAACCTATCTCCACGAAGAATGCCAAAAGAAAATAGTGCACTTAGATATTAAACCCCAGAACATCCTTTTGGATAAAAATTTCAATGCAAAAGTTTCTGATTTTGGTCTGTCCAAGCTAATGGACAGGGACCAAAGCCAAGTTGTGACGACATTGAGAGGAACTTTGGGGTATTTGGCTCCTGAATGGTTCAGCTCTGCAATCACAGAAAAAGCAGATGTATACAGCTTTGGTGTTGTGACCTTGGAAATTTTGTGTGGACGAAAAAATCTGGATCACGCTAGGCCTGAGAAAGATATGCATTTGTTGAATCTTTTCAAGCTGAAGGCAGAGGAGGGAGGACTGTCAGATTTGGTTGATAAGCATAGCGAGGATATGCAGGTACATGGAGCAGAGGTTGTGGAGATGATGAGAGTTGCTGCATGGTGTTTACAAAGTGACATCACTAGGAGGCCTTCCATGTCAGTGGTGGTTAAGGTCTTGGAGGGGGTAATAGCTGTGGAGGATAATCTGGACTACAATTTTTTCAATCCACCAGCCCAAAGAGGGGTGGAAGCAGTTGGCTGCCAAGAGTTTGTCTTTGCCTCTCCACTATCGTCATCAGTCCTATCAGGACCCAGGTAGGAAAGTAAAAACTTCAGGCCACAAACACTTCAACAATAAATGCTACTGCTATGGTCTTTTGGTTCTTTCTGCTCAATAGCTTCAATTGGATTTATCTAGCTGTCTTGGAGGTAATGACAGTTTCTGTTTTCTTGGTTTTGTGGCAATTGTTTTCTGCAGGTAATTTGTTTGAATTATCATATACTCCTCTTCAATCCTTTGTCAGTTCAATCAATCCTTTGTCAGTTATTGAGATAATTGAAGACTTAAATGGGCACAGCAAGCTCTAGATATGTTCTTTTCAGCTTCTCAAAAATTTAGTATTTTGTTATGTTTTTTTCTTGGATGCAAATAAAGCATTTGTTTCTGGAAATCATAGGGAATTTCATCCTTTTGAGCTACTTGATCGGAAACCTGTGACAATCATTAGTCCATTGGTGAACAGCTTAGTGACAAAAAAATTAGCTGGAATTGATTGAACGATTTACTTGTGACAGATTAATTAGGTTAAGGAGGCAGGTAAAACTATTTTTAATAGCCAACACCTCAACTACGGCACGCTCTTCTATAATTTTGTCCAGGTTTTTTAAGGTGGAACTTTGTTCTCTTGTCATATAGGCAATGAGCATCAGCTGGAATCTGTGTTGGGTTTTTCACCTTTTCATTCTAATGTAAATACTTAACCAGTGCCAGACCTCATGATGATGTTGTTGTGACCCCTCTAAATCAATTACAAACATTCTGCTTCCCATTTTCCTGATTTCACAGATGGATTGACTATGAGCGTCCTTGTAGGTGTGAAACTTCAGCCCACTTTTGCCTGCTGCATCTTCTGCAATGGAAATTGTGACACTTCACTCATTTCCATCTTCATTATCCATATCAACAATGTTTCATAATCTCCACATGGCCCAAAAATAACCAGGTGTCTTGTACAACTTAATAATAAGATAGTTTGTGGGAATTGTGAAATAATATGAGGTTGGCAGCACAATAGTCCATACTAGATTAATGAATGGGATAAACTATTTTTTGTCAATAAAAGATGGGCAGCTTGATCTTTGGTTCCCTAATTGCTCCCTTGTAGAGCTTTGCAGAGTACAGTTACACCTTTAGATCTACCATCTACCTGAAGATTACACCTATTGAGAGTTGTAAACCGGGTTTTTATTAAAAGAACTGTTCATGCAGTGCGGCTTTATATTTTTCTTTATATGATTGGACTTATTTAGAACCATTCCAAATCTTTTGCATAGTATCCATCCTTGGTGCTTTTTGTGGTATGTTTCTCATTATCACCGTATCCTAATGTTTCAATTTTTCCCAAAAGATAAAGGATTGTGATGAAGTCAATGGAGAACTTTTAGGAATATTCCTCAAGAAAATGAAGGAATGTTCATGAGATATTTATCTTATATATGAAACTTTAAAGGTAGGACAATGAACTTCACGGGAGAAGCTTGGTGGGAGGTTGCATTAAAATGTCTAGATGGTTTAGGTCAAAATCAGAAATCATTCTTAAGGGAGGTTAAAACAACTGGCAGCAGCCACCAAAGTCATTGGGATTTTCATTTTCAATTATACTTCACCTTGAAATGTTGGTTACACCTTTCTTTTTAATTCATTTTTGGCGGGGACTTTGAACTAAGAGCTCTATGCGATCTTCACATCAATGGTGGGTCACATAAGTAACGACACACTGTCATACTTAGCGATCAATCATATGCAGCAAAGGACAATATTGGTTGCTTTAGCTGTGGATGACACTAAATCCAGATTTTGTAAAACATGCATGCATGGTTGTGTTAAATACAGATTTCGTTAGAAAATAGAAACAAAGGTTTAAACAGGCATGTTCATTTGCACATGCTTATTGCTATAAGTCTTCATCCTGCCATCTTCTCCCTTTGTCACTCCATGAGATATGGGCATCAATTATGTTCATTTTCTGGTAATTCTTTTCTCATCTTACCACCTTGTCAATGCCCAAGATGCATCTTACCCAGTTTCCAATATATCATCTCCATGGATTAACCCTTCTGATCATTTCAGATATTCTCCTTTTGCCCCTTCCTATGTCGGAGCCCTAGATGTCCATTATCCAGTTGCTAATCTATCATCCTTGTGGGTTAACAACCTTTCACATTATGTGAATTCAGATGATAAGTCTATGTTGATGCCAATCCTCCTTAGGACGAGCACTAGAAATGCAGGTTTTGTATGTGGCTTCTACTGCAATTATGAGTGTGATGGCTACATGTTTGCGGTCCTAATATTCCCATATGGAAATATTGAGGCTCTACCCAATGATTCAGTGGTAGAATTCCCAAAAGTTGTGTGGTCTGCAAATAGAAACAATGTGGTTGGAGCTAATGCAACATTGCAGCTCACAGGAGAAGGAGATTTGATCTTGAAAGAAGCAAATGGCAGTGTAGTTTGGTCAACGAATACGTCTGGTGAGTCTGTTGTTGGTTTGAGATTGACCAAGACAGGAAACCTCATATTGTTTGACAGCAATAATACTTCTGTTTGGCAGTCTTTTGATCACCCAACAGACAGTCTCATTCCAGGTCAGACATTAGTTTCCGGGCAGAAAATGATTGCTAGTGTTTCAGAAAAAAATTGGTCTGAAGGTTTTATTTCATTTTATGCTACCAGTGAAGGTATTGCTGCTTGTGTCGGGACCACTCCACCTCTGACATACTTTTTCCGGCTTGTGGGTAACACTGGAAGTAAAAATGTTTCATTCAGTAAAAGGGGTCTCTTTCTATCTTCAGACGAGCCAATTTGGGAGTTTCCTACTGCATCTTTTGCTCGGTACATGAAGTTGGAACCGACAGGGCAATTGAGATTTTATGAGTGGATTAAAAATAGCTGGAGGGCTTTGCTTATTCCCTTGCAAAGGGACGTTGATTGTCTATACCCTATGACATGTGGAAAATACGGAATTTGCTCAAATGGGCAGTGCAGTTGTCCCAAACCAGCTGACGGAGAAACAAGCTATTTTAGGCAAATATCTTATAACGAACCCCATCTTGGGTGTTCTGAAATTACTCCCTTATCTCGTGAAGCTTCTCATTATCACAGTCTTCTTGAACTCAAGGAAACTACATCTTTTCCTTTTGCCCCCAAATGTGATGCCAGCACCGATATTGAAAGTTGCAAGCGTGCCTGTCTGAAGAATTATTCCTGCAAAGCTGCTGTGTTTCTGACTGCTGAAGGTAACGGATTTTGCTGTCTCCCATCTGAAATCTTTTCACTGATGAATATAGAAGTGTATTCTACATCATTTAGTTCGACTACATTCCTTAAGGTGCAGAACGTCCCAAAAATTGAGTCTCCTCCAGCAGGCACGATAAGCAAGATTTCAGTTATACTGTTATTAAGTTTAGGAGCTTTCTTGTGCCTGTTCCTTGCTGTTATTGCATGCTATTCTCTATCTTTGGGTTTCAAAGATGCCAAGGAAGATGAGAAGGATTATCTGCACCAAGTACCCGGAATGCCTACTAGGTTCTCTCATGAAATGTTGGTAGTTGCAACTAAAAATTTTAGTCAAGAGCTTGGTAAAGGAGGATTTGGTTCAGTCTTCAAAGGGATTCTGAGCGATGGAACCAAGGTTGCAGTGAAGTGTCTGGATGTTTTTTGTCAAGCTAAGAATTCCTTCTTAGCTGAGGTTGAGACAATAGGTGGCATTCACCATATGAACTTGGTAAGACTGGTCGGATACTGTGTCAAGAAATCAAAAAGGCTCCTAGTTTATGAATATATGTGCAATGGGTCCTTGGACAAGTGGATCTTTGACAGAAGCTCGGGCCTTGCTCTTGACTGGCAAACCAGAAGGAAGATCATACTCAACATAGCAAGGGGTTTAGCTTATCTCCATGAAGAATGCCAAAAGAAAATAGTGCACTTGGATATTAAACCCCAAAACATCCTTTTAGATGAAAATTTCAATGCAAAAGTTTCGGATTTTGGATTGTCCAAGCTAATTGACAGGGACCAGAGCCAAGTGGTGACGACCTTGAGAGGAACTTTGGGGTATTTGGCTCCGGAATGGTTCAGCTCTGCAATTACAGAAAAAGTAGATGTGTATAGCTTTGGTGTTGTGACCTTGGAAATTTTGTGTGGACGGAAAAATTTGGATCGCTCTCAGCCTGAGGGAGATATGCATTTGTTATGTCTTTTTAAACAAAGGGCAGAGGAAGATCAACTGTTGGATTTGGTTGATAAGAACAGTGAGGATATGCAGGCCCACGGAGCAGAGGTTGTGGAGATGATGAGGCTTGCTGCATGGTGTTTACAAGGTGAGGTCACTAAGAGGCCTTCCATGTCCATGGTGGTAAAGGTCTTGGAGGGGGTGATCAATGTTGAAGGTAATCTGGAGTACAACTTCTTTTATCCAGCAGTCCCAATAGGGACTGAAGCGGCTGGTCATAGGGAGAATAATGTTATCATTGCCTCTCCCCTATTGCCATCAGTTCTATCGGGTCCCAGATAAGGATACAAGATTTCCAGCTGCTGGCACTTGACGGAAAGCACATGATTCCACCTTGTTCAACAAGAAATGCTTCTTGTAGGGCTTTTTGTTTCTTTGCATTGAATTTGGTGTGGTTGGAGTAACAGGATTGAAAGCACACAATAATTGTATATAGAGAAAAATTAAGAAAAGTTTATTTATCTTCCATCACTTTTGTTATTTAAATATTGCACAACACTTCATTTATAAATATTGATACCTAAGTAATAGAAGCTTAGACTAATAAGAAAAATATAAATCTTGTAGGTTTTAGCTATTTAAATGTAGAAATTAAATGAATTACTCAAAAAAAAAAAAAAAAAAAATCTATTTTTTAAAAACTAGATCAAATTATAATTTTTAGAAACTTCCTAAAATCAATATTACTTTCCGATATACCCTCTTAACTTGATTAATTTGTAATTAATCCAAGTAGCATACTTAGCATTCTAAAACCTTCAAACTTGAGAGGCTTCTTAAAACTATCCACAATTTGATCACAAGACATTGCAAATTTTAATTACACTTTCTTTTTCATAGTTTAGTCCTAACAATATCATATCTTGTAACAATATACTTGCTTTTATAATAGAAAATTGGATTTTTTAACAATGTAATCACCAATTTATCTCTACATAGATGTCTATTGGTTCTTCTTGTTATAAATTAAGCTACTTCAACAAAATTTTGAGACAAACTACATGACAAGTGCATGATGTTACCGAAACAAATTCCACTTTAAAAGTTGAAATTGTTAGATAGTAGTTTGCTTCTTTGAAGTCCAAGTGAATGTGGCATCTCCCATGCACAAAAAGCACAAATCCGGCTGAAGGTACTCTTTTGATTATCCAAGTCTCCATCCTAATCACTATCACTATATTCAATAAGCTTCAGATTATTAGAAGGTAAGTTATATAAACCATAATCAAGTATACTTTTGATGTAATGCAAATCTTCATGTGAGTCACCATTGGTGTTTCTATAGAATAACTAATAAGTCCCACTCCAAAAAGAATGTCCAACCTTGTAAAGATTGAGCTCTTATATTATGTTGGATCCATATTTTTTCGTTCTTCATCATGTCTTAACAATTTAACCTTACATTCTATTAATGTTTATCAGATTACACATATTCATGTAAAACATCTAAAGAATTTATTTTGCATAGTCTTCTTGGGAAAAAAAAATAAAAAACTCTTTTTGGTTCACTTCACTTTTATGTCAAGATAGTGTGATGTGAGATCAATGTTAGTATAGAACCCTTAAAAGCAAGATACATATGATGTAATGAATGTGAACTTATTATTTATTATTTAATAATATTCGATCCACTTTCACTTTTATCTATTTTTGTTCCATGCATTATATTTTTATGAGTATCGTGGCATGCATCTCTTATATTGTACATGACTTGGATGTAAATTAAAGGAGTTATACATAAGATCCAAGTGATCATTCCTTATAAGTTGATGATTTGTTCACAACTAGTCATTGACTTAGACAATCCATTTGAAGTTGTAGTGCATTACCTTCAATTTGAGGGATGATTGGTTTTGCTTATTGAAATGGAGTTCCTATGATAAGTGCACTAGTGTATATATATGGTTACACATTAGACAGAATTTATGATAAGTCATAAAATAAGGTTACAACATAGTCATGACTTCATCAAGGTGGTATACTATGTTGTCTCTTAACCGTGAGAATATTGAAATTGTGTCAAAGTTAGTAGTAACTTTAACCTAGAGGTGAGATTTTAAGATAATCATATATTCCATATGGATTGAGTCATTATTAATGAAAGTTAATAACAACATGTATTTTCAATAGAGGTTTCAAGATATCTTATGACTAGAGTCGATGACCTAACTTTGATATGACTTGTTAGCAAAAAATCCCTATTAGTACAAGCAATAACACGTATGAAATAAAAAATAAACAAAATACATATAAAATTTATAATGATTTATTCTCAATGCGAAAGCTATAAATAGAGAGGGTGAACTCACATCTTATAATAATCACCTCTCCTTTCTTCCATAAAAAAAAATGGTCACCTTAACAATCTCTTATATAATACAAAAATTAGGACAAACTAATACATGCTTAGAATACTTAAAATAACCTTAAAAAATTTGCCAACTCAACACACATGCAACAAAAGAGAATAAATTTTGATTTTCTGTTCCTTTTGTAATATGGTATCAGAGTAGTTTTTCCTCTACTGTCCTTTCTCTCTTTCAGTCTAATGGCTTGAGGTGGTCACAACACCCGTGCCATTGTCGGAACCTCTGTTCCGTCATCAATGAAGGATTCCAGTAGTCATTTCTTTCTTCATAATGGAGATCACCCTGGTGTTGTCCTAGTCTCTCACCATCTGACTAGTTCTAATTAAAACACTTGGAGTAACTAAGAATAAGATTGTCTTCGTTGATGGAAGTATACCTCGCCCAACAACCAATGATCTCCTCTACAATGCCTGGACTCGCTGCAATAGTATGGTAACATCATGGATTCTTAATTCTGTTGCTAAAGATATTGCAGATAGTCTTTTATACATCAATACAGCCTTTGAGATTTGGGGTGATTTTCGCGATCGATTCTACCAAAGCAATGGTCCTCGAGGTTTTCAGATAAAAAAACACCTTGTTGCTCTGGATCAAGGATCTCTTGATGTCAATTCTTACTACACAACTTAAAACCCTGTGGGATGAATTCAAGGATTTTCAACCTGTACCTGTTTGTCATTGTGGCGCAATGAAACATTGGCTGGATTATCAACAACAAGAATATGTTATGCAATTTTTGATGGGTCTCAATGAGTCTTATGCTCAAATTCGTACTCAGATTTTGATGATGGATCCTCTGCCTCCCATAACCAAAGTTTCGCTGGTGGTCTAAGACGAACGACAACGAGCTATTCATCTTAGGATCTCTTCTTCTTCAGATTCCTTGGTCTCTAGCAATGAAGTTTTTCCTTCTTCAGTTTCATCTTCTGCTGTCAGTTTCACTCCTAAACCCAAACGAGATTGTCCTCTCTGCACCCGTTGTGGTTTACAAGGTCACACTATTGATAAGTGCTACAAACTTCATGGTTATCCTCCTGGATACAAGGTCAAACCCAAATCTTCTTCAATCCAAGCTAAGGCACATCAGGCTTCATCAACCATTACTGAAAAGAATCTGTAATTGGCACATCTGATTCTCCACTGACTGTGTTAATTATAGCTCAGTGCCAACAACTCATTACCGTTCTAAGCTCACTGCTCCAACATAGCTCCAGTGCTCCTTCGGAACCTCAATAGCTTGATTCATCTATTTCTAGCTTCAGTGGTATTTTTTCTCTTTCCTCCACTTCACACCTACCTTCCTTTCCATCCACTTCTTGGGTTTTGGATACAGGTGCTACACACCATGATTGTTGTTCCTTGAGTCTTTTTACTTCATCTGTTTCAACAGAAATTTCTTTTGTTACTCTTCTAAATGGTTTCCAATCAATCGAATCGGTTCTGTGCATTTGTCTGATTGTCCTATTCTTGATAATGTCCTATTTGTCCCCTAATTTCTGTTTAATCTTCTTTCCATTAGTGCTTTTACACAACATCATCACTACTCATTTAATTTTCTCTTTGAATCTTATGTTATTCAGGTTCATTCTCAGGGCCAAATGATTGGGATGGGCAGCAGACAAGGCAATCTTTATGTTCTAGATTCAACCAGTTTATTGTCCAAACTGTCTAAAGTCTTAGTGAGTTGTAATACTGTTTCTTTATCACAAAGTGAATTGTGGCATTATAGAATGGGACATCCCTCTTATGTCAAACTTCAAGTGTTGCAAAATGAATTACAAGTTTTAAATGTTTCAGACCATTCTCCATATTGCTCAATTTGTCATTTGGCTAAGCAGCACCATTTACCTTTTATTTCTTCTAATACTTTATCTACTTCACCATTTAACCTTATTCATTGTGACATCTGAGGCCCTTTTCATGTTGTGACAACTGAAGGTTTTCGTTATTTTTTTTACCATTGTTGATGATTGCACATGTTTTACTCAAGTATATCTTTTACATGCCAAGTCTGATGTTCTAAGCATTTTTCCTCATTTTTTTTTTCTCTCATACACAATCAATTTTGTGTGTCCATTAAATTTGTCCATTCAAATAATGCCCCTGAGTTATCGTTTTCTGATTTTTTTTCATGTAAATGGCATCATTCCCTTTCATTCTTGTGTTGATACACCACAACAAAACTCTATGATTGAACGTAAACATCAACATATTCTCAATGTTGCTCGAGCATTGCATTTTTAGTCCAATGTTCCTTTAGCTTATTGGGGTGATTGTGTTCTCACCTCAATTTACCTTATAAACCGCACTCCTTCCCCACTTTTACTGAACAAAACTCCTTTTGAACTTCTTTGGTAGAAAAAACTCGTTTACTCCCATCTTTGTGTTTTTGGTTGTTTATGTTATAGTTCCACTCTTAATCAACATCACGCCAAATTCTCACCTCGTGCTATTCCAGCCATTTTCCTTGGCTATCCACTTGGTTATAAAGGATACAAAGTACTTGACTTATCGACAAATACTGTGCTTATTTGTTGAGATGTGGTCTTCTATGAATTCATCTTTTCCTTCACCACTACTCATTCACAATAGCCTTCTTTTGTTTAGTTCTTTGAAAGAGTGTTGCCATTTCCTCCCGCTCCTTTTCAAATTTCTGTTCCTCCTGAGTCCCCAGCAATAGCTCCCACTTCGTCTTCTTCCTCTCGTCCTGTTCATGCCACTAGAGCGCCTGCTTATCTCCGTGATTACCATTTTTATTCCATCCCATAGTCTTTTTCCACTTCCCATCCTTTATCTGTTGTTCTTAGTTATGACAGATTGTCTACTTCCCATAAAGCTTTTGTCATGGCTCTTTCATCTCATGTTGAACCAGCAACCTTTTCCATGGAAACTGTTATTCCTGACTGGCAAAAAGCTATGTCTGCTGAGTTGCGTGCACTAGAAGACAATGGTACCTGGTCCTTGGTTTCCTTACCTTCTCTGTGAACATCCAGTAGACTGTAAATGGGTGTATAAAATCAAATATCATGCAGATGGTTTTTTAGAGCGGTATAAAGCCCGTTTTGTGGCCAAGGGGTTTACTCAACAGGAGGGTGTTGATTACTTCGACAGTTTTTCTCCTGTTGCTAAATTGGTGACTGTTAAAGTACTTCTAGCCTTAGCTGCAATCTATGGTTGGACCCTCACTCAGCTTGACGTCAACAATGCATTTTTTCACGGTGACCTCACAGAGGAAGTCTACATGTCTTTGCCTTCTGATTATCATCGTGAGGGGAAGACTTTACCAGCCAATGTTGTGTGCAAACTCCATAAGTCCCTTTATGGACTTAAGCAAGCATCAAGACAATGGTTTTCCAAATTTTCAAATGCTCTACTTGTTAATGGTTTTAAACAATCTGCTGCAGATAATTCTCTATTCATCAAGAAAGCCGGTGCTTCAATTACTGCTTTATTAGTATATGTTGATGATCGATATTGTTATAGCTAGCAACAATTCTAAGCATATTGAAGATTTCAAAAACTTCCTTCACATCCGATTTAAACTCAAAGAGTTAAATAGTCTCAAATACTTCTTGGGTCTTGAAGTTGCTTGGTCCAGCAAAGGGATTTCTCTCAGTCAGTCCCATTACTCTCTACAGCTTTTATCTGATACAGGTAATCTCGGGTGTAAGACCAGAAAAACACCCATGGATCCTAATGTCAAGCTCTCATGGGATGAGGGAGAGTTGCTTGATGATCCAACCCCATATAGACGAATGATTGGGAAACTTCTGTATCTCACTATCACAAGACCAGATTTGTCCTATGCAGTAAATCGTTTGAGTCAATTTTTGGATAAACCAAGACTTCCTCATTTACAAGCAGTCCATAGAGTACTTCAATATCTCAAGGCAATAGTTGGACAAGGCCTCTTCTTCTCTTCTTCTTCAGTAGTTGAATTGAAGGGCTTTGCAGATTCTGATTGGGGAGCTTGTCCTGACTCAAAAAAAAATCGATTAGTGGTTTTGTGTTTTCATTGGAGACTCTTTAGTTTCTTGGAAATTAAAGAAACAACACATAGTGTCACGATCATCAGCAGAAGCTGAATATAGGTCCATGGCTAATGCCACATGTGAGTTGATGTGGATGTTTTCTCTGTTCAAAGATCTACATATTGAACATCCCAATCCAGCTATATTGTTCTGTGACAATCAAGCTGCTTTACGTATAGCAGCTAATCCGGTCTTTCATGAGCGAACTAAGCACATCGAAATCGACTGTCATCTTGTGCGAGAAAAGCTTCTGAATGGTTGCCTAAAAACACTGCATGTTGCTTCTCAACACCAAGTGGCAGATATATTAACCAAACCTCTCTTTCCAGCATAGTTCATGACTCTGCTAGCCAAGATGGGAATTCATAACATTTATTCTCCATCTTGAGGGGGCTATTAGATAGAAGGGTATTCCTGTAATAAAATACTTATTTTTGGTTGTTTTTTTTTTTTTTTTCTGTTCTGTTCTGTATAAAAGGTCTTTTGTATTTTCCTTTTCTAGCTGAGCAAGAGAGAATAATTCTGTTTTTCTGTTCCTTTTGTAATAGCTATCAATCTGACCCAGTGTTATGGTGCTTTCTTCAGTCAGTTTCTTATAATTTATTGGCATCTAAGCTTCCTCTTTTGCAAATATAAAGGAAGAAAAACAAGAAATATATTTAGATAGAATCCAAGGAACGCCGAAGAGATAAATCTCTTGTGAGCCTTAAAAGCCAAAAGAGGAGGTTCACTGAAGAAGGTTGTTGAGGTGGATTTGGGTAAGCTTTTGAACATACTTTCAGTGATGGCACCAAAAATTGCAGTGAACTGTTTCAATGGTTTAGGACAAACTAAGAAATCACTCTCGAAGGTGGAGACAACAACTAGCAGTATTCACCATGCCAGGCGGAAAAGACTGATCTGATTTTGTGTTGAAATTTCTCATTGGCTATTAGTTTTATTATTACATCTAAAGCTGGTCCTTGTAGTTTTCGTCCCTTCTGGCATTTGGCAATGTTTTTGGCCCTTCCTATGGAATCATTTTCACATTTCGTATTCATTATTGTGAACTTGACTTTGGAGTGCCCAGCCTGTTCCAATGGGCCTTTAATAACTATGCATCTTGAATTCGATCAACCTTTCATCTTTTTCGGCATCTCTTTAGGCTCTGGTCATCAGCTGGGTTATGGATTGTGTTCTTCAGTGTCTCATTCTTTTTATCGCTTCGTTCCACCTTGCCTATGCTGAAAGTATCTATTATTCAGTTGCCAACCTATCGTCCTCTTGGACTAACAATCCCGTACCTGGTGAATATGTAGGTTATGATAGGTCAGAGTTAATGCCAATCTTGCTTAGGCCAAATGAAGGCCCTACAAGTTTTGTATGTGGCTTCTACTGCAATTATGACTGTGATGGTTATCTATTTGCTGTCCTCATATTCCCAACAATGAATGTCACTGTTGGACGCCATCCACGGATAATCTACCCACGAGTTGTGTGGTCTGCTAACCGGCATGCTCTGGTTAGTGTCAATGCAACCTTGGAGCTAACCCCAGAAGGAGATTTGATCTTGAGAGAAGCCAATGGAGCTGAAGTTTGGTCCACACACACATCTGGTAAATCTGTTGTGGGTTTAAGCTTGAATGAGACTGGAAATCTTGTGCTGTTTGACTGCAATAACTCATCAGTCTGGCAGTCTTTTGATCACCCAACAGACAGTCTAGTTCCTGGGCAGAAGTTGGCTTTGGGAGCAAAACTTACAGCAAGTGTTTCAAAGAAAGATTGGTCTCAAGGTTTGATTTCTTTTTCTGTTTACAGCGATGGTCTTGTGGCTTGTGTTGAGTCCAATCCACCTCAAATCTATTCTTACCGGCATTTTGACTACAGCGGAGTTATTAAGGAACCAAGCCATGTAATATTCAAGAATGAAGGCCTCTTTCTATCTTCTGGTAGGAGGATTTGGCCTTTTTTTTCTGCGTCATCTCCTCTGTATCTGAAATTGGAACCGAAAGGGCAAGTGACAGTTTATGAGTGGGTATGGAATGAATATGATTGGAAAGTCTATGGCGATTCCTTTTTAGCAAATTATGATTGTGAATACCCCTTGATCTGTGGGAAATATGGAGTTTGCTCAGTGGGGCAGTGCGGTTGTCCTGGACCGAATGGTGGAGAAACAGTCTATTTTAGGCCTATAAATTTTAAGCAACCTGATCTTGGTTGTTCTGAAATTACATCGTTGACTTGTGAAGCTTCTCAGTATCATAGTCTTCTTGAGCTAAATGACATCATTTACTTTCCGGTTGTGAATGAATATGGGATTGATTATGATATTGAGAGTTGCAAGCAGGCATGTTTAGAGAATTGCTCCTGTAAAGCAGCAATATTCACGCACGGGGAACCTGGATATTGCCATTTGCCATCTGAAATATTTTCACTGGCGTTGATGAACACAGAGACATATCCATTCTCAAACTCGACGACATTCATCAAGGTGCAGAATGTCCCAAAAGAAGGCCCTCCCGCACCTGTCATCGACCCTGCTCCCATCCCTCCTTCCTCCATGAAAACAAGCAGGATTGAAGTTATACTGGCATCGTGTTTTGGAGCTTTCTTTGTCATGTTTCTAGTTGTTATTATCATATGGCATTCTCTATTTTTGAAGAGAAAAGATTCCAAGGAAGATGAGGAAGACTTTCTGAAGCAAGTACCAGGTGTGCCTATTAGATTCTCTAATGAAAGCCTGGTGGTGGCAACTGAAAACTTTAGCCAGAAGCTTGGAGAAGGTGGATTTGGGTCAGTCTTCAAAGGGATTCTGAGAGATGGAACCAAGGTTGCAGTGAAGTGTCTTGATGGTTTAGTTGGAAGAAAGGATTCATTCTTAGCTGAGGTTGAGACGATTGGCGGCATTCACCATATGAACTTGGTACGACTGGTTGGATACTGTGCCACGAAATCGAATCAGTCCCTAGTCTATGAATATATGTGTAATGGGTCCTTGGACAAATGGATCTTCCGTAGAAGCCAAGAACTTGCTCTTGACTGGCAAACCAGAAGAAAGATCATCCTTGATGTAGCAAAGGGTTTAGCCTATCTTCATGGAGATTGCCAAAAGAAGATAGTCCACTTTGATATTAAACCGCAAAACATCCTTTTAGATGAAAATTTCAATGCAAAAGTTTCTGACTTTGGACTTTCCAAGCTAATTGACAAAGACCAAAGCCTTGTAGTGACTACCTTAAGAGGAACTGTGGGGTATCTGGCTCCTGAATGGCTCAGCTCAACAATAACAGAAAAGATAGATGTCTATAGCTTTGGTGTTGTGATGTTGGAAATCTTGTGTGGACGGAAAAATTTGGATCGCTCTCAGCCCGAGGAAGATATGCATTTATTAAATGTCTTTAAGAAAAAGGCAAAGGAAGACCAACTGCTGGATTTGGTTGACAAGAGCAGTGAGGACATGCTATTCCATGGAATAGAGGTTGTAGAGATGATGAAACTTGCAGCATGGTGTCTACAGAATGATACTGCCTGCAGGCCTTCTATGTCAGTGGTGGTTAAGGTCTTGGAGGGGGTGATGGATTTTGAAGATAATCTGGACTATAGTTTCCTCAATCCACAAATCTCGAGGGCAATGGAAGCAGTTCATAATAGCAATGATGTTGCTGTCACCGCCTCTCTAGTATTGCCATCAATTCTATCAGGACCCAGGTGAGGAATGCTTCAACATGAACCATTAGTTTGATCCTTTCTGTTTAATTCTATAGCTTTGCATTGTTGGAGATCAACAAAGAACTTGGTTTATATGATCTTTATGGAATTCATTTTCCACAAGAAATTTGTTCAAATTGGCCATATAGTTTGGGAATCCCTCTAATTATTTTGTTTGAGGGACCAAGGAAATTGGGAAGAGCTTGTTTCCACCATATATTTGAAGTGTGAAGAAAAGCTCATGCATTTCTTTACGCCCATCACAAATCATTCTTTTATATATCAGTCTGAAACTGCAAACATAGTAATGGAATTGGTTCATGTCAATGATGATGACTTATTTTTCCAAAACTGTAGAAGATATTATTAGTAAGGATTCAATTGATCTAGTTTTGTGCTTTTGTTTTGAAGAAACCCTAGGATCTTAAATTTCTTTCTTGTTATTCCTTTTTCCCTTTTTGCTTTCTTCAAAACCAAATTGAGAATCACGGCTGTTAAATCCAAATGAATCTTGGGGGCTGCACAGGCCAGTCCTTAAGAAGCTGATACACCTTCCATTTAAATCCTGGTTACTGTAATTTAAATTGTCCCAATGTAATTAAAAAAATATCTTGGTCTTTAGCCCTTTTTCACTTTATCTTTATTTTGGAAGAGGGATTTTCTAGGAAAGCTGGGAAGAAGTTGTTCCCACCAAATCTCTTATGTGTGAAGAAAAGAACATGGAATACTTTACAGCTAACCATGCACCCTGCTTTTATATCAGTCTGAATCATGGTCATTAACCTATTTTCCATTAAAGCAGTGATAACGTCGTCAATCATATATAGTTCAAGTTAATGATAATAGTCCATTCTCAGAAAACTGGAGCAGGGACCATTCCTAGGCATTCCATTGATCCAGTTCACGCTTTTCTCAACAAGAAGAATGCAAGATTCCAAATTTCTTGCATGTTTCTTGGAGGTTGCATGTGCTGACATGCCCTTAAGAAGCTTTAAAAAAATTTCCTTTTGATTTAAATCTTACTGCAACCTAAGGTTGATGCTAATAGCATCTAATGCAACACAACTATTTATGAGAAATTCCAGGTCTTGAGGACGGTTTAAAGTCCAAGGACTTTGCCTATATGGATTGAATGTGTAAAATGATTTGACCTTCTTTCTGCAACTGAATTCTTGGGTAGGAGCTGAAAACTAGTGTTTACTCCTTCACAGATTTACTCCTAAAAGTCACAACCATGAAAGAGAGTAAAATATAACTTTTAAAAATTAAAGGGTTGGTTGACCCATATATTTGAAATGAGCAATCCTCCATCGTAGAAACCAAAAGATATTGTCTTCTAAGTTTCAAAGGAAAATTCAGATGAGTGCAGAGTAAGGAGAATATTGCAAATGTTTTGGGAAAATCAAATAATTGTAGGGGAAAAGAAAAGAAAATATCCTTTAAGGATAAGGCTGCAATGGACATTAAAAATACAAATAATCTAAGAAAAGTAAGTAGCCACCAGCAAAAGAAATTTTGAAAACAAGGGCAAACAATAAAGTTCCTCAGGAGGCTTGTAAATGTCATTACCACAAATATAGGAAAGAAAGTCAAGAAACAGGCCGTTTTAGGCAAATAAAATATGAGGAACTGATCTTGGGTGTTCTGAAGTTAGTCCTTGTCTTGTGAAGTTTTAAAACCATTGAATGTTGCCAGCAGACCTGTGTAAATAATTACCCTTGCAAAGCTGCATTGTTCACAATTGATGACAATTAAAAGAGCTGTTTACAACGCTATATCATTTTGCTGAGGAACATATAAATGTACCATGCACTAGCAAAGTCAAGTATACTCAGTAAGGTGCAGAACTTCCCAAATGCAGAAGCTATTTCACCTGAGATTTAACCTATACCTATCCCTGGGCCTGCTTCTTATTACTGCCATATGGTGATCTCTGTTTCTAAAGGGAAAAAGATGATGGGCTGATGATGAATATCTGCCCCATGTACAAGGGATGCATCTAGATTTTCTCATAAAATTTTGGTAGTGGCAACCAAAAATTTAAGCCAATAGGTAAGAATCACTTGGACCAGTCTTCAAAGGGAGCCTAAGTGATCGAACCAAAGTTGCAGTGAAGTTTCTCTGGTTTGCTCATAACCTAACTGAGGTTGAGATGATGGGGGGCATTCACCATATGAACTTGGTAAGACTGGTGGGATACTGTGCCAAGAAGTCCACCAGGCTCCTAGTCTATGAATATATTTGCACTGGGTACATGAAATAATGGATCTTTCACACAAACCAAGAGATTGCTCTTGATTGGAGAACCCAAAGGAAGATGATCCTTGTCATAGAAAGTTTTCTGAAGAGTCCTTCAGAAATGGCATGAAATTTGCAGAGAAGTGTACCGGACTAGGAAATCATGCCTTGCCAAGGTTGAGATAGTCAGCAGGATTTCTTGTCATTTGAAGAACTTTGCTTTGATTTTTTGCTAACATTTTGCAAAAGGTTTTAGTCAATGATTGCATGTGCAGACTTGGTCCTTGTGATTTTCATCCCTTAGTATTTGACAATTTTTGGCTCTTCCTATTGCATGCCATTATGTTGGTGAACTTACCTTGGAATATCCACTCCTTGTTTCAATCCGCCTTTAATAACAATGCATCCGTTTCAGCAGCTGTTTTTCCACATTAAAAAACCAATATGTAATTCTCAAAACAAAGTAGTCAAATAAGTAACCACATATGGTGATACTCCTGCTCTGTCAGTCAATATTGAAAGGAAAAACATTGGTCATTAGTTCCAGATTATAATGAATGCTGGCAATGTATTCTGTACAAGCCTTAAAAAGAAACTAGAAACAAAACATCTGCTGTATACACAGGCCTATATTGGAGAGCAGGCGGCTGCCTTCATTTATTCATTTTCTTCCTTTTGTCTCTGTAGGTTCTTCCTTGTCTCACTCTTCTTATTCCTCTTTTCACCTTGACAATGCCCAAACCATCAATGGTTCAGTTGGCAATCTATCATCAGGCTGGATTAAGAACCCTGACATGTATTTATCATTACCTAGCCTTCATAGAGAAAGTGTCACCGCAGGTTTCAAATGTGGCTTCTACTGCAATTTTGAGCATGTTGATGCCGGATTCGCTATAGTCATGTTGCCACCAGATGACATTCTTCCAGCAGAACTATTCCCCCAAGTTGTCAAAAACAATCTTGTTAGAGTTAATGCAAGCTTGAAACTTGTCCAAAAAGGAGATTTGATCTTGACAGAAGCCAGTGGCTCCATAGTTTGGTCCACAAACACATCTGGTAAATCTGTTGTGTGATTAAACCTGAACGAGAGAGGACACCTCTTGCTGTTTGACAACTGTAATGCACCTGTCTGGCAGTCTTTTGATCATGCAATAGACAGTCTAGTAGTGTTTTGGAAAAAGATTGATCTCAAGGTTTGATTTCATTTTCTGTTACTAGGGAAGGTGTTGCTTCCCGTATTGAGTCCATTTCACCTATTACTATTCATTTTATCCTTTTGTTAAGACTGGAAAGAAGTTGTAGTCAGGAATGAAGGCCTCTTTCAGACTACTACCTGCAGTCTATTTGGGAGTTTAAAACATCATCCAATTGGTATTTAAAGTTGGAACCAAAAGAGCAATTGACAGTTTATGAGCTGGTTGAATATAAGTCCCTTGTTAGGAGAAATTAAATGTGCACTATGGGATGTGGGAAATATGGAATTTGCTCAAATGAGCAGTGCAGTTATCCCCTTCCAACTGGAGTACAAGTAATCTTTTTCAGACCTATAAATTATAAGGAGCCTGATCTTGGGTGTGCTGAAACTTCTAACCATCTGTCTTCTTCAGTTCATGGACACACTGTGTTTTCCTGTTCTGGTCAAAACTGTGGCTGGTACTGATATTGAAAGCTGCAAGCATGCCAGTTTAAGGAATCGCTCCTGCAAATCTGCCATAGTTAGATATATTGGAAGTTGTCATTTACCGTCTGAAATCTTTTTGCTGACGAATATATGAACAATATATTCCAGAAAAACTTCCCATTAATGAACTCAAACTACAATCATTAAGGAGCAAAACATTCCAGAGTCTGAGACTCCTTCACAGGACACCAATCCCCCTTTGTTTCTCTCTTCCTTAAAGAAGACAATCAGGATTTCCATTACACTGATGTTCAGATCTGGAGCTTTCTTTGGCCTGTTCCTCATTATCAATACATGGCAATCTCTATTGTTGAAGCAAAATGATCACAAGGAAGATGAGGAGGATTGTCTGCACCATGTACTAGGGATGCCTACAAGATTTTTCCGATGAAATGTTAGTATTGGCCGCTGAAAATTTTAGTTGGAAGCTTTGAAAGGAGAATTTGGTTGTCTCCAGAGGGATTCTAAGTGATTGAACCAAAGTTGGAGTGAAGTGTTATGATGGTTTGGCTTAAACTCAGAACTTATTCTTGGCTCAGGCTGAAATGATAAGGGGCATTCACCATAGGGACTTGGTAAGACTGTTTGGATACCATGCCAAGAAATCAAATAGGCTCTTAGTTTATCAATGTATGAGCAATATTTCCTTGGACAAATGAATCTTTCATGGAAACCAAGAGCTTGCTCTTGATTGGGGAACCAGAGGGAAGATCACCCTGTAAGAAGCCAACGGCCTAGCCTTTCTCCATGATAATGTCAACAGAAATTAAACCCCAAAACATCCTTTTTGATGAAAATTTAATGCAATGATTTCTGATTTTGGGCTCTCCAAGTTAATTGATGAGGATCAAAGCCAAGTTGTAAGGACGTTGAGAGGAACTCTGGGGTATTTGGCTCCTGAATGCACGAGGAAGATATGCATTCATTAATTCTTTTTGAGGAAAAGGCAGAGAAAGAATGACTATTGGATTTTGTTGATCATCACAGTTAGGAATGCTGTTGTGCAGAGCAGATGCTGTTGCATGCTGCATGGTGTTTGAGAAGTGATATTACTAAGAAGCATTTCTATGCAGGTGGCAGTCAAGGTCCTTGAGGGGTTGGTCAATGTTGAAGATAATCAGGACTATTCTTTATTTAACCCATCAGTGACTACAGCTATGGAAGTGGTTGCCCAAAAGGATGATATTGTCGCTATTGCTTCTCCACTATTGCCATCAATTATATCCAGACCCTTGTGAGGAGATGTGACTTCCAGCCAAAAGCACTTGATGAAAAAGCATATATATGGTCTGGATTTCTTCAGCATGGAATGCTATCGCTAAGTTCCTTCTGTTTACTTTATGTATTTGTCTGTCTTGGTGGTAAATTTGTTTTTCTTTTTGTAGAAATTTTTTTCTGCGATAAATTAGTTTAAATTGGTCATGTCTTAGGAAATTTTTCATGAGTTGGGCAAAAGTTGTTTCTGTCATATTTGTAGAGTGTGAAACAAAATACTTTCCCTGATTCCTGGACCTTTGCAATATCACAATCTTTAGTCATGAAAAATGTTGTTTACCTCATCTTTAGCTCAGAACTTTAGGATACAGATATTGGAGATGTCAACAGGCCTACCAAAAGAACTATGTCAGCCTACCTTTTTTTTTCTTTTCCAATTATAACGGGATTTCTTCTCACATTAATTTCTATCTGCCATCAGAAAATATTTTCATTTATGAACAATATAAATTCTTTGAATTTGTGAAGGTGCAGACGACCCAAGTGTACTGCTCCTTCATCAGGGTTTCTTGAGATCCAGGGTAAGTACTTCTTTGCTCTGTTTTCTACAATTCACATATCAGTTTTCCTTGTTTTGGAAGTAAAAGGGAACGTAGAATCAAGACCAAATGTTTAGATGGTGTTCAAGGAATACCCATGAAATAATTCTCTCGTGAGACTTACAAAAGCCACAAGAGAGAATTTCACTGAAGAAGCATGGTGAGGAAAGCTGGAAAATCTGATTTGATTTTGCATGTACTGTTGGGGCAGCCAAAGCTTTAATTGCCCAAATTGGGTTGTTTATTACTACAGTGAGGATATACAGTTACAAGGAACAGAAGTGGAGACTGATGAGGCCTGCTGCACGGTGTTTACAAAATGATATTGCCAAGAGGTCTGCTATGTCAGTGTTGATTAAGGTTTTGGAGGGGGTGACTGATGTTGAAGATAATCCTGAATGCAATCTCTTTAATTCATCAGTACCAAGACCAATGGAAACAGACAATAATGGTTTTATTGCCTCTCCTGCATTGCCATTACTTCTATCAGGACCAGGAAATGGGACTCCCACAAAATGAGAAAAATAACATTTTGTCTTAATTAGCTCTGCTAAATAAGAAATTCTACTGTTAATGTCATTTTGATCCTTCTGCTCCATTGTAGATTTTTAGGTCTAAGACTTTATGTGTTTGTTCTACTTGGTTTTGTCTCTTTTTCTGCACAGGTAAATAGCTATAGATGATAAACAACTAAAAGTTTCTTGCTATTTCCAACTTTAGAAATGAATGAAAACTATTTTCTGAAATTCATTTTGATTCATGAACCAAACAAGACTTATAATTTGCCATGACGTCTGTAAGCTTTCTGTTTTAATATATTGTCTGTACTTTCTCATTATAAATTTGGAGTTGGTTGGCCTGCAGGGTTCATTAGTCAAACCTAGCTAGAAAAAAAAAAAAAAAAAAGGTTGAAGAGTAATGCAGAAGACTTGTATTATTTTGAAGTCAAAATTTCCTACCTCCATGAAGAATGCAGGCAGAAAATATTTGAATAGGACATCAAACCTCAAAACAACCTTTTGGATGAATATTTCAATGCCAAAGTTCAGAGTAAATATTTAGATGGCAATGCACAAAAGTAGAAGTTGCTTGACCCCACTTTCCTAGCTCGACTTGGCCAGTTGGTAAGTCAATCATTGAGGCTTTGAGCTCCCACTCTACCTCTGAAAGAGTCAAGACCCACAATGGGAGAGGAGAGCAAGCAGTCACCCACGCTACCACTGCAAGAGATGCCCTCACTCCTTTGGTGGTTTCTCCTCTCATAGACTTCCAAAAGAGTCACAGGTGGGGTATAATTTGATTTCTTCTTCTTCTTCTTTGATCTTCATCATGGTGGACGGGATTGATGGGCTGAAAGTTTGAAGGGGAATCTTTGATTTTTATGAAAATTTTCTGATACTCTGTTGTGATTTAAAGAATAAAAACTCTCCTTTTTGACTCAGAAAAGTTTCTGTAATTTAACCGGCCGAGTTAACTCGAAGTCTCAGCCGATTCAACCGACTCTCGAGTTTGTGCATAGGATCGTATCTGGTATCGGACTCGTCACGGCAAGTGTCAATATTTCGAACCCTGCTTGGCCTTGGTTCCCAATTCTATTATGTCCCTTTCATACTTGATCGTCTCTTGATCCTCTTCCTTCTCTTTCACTTGTCTTAAGGGGAATCTAAAACTTCCTAATCTGGGGAGGCCATGGGCCTGGAGTCCTCTTCTGTTTCTGCTCTTCTTTTTTCTCTTCTAATGATCTCTTCTTTCCAACCAACCGATGCTCAATATATCCAATATCCAAGTAGTGCAAACCTCTCTAGTTCATGGACCAACAAAATTGGGGAGGTAATATCAACAAATTCCTCAGAGTATGCTGTTCCACAGCCCATCCTTGTTAGAGAAAGCACTGGCTCAGGTTTCATCTGTGGCTTCTACTGCTACATTGGGAGCGACGCTTGCTTCTTTGGTGTCCTTATCTTCCAAAACATGGATTTACCAGAACTTGTGTGGTCTGCTAATCGAAACAATCCGTTCAGAATTAATGCTACTTCTACCCTGGAACTTACTGAAGGAGGAGATTTGACCTTAGAAGATGCTGATGGCACCCTGATTTGGTCTACGAACACAAGTGGCAAATCTATTGCAGGATTAAACTTAACTGAAGCTGGCAACCTTGTGCTCTTTGACCAAAATAACAATACCGTTTGGCAGTCTTTTGATTACCCGACAGACTGTTTAGTTCCCAACCAAAAGTTGGTTTCAGGGAAGGAGCTGACAGCAAGTGTATCTTCATCAAATTGGAGTGAAGGTTTGCCTTCACTTTTGGTTACTAATGAAGGTATGGTAGCTTATGTTGACTCTAGTCCTCCACAGTTCTATTATAACAAGACTATTAGAGGCATGAAAAACAATACAGGACCAAGTTATATTCAATTCAGGAATGAAAGCCTTGCTCTGTTCATACTTACTGCTGAGCCAAATGATCCAGATTCAGTAATTTCGATTCCTGCAGCATTATCTTCTCAGTTCATGAAGTTGGACCCCGATGGTCATTTGAGAGTTTATGAGTGGAGAGAATCTGAATGGAAGGAAGTAGCTGATCTCCTGAAAACCAATGAAGGCAATTGTGAATATCCATTGTCCTGTGGAAAATATGGAATTTGTTCAGACGGCCAGTGCAGCTGTCCTGGAGATTCAAGTAATGCGGCAAAGTACTTCAGGCCAGTAGATGATCGGCTACCCAATCTTGGATGTTCTGAAATCACTTCCATTTCTTGCTCATCTTCCCAATATTACAGTCTTATGGAGCTTGACAACTACAGATACTCTACTTTCAGAGAGGACACTGTATATACAGATTTGGAGAATTGCAAACAGGCTTGCTTGAAGAACTGTTCATGCAAAGGCGCTAGATTTCTATATGATTGGAATTCTTCCAATGGGAATTGCTACTTATTGTCTGAAGTTTTTTCACTCATAAGAAATTATGGGGCATATGAAGAACCATTTGTGAACTCCACCGTACTTCTTAAAGTGGTGGACTCTCCAATTGAAAATAATACAGAACAAGTTGGAAGCAAAGCTGGGAAGAAAACAGGGCATGTTCCAATCATAATTGGGTCGAGTCTTGGAGCTTTCTTTGGTGTGCTTATCTTAATTGTCACTTTCCTGTTTCTTTTCAGGAAGAAAAATAATACCATGGAAGTTGAGGAGGATTATCTAGACCAGGTATCAGGAATGCCCACTAGATTCTCTTATGAAGACTTGAAAGCTGCAACTGAAAATTTTAGTCGGAAGCTCGGGGAAGGAGGATTTGGGTCAGTCTATGAAGGCACATTGGGCAATGGTGTCAAGGTAGCAGTGAAGCATCTTGAAGGTTTAGCCCAAGTAAAGAAATCATTTTTAGCAGAAGTTGAGACAATAGGCAGCATTCACCATGTCAATTTGGTAAAACTAATTGGATTTTGTGCTGAAAAATCACATAGGCTCTTAGTCTATGAGTACATGTGTAATGGATCCTTGGATAGATGGATCTTCCACAAAAACCAAGACCTTGCTCTTGGTTGGCAATCCAGAAGAAAGATCATCCTTGACATAGCCAAGGGACTCTCCTACCTCCATGAAGAATGCACAAAGAAGATATTTCACTTGGATATTAAGCCCCAAAACATCCTTTTGGATGAACGCTTCAATGCAAAAGTTTCTGATTTTGGCTTATCCAAGCTTATAGACAGGGACCAAAGTCAAGTTGTAACAACAATGAGGGGGACACCTGGTTATTTAGCTCCTGAGTGGTTGAGTGCAGTAATCACAGAAAAAGTGGATGTTTATAGCTTTGGTGTTGTGGTATTGGAAATCTTGTGCGGGCGGAAAAACATAGACCGGTCTCAGCCTGAGGAAGATATGCATTTACTGAGTATTTTCAAGAGGAAGGCACAAGAGGAGCAGCTTTTGGACATGGTTGATAAACACCGTATTGAGGAGATGCAATTACATGGAACAGATGTAGTGAAGATGATGAGAGTGGGTGCATGGTGCCTACAAAGTGATTTTGCTAAGAGACCTTCCATGTCCATGGTAGTGAAAGCTCTGGAGGGTTTGGTCGATGTTGATGAGAACCTGGATTATAGCTTCTCACCTTTGCCACTGCGTGGACCCTTACCAGTGGTTGGTCTCAAGGAAGGTGCTGCCAGTTCTAGTACTACTCCATTACTGGCATCAGTTTTATCAGGGCCAAGGTAAAGAAGCTTTCACAAATTCATGAAACTTAAAAATTTCTCTTGGGAGAACACCATTGTGATTCCGGATGCATAGTAGTCATATGTAGATGAAAATCATTGAACTTTTTCATATTTTGCATTACATTGTTGTTCCAAGGTTCAATATTGGAGAATCATCAAGATCAGTCAAGATGAAAGTATAAGATCATGATTTATAATTGCTTGTTGCTTTCTTTTTAGGGTTGTAGGATGGCGTTATTTATTTATTTTGAATTTAAAATAGGGAAAATGATGTAATGAATGAAAATAAAACAAAATGGGATAGGAAAGGTAAAACCGTTTTCAAAAACAATTTTATGATTTTTTTTTTTAAACAAAAGTTTATTTGAGAGCTTATAATATTTTTAACCCATTTTTTATATTTTCAAATATTTTTTAAAATTAAATTTTATATGTAATATTTTATTTTCAATTATTCTTCGTATTTAACCTATGATTTTTTAAAATAATCATTCTATTATTTTTCAATTATGTTTTCAAAAAACACTTTAGTGTATTTTGTTTTTTTGGTTTAAGATATATATGATTTTTTTGAAAAAAAAAAAAATAGAAGTCCCTAACTTATTCAATAAAAGGCATCGAATAAGTTATTAAGATTATGTATGGTAACTATTTTTTAAAATAATTTTTAAAAAATTGTTCTCCAATGTTTTATAGTAAAATTATTTGTTTAATAACCTCAAATGTTTAATATGTTTTCTTTTCTAAATATATTTTAAAAATAAATTTTATATTTATTATTTTATTTTTAATTATTTTTTATATTTATATAATTAATTTTTTTTTAAACAACAGTTAAAAAAAAATAAAGCAATTGAAAATAATTAAAAAATATTCCCTAAAAAATGTCATACTTTCGATTTTTAAAACAGTACTTTAGGGTCTGTTTGGGAATTGGTTTTTAAAATAGTTTTTCTGTTTTTCAAAACAAAAAATATAGAAGACATAATTTAATAATAAAAAATTATTTTCTATTTTCAATTCTTTTATTACAAAAAATAAGATATTTTCATATAAGATTTTTTTAGTTATTTTTTATTATTTTCACTTAATTTTTAAGGACCGTTTTAAGAAATAATTATACAAACGTATAGAATAATTAAAAATAAAATACTAGATATAAAATTTATTTTTAAAATATATTTAAAAATATTAAAAAATAAATTTAAATATTTTAGATTTTCAAAAAAACTTTTTTTCTACAAAAATCAGAGAACAATTTTTAAAATCTGTTCTCAAAAACTAACTTTCAAAATTGTTTTAAAAAATAATTAGCAAAGATACCTTATTAGGTTGGCTGACACCAATAATTTGTATGGCAGTAATTGAATATGGTCCATATAAAGAAACGTTTGAGAGAGTAAACCGATTCCAACCAACTAACTCAACCTCAATGCCCCACAGGTTGACTAGAATACCCATCCCATTAATGCCTTCGCCAACCATCCAACCACCTATTTAGTGTCAACCTTGTGATGTCTACAATCGAGAATATGAGGACCAGAGAAAAAAAAAATGTTAATATATATAAAATAATTTGCATGTTAACATGAAAATTTGTTTGTAATGCATATTGCAAGCACAACTGAAAATATTTTATATATATATATATATTATTTTAAAATAATGTATATTTATTTAAATTTATTTTTATTTTTCTCCTTTTTTAAAAAAAGAAAATCTAATTTCACTTACTATTCATTAAAATTATTCAATTTTTTTGCACTTCATAAACCAATTATATTGCTTTTCACACTTCAAATATTCATCCAATTTTTTCAACAAATAATTTGAAATTAAAATAAAATAAATTTATTTTTTCTTAATTTATTAATTATATCACCAAATTATTTTTTTTAGAATATTTGATTTATTTTATTTTATTTTATTTTATTTCGTTACCTCTTGGGTTTATCACTTTATATTACAAAAATAAATAAATTGTAATTTACCATTCAAATAATTTAAATTTTTACAAATTATTCAATATATAAAATAATTCCTTAAATTATATAATTGGATGTTGTAAAGATTTAAATTTTTTTGTGTTGCATTGGATTCTTTTCTTGATATAGGTGGTTGACCTATAGAGTAAGGTGTATTTTTTTTTTCCATTCAACCAACATATTGCCATTGGTTTAAGATTGTGGGTATGGTACCAAAGATGATATTTCGGTACCAAAGCATAACCCATATATATATTGACCCACGAGAACCACATACATCCATGATTTGACCTTTCTTGAGTTGACAAAATAAAAAATTCTGACTAAGGAAAATATCTAAGTCAATTCCACCCTAAATCCACCCAAAAGAAGATTAAAGTGGTATTTTTTTTTTTACTGAATAGAAAAAACCAAATATTTTAACTTTTTCTATTCAGCCAAAAGTGACATATTAACATCATCCAACATAATTAGAGTGAACTCATTATCAATAAATTCAATTTAGTTATATTGGATGATATTAACAAGTCACTTTTAATTGAATAGAAAAAGTTATAATATTTAGTTTTTTTTATTAAGCCAAAAAATAAACACAACCTAACAAAATGTGTCCACGAAAAACTTTTGTACTTTAACAGAAGCTTCTCATAATAATTTGTACGTACATAACTAAATATATTATCAAACATATTTTTTTCGTTTATATATATATTTTTTTCAAATATATATAGAGAGAGACGGAGAATCCTTTATAGATTATTGAAGCTTTGACTTGACCTTAAAATTTCAACTATGTTATTTCCAAGTAGTTCATGCATTTTCTTGATCTCCTGTTGCTTTCCTTCAATGTTGTGTGGGTAGAAATCCAAAATCCAGCTTCTTAATTATCAGGAAAAGCAATGGCCTGCCATGGATTGGAGTCTTGTTATGTTGCTGTTCTTTCCCTCCTCGCTCTCATCTCTCTCTTTCGTGGTGCTACCCAAGATTCGGTCGATTATCCTAATATTGCACGTCTCTCAAGTTCATGGATTAACGTTAATCAAGAAATTATATATTACTCGGATGAGGCAGTCACTGTGCAGCCCATTCTTGGTAACAGAAGTAAGGGCGCAGGATTCTGCTTTGGATTCTACTGCCGCAATTCAAGAGATGAATGCCTCTTGGCTGTTGTCATCTACCACCTCGCATCTCATTCCTCTTCTATGGGGTGTCCAAGACTAGTGTGGTCTGCTAATCGGAACACTCCTGTCCGGGTAAATGCTACTTTACAGCTAACTGGAGGAGGAGACTTGATCTTGAGGGATGCTGATGGCAAATTTGTTTGGTCCACAAACACAACAAGAAAGAGTGTTTCAGGCTTAAAATTGACTGAAGCCGGAAATGTTGTCCTCTTTGACGCAAACAATGCTACGGTTTGGCAGTCTTTTGACTTCCCCACTGATGCTTTACTTCACGGCCAAAAGATGGTTTCAGGGATGAAGCTTACAGCCAGCTTAGCCACAGATAACTGGACTGAAGGTCTGTTATCACTTTCGGTTACGAATCAAGCTCTGGTAGCTTATGTACAGTCCAATCCTCCTCAATTCTATTATCGTCTTGAGGGCTCGGATACAGACACAAAAGGTAAGACAAAACAAAATTATATCTTACTCCGGAATGAAAACCTCGATGTGTCCATACACGGCGCTGAACCAAACCATCCAGATTCAACGATTTCCATTCCTACAAACTTGTCTGCTCAGTTCATCAAACTGGGGCCGGATGGTCATTTGAGAGCCTACGCGTGGAAAGAATCTGACTGGGAGGAGGTGGCTGATCTTCTGACTGGATGGTCATCATTTCCAAATGATCTAAGCAATGTAGATGACTGTCAATACCCGCTGGTGTGCGGGAAATATGGTATTTGCTCAGAAAGACGGTGTAGCTGTCCCCCACCATCTCCTAATGGAACAAAATATTTCAGGCCAGTAGATGACAGGCTACCCAGTCAAGGATGCTATGCAACTAAACCCATTGCTTGCGGCTCTTCTCAATATCATCATCTTCTTGAACTTCAACACGTAGGTTACTTTGCCTTCAGTTCTGACATTAGCAGTACAAATGTAGAAAATTGCAAGCAGGCCTGTTTGAACAACTGTTCATGCAAAGCTGCTGTTTTTAAATATACAGACGATCCTTTACATGGGGATTGCTGCTTTCTATCTGAGGTCTTTTCATTGATGACCACTGATCGGGGTGATATTAACTCATCCACGTTCCTTAAAGTGGCGATTTCTCCTATTGAAAGGATAAGGGAGCCCGTTGGAAACATAATTCAGAAGAAAAAAGGGCATGCTAGAGTTATAGTCGTATCAAGTCTTGCAGCTTTCTTTGGTTTCTTTATTTTTATTACCGCTTGCTTCTTTCTTTTCAGAAAGAATAAGGATTCTATTGAAGTTGAGGAGGATTACCTAGATCAGGTATCAGGAATGCCCACTAGATTCTCCTTCCAACACTTGAAAGCTACAACACGAAACTTTAGTTGCAAGCTTGGGGAAGGAGGATTCGGGTCGGTCTATGAAGGCACCTTGAGCAATGGTGTCAAAGTCGCAGTGAAGCATCTTGAAGGTTTAGCTCAAGTAAAGAAATCATTCTCAGCTGAAGTTGAGACGATAGGCAGCATTCACCATGTCAATTTGGTAAGACTGATTGGATTTTGCGCTGAAAAATCACATAGGCTCTTAGTCTATGAGTACATGTGTAATGGGTCCTTGGATAAATGGATCTTCCACAAAAACCAACATCTTTCTCTTGGTTGGGAATCCAGAAGAAAGATCATCCTTGACATAGCGAAGGGACTAGCTTATCTCCATGAAGAATGCAGGCAGAAGATATTTCACTTGGATATCAAACCCCAAAACATCCTTTTGGATGAACACTATAATGCAAAAATTTCCGATTTCGGACTGTCAAAACTGATTGACAAGGACCAAAGCCAAGTTGTAACAACAATGAGGGGGACCCCGGGTTACTTGGCTCCCGAATGGTTGAGCTCAGTTATCACAGAAAAAGTGGACGTCTACAGCTTTGGCGTTGTGTTGTTAGAAATTCTGTGTGGGCGAAGAAATGTAGACCGATCTCAACCTGAAGAAGATATGCATTTACTCGGTATATTCAGAAGGAAGGCAAATGAAGGACAAGTGTTGGATATGGTTGATAAAAACAGTGAGGATATGCAGAGACATGGAGCAGAAGTTATGGAGGTGATGAAGGTTGCTGCATGGTGCCTACAAAATGATTATGCCAGGAGGCCTTCCATGTCCGTGGTGGTGAAGGTTTTGGAGGGTTTGGTTGATGTTGAAGATGACCTGGATTACAATTTTTCGCATTCACCATTACCTAGGGGCATTGCTCACAAGGTTGCTGCTGCTACTCCAATTGTGCCATCAACTTTAACAGGACCTAGGTAAAGCTCAGCCTAGCTAACTGAGATAAAAGTGTGATGCTTTTATGAAATTTTATTTAGTTTCTATTTTCATTGCTGTAAGTGAAAATCTGAAAATTTTCATTCTCACCTTCTTCCTTTTGCATTCAATGAGCTTTTGTGGCTTTATTATTTTATTACTTTTATCAATTTCCATTTTATAGATTATTAGTAATTTTTATATAGAATATAATAATATTTAAAAAACATAAATTTATTTTATATCCTTAAAAATTATTTTTGAAGTGTTTAAAATCTAAGATAGTTTTAAACATTTTTAATATCTTAATTTATTTTAATAATTTGTTAAATTTATTATTTTTAAAAAAAAATTCTTGTATTATTATTTTTTATTTTTAAAAAATAAGTATATCAAAAAAGAAATTTTAATTATTTAATTATTTTCTTAAAATTTATTATCAGAGTTTGTTTGTTAGTAATTTTAACAAGTATTTTTATCTTAAAATGTGTTTTTTTAGTTTTCTAAAAAAAGAAAATAGATGTAGTCACGTGAAACTCACGCCTACCCAAAAAGGAAAATTGTAACCAAATGAATCCAAGAAGCAAAGTGGAACACATGTCCCACGCAAGCCGAAAACTTTAGTAAAAAAGTCAAAGTAAACATGGTCATCGCAAACACGCGCAATGCTCGGAATTTTCTAAGGCCAGTAGTTCCTTTGACCCCACTTCATTCAATGTCTTGACCATTTCTATTCTTAAAAAATAAAAAATGAGTTATTTTTGAAAAACATATTTTTTTTATTATTTTTAATTATTTTCATTTATTTTACGGGACTTGTTTTAAAAATTAATTATATAAATATAAAAGAACTAATACATATACAAATTAACTTTAAATATTTCAAAATTTCTAATAAATTTTTATTTTATAGAACATTAGAAAAAATATTTAAAAATTATTCTCAAACAAAAGCAAAGGATTTGTTTCAGTGCAGTTTTATTTTTATATTTTTATTTCTAAAATTAGAAATTTGAAAATTATATTTATTATTATTATTTTATCAAATTACCAATCTGAATGTATCATGTTATAAGAGTAATAAAAAATTACAGAAATTCACTAAAAATTTATTAAAATTTATCACTATCACAAATGTTTTGTTTTTATTTTTAAAAATAGTAAGAAAAATTGTAGCAATCATGTTTATGTTTTTAGAAGAATTTAAATATAATTCAAATATAATTTATGTTTTTTAAAATTTTAAAATAGTAAAAAATGGAAGTTTATCTTAATGACACCTAAATTAAGAAAGGAAATGAAAAAAAGAAAGAAAAGAAATTTGACATTTTGTCTATTAAAATGATTATGTGATTTATTTATTTGAAAAAAAAACAATATATTCTTCTTATATATACTTTTAATTCCATTTCCTTTTCTTTTTTTATTTCGTTTGACAAAGATGAAATAACTTACATTTTTTTTTCTATTTACAAAAGTAAACACACTAAATATATATGTTTTGACTAGTTGTCAGGTAGATATCATTTGGAGACACTTCTAATTTAGGGAGCCTTCCATTTCTTATAACAATCCCTTTGAGATGTCGGCTACAACTTCCGGCGTGATTTTCTAGTGCTTGGTTAGACAAGTCCTATTGATGAGAGTTGAGTTAGTAGTCAAAGCATGTGAAACATACTTGTGGACGCCATGTGGGTCATGATGATATTGCTTAGAAGGTCAAGATGCCAAGGATGGAGCAAAGAGGAGGAGAGCATGGGATTTTTCTATAAATACCTAGTCTATGGACTTGGGAAAATATTGATCAATACAAACTAGCTCTTAATAGATCAATATAAGCTCTTAATGGATCAACATTCATATTTTCCTCCAAGAGAGAGGCAAAATTTTAAACCCTTTATCCCTTGTAGCATTATTATAACTTGACTTGGTGTTATGTTTGGTTCTTTGGAAGTACAAAGGAAAGAAAATTTTTTTTAAGGAAAATGATTTTCTCATGTTTGATTGTCTTGGCTATGTTTGGTTCCCGGAAAGTATAAAGGAAAGAAAAAAAATACTAAGGAAAATGATTTTCTCATGTTTGGCTGTCCTATGAAAAATATCAAAGAGAATAAAATGTAATTAAAACTAATTAAAAATTTATGTATTTTTAAATTATTTAATATTTATATTAATGAGTTAAAATAAATAAAATGAGTTTGAAGTAACAAAAAAAATAATTTATCAACTTTTAATCTATTTTTTTATTTTCTTTCACTTTTTCTTTCCTTCTACTTTTCCTTTATATTTTCTTTTCCTCGCATTTTCCCTCAAATTTTCTGGGAACCAAACATAGTCTTATAAAATATTTCAAAGAAAATTAAATATAATTAAAATTAGTTAGAAACTTATGTATTTTAAAATTATTTAATCTTTATATTAATGAGTTAAAATAAATAAAATGAGTTTGAAGTAGTAAATAAAAATAATTTATCGTCTTTAGTTGTATTTTTTATTTTCTTTCACTTTTTCTTTCCTTTTACTTTTCCTCTCTATTTTCTTTCCTTTACATTTTCCCTCAAATTATCCGAGAACCAAACATAGAATTCCATTGTATTATTTGGAAGAGAGACAAAATTTAAAATTTATGATTTGTTCTCAACAAAAATCCTTTATGCTTTATATCATTATTGTAGCTTGACTTAACCTTTAAATTCCACAGTGTTGTTTGCAACTTCGTCCATTTTCTTAATCTCTTGTTGCTTTCCTTCAATATTGTGTGGGTGGAAATCTAAATCCAGCTTCTTAATTATCAGGAAAAGCAATGGCCTGGCATGGATTGGAGTCTTGTTATGTTGCTGTTCTTTCCCTCCTCGCTCTCATCTCTCTCTTTCGTGGTGCTACCCAAGATTCGGTCGATTACCCTAATATAGCACGTCTCTCTAGTTCATGGACTAACGGTGAAGAAGAGCATATATATGACTACGGGGGTGAGACAGTCAATGTGCTGCCCATTCTTGGCATCAAAAGCAAAGGTGCAGGGTTCTTCTTTGGATTCTACTGCCGAAATTCAAAAGATGAATGCCTCTTAGCTGTTGTCATCTACCACCCTCTACCCGATTTCTCTTCTATAGATTCTCCAGAAATAGTGTGGTCTGCTAATCGGAACAATCCTGTCCGGGTAAATGCTACTTTACAGCTAACTGGAGGAGGAGACTTGATCTTGAAGGATGCTGACGGCAAATTTGTTTGGTCTACAAACACAACAGGAAAGAGTGTTTCAGGCTTAAAATTGACAGAAACCGGAGATGTTGTCCTCTTTGACGCAAAGAATGCTACGGTTTGGCAGTCTTTCGACCACCCCACCGATGCTCTACTTCACGGCCAAAAGTTTGTTTCAGGGAAGAAGCTTACAGCCAGCTTAGCCACAGATAACTGTACTGAAGGTCTGTTATCACTTTCCGTTACTAATGAAGCTCTGGTTGCTTATGTAGAGTCCAATCCTCCTCAATTCTATTATCGTCTTGAGGGCTCGCATACAGACACAAAACAAAATTATATCTTACTCGGGAATGAAAGCCTCGATGTGTTCATACATGGTGCTGACCCAAACTATCCAGATTCAACGATTTCCATTCTTAAAGATTTGTCTGCTCAGTTCATCAAACTGGGGCCGGATGGTCATTTGAGAGCCTACGGGTGGAAAGAATCTGACTGGGAGGAGGTGGCTGATCTTCTTGGATTGCCATCATTTCCAAATGATCTAAGTGATTTAGATGATTGTCAATACCCGCTGGTGTGCGGGAAATATGGTATTTGCTCAGAAAGACAGTATAGCTGTCCCCCATCATCTCCTGATGGAACAAACTATTTCAGGCCAGTAGATGACAGGCTACCCTGTCATGGATGCTATGCAACTAAATCCATTGCTTGCGGCTCTTCTCAATATCATCGTCTTCTTGAGCTTCAACACGTAGGTTACTTTGCCTTCAGTTCTGACATTAGCAGTACAAATGTAGAAAATTGCAAGCAGACCTGTTTGAACAACTGTTCATGCAAAGCTGCCGTTTTTAAATATAAAGACGATCCTTTACATGGGAATTGCTGCTTTCTATCTGAGGTCTTTTCATTGATGACCACTGATCGGGGTGATATTAACCATCCACATTCCTTAAAGTGGCGATTTCTCCTATTGAAAGGATGCCGAAGCCCGCTGGAAACATACTTCAAAAGAAAACAGGGCATGCTCGAGTTATACTTGGATCAAGTCTTGCAGCTTTCTTTGGTGTCTTTATTTTTATTACCGCTTGCTTCTTTCTTTTCATGAAGAAAAAATATTCCATTGTAGCTGAGGAGGATTACCTAGACCAGGTATCAGGAATGCCCACTAGATTCTCCTTCCAACACTTGAAAACTACAACCCGAAACTTTAGTTGCAAGCTTGGGGAAGGAGGATTCGGGTCAGTCTATGAAGGCACTTTGAGCAATGGTGTCAAAGTTGCAGTGAAGCATCTTGAAGGTTTAGCTCAAGTAAAGAAATCATTCTCAGCTGAAGTTGAGACGATAGGCAGCATTCATCATGTCAATTTGGTAAGACTGATTGAATTTTGCGCTGAAAAATCACATAGGCTCTTAGTCTATGAGTACATGTTTAATGGGTCCTTGGATAAATGGATCTTCCACAAAAACCAAAATCTTTCTCTTGATTGGGAATCCAGAAGAAAGATAATCCTTGACATTGCGAAGGGACTGGCCTATCTCCATGAAGAATGCAGGCAGAAGATATTTCACTTGGATATCAAACCCCAAAACATCCTTTTGGATGAACACTTGAATGCAAAAGTTTCCGATTTCGGACTGTCAAAACTGATTGACAAGGACCAAAGCCAAGTTGTAACAACAATGAGGGGGACCCCGGGTTACTTGGCTCCCGAATGGTTGAGCTCAGTTATCACAGAAAAAGTGGACGTCTACAGCTTTGGCGTTGTGTTGTTAGAAATTCTGTGTGGGCGAAGAAATGTAGACCGATCTCAACCTGAAGAAGATATGCATTTACTGGGTATTTTCAGAAGGAAGGCAAATGAAGGACAAGTGTTGGATATGGTTGACAAAAACAGTGAGGATATGCAGAGACATGGAGCAGAAGTTATGGAGGTGATGAAGGTTGCTGCATGGTGCCTACAAAATGATTATGCCAAGAGACCTTCCATGTCCGTGGTGGTGAAGGCTTTGGAGGGTTTGGTTGATATTGAAGATGACCTGGATTACAATTTTTCGCATTCACCATTACCTAGGGGCATTGCTCACAAGGTTGCTGCTGCTACTCCAATTATGCCATCAGCTTTATCAGGACCTAGGTAAACGTCAGCCTAACTGAGATAAAAGTGTGATGCTTTTATGAAATTTTATTTAGTTGTAAGTTTGTAACTGAAAATTTGAAAATTTTCATATTCACCTTCTTCCTTTTGAATTCCATGAGCTTTTGTGGCTTTATTATTTTATTATTTTTATCAATTTCCATTTTTTCTATAATTTTTGTCCAAGTGAATCCCAAGAAAATAAAAAATAAAACAAGAAAAATTCAATAAAGCATTGTGGAACCCAAGTCCCACGAGTCAAAGTAAACAAGGTCATTGCCATCAATAAAGCATTGTGGAGCCCAAGTCCCACGAGTCAAAGTAAACAAAGTCATTGCAAAGACTAGTGGCAGCAGCACATTGTCCGCTTTCTCCAAGGCCATTACTCCCTTTGGCCCCACTTCATTCAATGTCTTGACCATCTGTTCCAAGGAGTGGAAAAATAAATAAATAAATAAAAATGATGAATTGACAATATGATCGCAATTTTGACTCATTTGGTATAAGTTAAACCCAATTTCATTTTTTTAAATTTAGGTTAAATTTAAAATTTTCAAATTATATTTAAGTTAAATTTGAATTAATCAAGTTATATAATTCAAAATTTATTTATAATATGTTTTAAAAAAAATTTAAAATTTATTCATATACAAATTTAAATAATAAATAGAATAAAATTTTAAGATAGTAATAATATAATAAACATAAATTTATATATTTTTTAAAAATAAAAAATATGTGAAATAATATAATTTAATATTTTTTTATTAAAAAAATAGATTTTCTTTTATACGATAAAATATAAAAAATTGAGTTAAGGTGGAAAAAACTTAACTCAAACTCAACTCAAGTATTGAAAATGATATTATAAATCGACCTAAAGGTTGGATTGGGCTCAAATTGCGTCAAGTCAACCTCGAGTTGCACCCCCTAAAAAACATATCTCAATACAACAATTAAAGGTGATAATTATTTTTCAGAAACAGTTTCTTATTATAAAAAAAAATGTAAATATATTGACCATAAAAAAAAAATTCTTAAAAATAAATAAAAAATAAGGTATTTAAAAAAAAATTAATTTTTTTCACTTATTTTATGAGACTTGTCTTAAAAATTAATTATATAAATATGAAAAATAATTAAAAATAAAATATTAAATATAAAATTATTTTTAAAATATAAAAAAAATTAAAATACTTTAAATTCTCAAACAAACTTTTATTTTATAAAATAAAAAAGAATTTTAAAATATTATTCTCAAAAATTATTTTTTTTAAACTTTTTTAAAAAACATTTCTTGTAGTTTTATTTTTACATTTTTGTTTTTGAAATTATAAATTTGAAAATTATTTTGAAAATTGTGTTGGTTAACCTATTTTTACTTTTTGCTTCTCAAAATTGACAAAAAAAAAAAAAAAAAAAGCATAAAAAATGTTTTTGAAAATTTTCTTCATATATGGATACAAATATAGTTATTATTATTATTATTATTATTATTTTATCAAATTACCAATCTGAATGTGTCACGTTATAAGAGTACTAAAAAGTTATAGAAATTCACTAAAAATTTATTAAAAATCATCACAATCACAAACTATGTATAATAAATTAATGATTTGGGTTGATTTGTCGAGCACTCGAAATAGCAAAACATGGATTTATACCTTTTATGGATGTAAGGTCCTACACCTACCTCCTAAGAGCCTCTTGCCCTACTAAATTGGATATTACCTAATTTCCATCTCTTATGTTTTATTTTCAATCATTCTTCATATTTATAATATTATTTTTTTTAAATAATCTTAAACAAAATGAAAACCACTAGAAGATATTATCTAAAAATATATCTGTTCTATTGTTAAGGATATAAAACTATTTTTTGTTTTCTCATTACAAACATGTTTTCTTATTTATTGATTTATTTTATTTTAAATAATAGAAAACTATTTTAGAAAACTTCTAATTTCAATTTAAATAATTCTTATATTTGTGAAGCAAATTGACACTAGAAATGCAGTTGAGTTTCCATAAATCCCAGAGCAATAGAATCACTAATACACTAAAAGTTTTAATATGATATGTTTGAATATCTACAATTTGCTTTCATGTTTTCGTATTATTGTATTTATTTATTTATAAAAAAAAAAATCTTATAAAAAGATTTATTTGACATTATCCATAGTGTAAAGTTCTTATTTTAAAAAATAAGTTTAAAGAAACACAAGTGAAAGTGTAAGATTGAATTTTTTAATTTTTCTCAAAATTTTTTTATTAAATTATTTTGGTGTATTTTTACTTAAACTTGCATACTTCAACTTAATAGATAGTCAAAGACTTGGTTACAAAAAAAGTAGACTTATATATTTAAAATTTGAGTTGATAAATATTTTTAATATTTTTATTTTTATTTATTTTTTAAATATTTATCTTAATTCTGTTTGATAACTGTTTTCGAAAACACTTTTCTCTTCCTGAATAAATAATAAAAAAAAAATAGAAAAATACATTTGATAATAAAAAATTATTCTCAATTTTCTATTCCACAAAAATATTTTTTATTTTATGTTCTCTAAGTAAGTGTTTTCATAAAAATATCGTTTAGTTTTTTTTCTATTATTTTTTTAAGGGTTGTTTTAAAAAATAATTATACAAATATGTGAAATGATTACAAATAAAATACTAGACATAAAAATTATTTTTAAAAATAGTAAAAACAGATTAAAAATATTTTATTTTTTTAAATAGACTTTCTTAAAAATAAATTTAAAAAACAATTACCTAATAGCCTTTATTCTCAAAAATAAAAATTAGAATGATTTGAAAGGACATTTTTTAATTAATTTTATTTATATTTAATTACTATTTTGAAAAATGATCATACGAGTACACAAAATGATTAAAAATAAGTATTGTATATAAAAATTATTTTTAAAATATAGGTTAAAAACATTCATATTTTCAAACATGGTTTTGTTTTACAAAATAATAAAGAATAAATTTTAAAAATTGTCATAAAAAATTGATTTACATGAAATGATTTTCGAAAACACTCGCCAAACAGTGCCTAAGTTTTTGTTTTTGGATTTTTTTTAAATCCGAAATCACATAATTTTAGGACTTATCAGAAAGTGTCAATCCAGATGATGACGTGTCTATATTGATTGGACTATTTGTCTGTGAAAACGTTCCATTTTGTGTGGTTTTCGCCTGAAAATGGGTTCACTTTTGGGGGGCGCCGGTGGAGGCCACGGAGGCTTGTGGTGGCGTCCATTTGAATCTCAAAAACGGCAGGGGAGAAGAAGAAGTTCGAAACCTTCTGATTCAGTAGATCGAACCACCGGCGGAGGTGGTTACTGGTTCCCTCTGAAACAAGCCCTGACCGCCGGTTCTCTTGCTTTCGCCGGAGACACCATCGCTCAACTCAGCGAACGCTATAGAAAGAGAAATGCTCTTTTTGATTCTGATTCTGGTTTTTCCAAGGTCAGTATGTCATTAGTAGTGCCTGCTGCTTGTGGTCTGTTTGGTTGGCGAGAAAATGTAGGAAATATTATGAAGTTGAAGTTCTGAAAATTTTCACTGCTAGTACCGAAATTCTTCTTCATTATTTTTTTATGGTATGTTTGATTCCTGGGAAAATGTAGTAAAGGGGAGAGAGATTGTTGTTCTGAATCATAAAATTTTCAATTTTAGTGAATCAAACACTATCACTGTATCATTACTCGTAAGATTCAGCAGCTCTCTTATTTTCTTTTGTTTTCTCATCAAGCAAACAGGAGGAGCTTCGCTTTCTTTGGTTGCCGGGAAATGTAGGAAATGTCTAGAAATTGAAGTTTTTGACCTTAAGTTTTTTGCATTCATTGCATCAAAGGCATCCTCTTAAATGTGCCCAAGAAGAGAAATGAGATTCGAAATGCCCCTTATTTTCCCCAGTTTTCTCATCAAGAGAACAGATTTAGTTTTGTAGATTATGCTACTAACAACTATACCAAATGCCAATGAAAGTGATAACTTGGATAATTAGGAATGTTTTAGTTGCAAATTAGATGTGAAGGCCATAATAGACGGCTTCTAAACCACCAGGACTGGGACAAGGTCTGGTTGGTGGATTCCTTTTGGTTCTACAGTATAGCTGTCTGGTTTGATTTGGAAAGGCCGTAATTTGCATTTGTATGCAGAATTTTCACACATGAGAGGATTATAAGAACTATGAAATGGCTCTCAGGAACTTGGTTATACCTTTTTAACGTTTCTCTCAGAAAATATCAAACATTTGATATAGACTATCAAATCAACAATATGTAAGCCCAGGGTCAGGTAACAATATGTAAACCCAGGGTGGGGCATGGAAGGTTTTGATTCCATTATTCTGAGAGTGAATAGCTTCTCATATATTGCACCAGGACATCGGGAAAATTGCAGGTTTATCCTATTGCTGCTGCCTTTTTTTTTCAGCTTTTGGACTCTCCATGGGGACCAAACCTTGGGGTGCATTCAACCCCAGACCTTGGGGTGAGCCCTTTGGACTCACCCTGGGGACATAAACCTCAGGATGCTCTGATTGTGTCTGCCACAACCAGCACTGGGTAATCTGTACATTCAACCAGCATATAAAATTGAACCCAGGACCATGTGCCTCTACCACACATCCTGACATTTGCCCTAACTAACTGGGCACCTTGACGTGCTTTCTGGTTGCTGGAATTGTTAGAACTATGTGATACAAACATATATAAGTTCTGTCTTTCTTTAGTAGTAAAAGAAAGGACCTCTGACTGATTCAGTGTTCAAAATCTTGGGTTTTCAAGAGTGCATATGCAGGCTTGAGCTCTGAGATTGGGGTAGGGCCCCTTGGTGCAATAACTCAGGAATGGGCCACATTAGGTAATGGCGTTTGAATTTTGTATTTCTTGCTATTGTGCAGTTGAATTTGTTGGATGCAAATCTCAGTTTGTACTATTTCTTTCCTATTTTGTTAATATTTTTTACTTTTGTTATGCCCAGTAATTTTGTTGTGTTGTCTTTTTGATAGTAAGACAGGGAATTGATTCCTTGCGACAACCTTCTCAATGCATTCATGTCATTCTCAAGATTCTTTTTTGCAATGTTTTCCTTTTATCTAAATATGGGTTTCTTCTTTGACCAAAATGCTTCTCTCAGGATATCATGTGGATGCTCTGTTCAAACCATGATTGGCTCCGAGCCCTCCGGATGGCTTCTTATGGGTTTCTTCTTTATGGCCCTGGTTCTTATGCATGGTATCAGTATCTTGATCGTGCTTTGCCAAAGCAAACTGTAGAGAACCTGTTGCTGAAGGTATTTTTTTCTTTTTATTTTCATGTCAATTTAGTTTTTCTTTCACATTGACAACCCTGAAAAGGAAAATCCTGATTCTTTAAACAATGCATTAAAATTCACTCCCTTTCAGGTTTTATTAAACCAAATTGTGCTCGGTCCATCTGTTGTTGCTATTGTTTTTGCATGGAACAATATATGGCTAGGAAAGTTCTCAGAGCTTCCAAATAAGTACCAGAAAGATGCCATTCCCACACTAATTACTGGTAAAACCTCTTTTTAGAAATCTGTTTAGCTTGACAATATGGATTAATATTTCATGTAGTTTTAGTTTTCTAATTTTGATTCCTGTGCAGGATATAAGTTCTGGATCCCTGTCAGTGCATTGAACTTTTGGTAAATTTTCTCAATTTTTCCATTTTGAATTGAAGTATTGAGGATCTATTTGGAAATCAAAAAGTACCATTAAAAGTGTTAAAAATAGATGGAAAATTTGAAATTTTCTTATTTGTTTTGTAATGACAAATACAAAGGACAGTAAAATATGATGAAAATTATTTGAAAACTAAAACATTTTCAAATTGTTCGTTATCATCTATTTAGAAAAGGAGTAAAATAGAGTAATTTTATTTTCTTCTCTTTTTCTTTCTTTTCCTTTTTTACCTTTTTTGTATGTTCTCTTACAATTTTTGAAATCCAAATGAATCATTAACAAATTATAATGATCCTTGGTATGCTAAACTTACTTGGTGCCTTCAAAAATGATGAAACTACGGATCTATCCCTCAAGTTTACTTTGAAATGGTTTGGGATAAATTTTATGAGGAAAAAGAAAGTAATCACTTTTTTTTTTTTTTTTTTGATAAGTGAAAAAGAAAGTAATCATACTATCCACATTGCCCAATATGGATGTCCTCAGCTTGTGCTAAATGGTTTTAGGGTAAGTCTTACAATTAGCACAACTCTTTGAGTTTGGAATGACCACAACCATTGTATTTAGTTGCCACCTTGCCAACTTTGAGCAATCTTGAGCAGATTGTTGGTGATGAGAACAAGGAAACAACGTTTATAATATTGTATGTGAAAAGCTACCAATTTGACGCTAAATTTTAGGTTATTAGGTAATGAGCCAACAATATATATCAAGTTGACTTAGGCTAAAACTCTAACAGCTGGCTTCATAGAAAGCCTTCTCTGAGTTTGCATATGGAGTCAAAATATGAGGTAAATAAACATCAATGTGGTTCAAACTCATGATCTCCCATAAGCAAAAGTGTTGATACCATGGTAAGCTACCAATTGACTTGCCCTATGAGCCTTTGTAGCTTAACATGGCATTAGATTCTTGATTTATGAGATATTATGAATGCAAATCTCACTGATATTTATTTTCTCCATATATTGAGCCCATGTGTAAGCCTAAAATAGAAGTGCACTTGTGAGGTGGGGTGTTAAAGATGTTATTCTAAGTTTGCTTGATGTGCATTGTTGGGTCATTACCTCATAGCTTAAGGTTCTTGGTCAAATTGTTAGTTTAACATGGTATCAAAGTTTTGGTTGACTAGAGATATTTAGTTCAAGTCCTTCTAGGTATTTATTCTCCTCTCTATTTCTCTGTGGTCCATGGATGGTGTAGGAAGGTGTTTTTGATATCTTATTTGGCAAAGTCCATGCGGACTAATGATTGCATGCTAGATTTGTAACATGTGAGTGTGATACAACAGATTATGAAGTGTCATATGTTTTGAGACTAGGTATCATATATCTAAGACAACTTAATTTACATAATACCTGATGCACCTTACATCTTTGATGTGTGCATAGGTCCATGCTCTCCTTGCATCTCTCCTTATGCCACAATGCTACATCATTTGGACACAAATATTTATCTCATACTATGCTCAGTGACGTAGGTGTCCACCCTTAGCGGATGTTGAGGGGGCTCTCCTATTCTACACCTTGTTAAGGTGACATTGTATGTTCCTCACAGGGATAATTGTTTCACTCCTTTTCTAGAAAAAAAATTGTTTGCTTCAAAATGGTTGTGGTTTGATGATCTCCTATACTCTCTCAAAGGTGCTACCATTGCTACCATTGACACAAGCTTTTATGCTAGTACGCTTTTTCAAGTCATGAGTAGAGTTAGGGGGTTTTGAAATGGACTTGGTGCTTTTGGGTGGTAGAATTGGCCTTCCCATCGCTAAATACTTTAGGATTGGCTGACGAGTCTTGATTTGATAGTTGGAGTTAAAGCCTTGATAAATTGGCCCCCTTTTGGCTAAAATGAGAGGGAGGGAGAACTGTTGTTTCTTCATGACATGTCCCATCTCTAGAGAATTCCATATCATCATGAAATGATTAATGTAGAAGTTACTATTTTTAAGCACTATAAAAGGGCTTGATTTCTAACCAAACAAAAGAATGAAGAAATTCCCACTCTCCTAGAATTCTCTTGTATTACTACCCTCTTCAATTCCCTCTCATTTTTCAGTTTGCTCTGCTCCTCTCAAACTCTTGATACCTCACATCTCACATTGTTGACCTCTTATGGTTAAGAACCTCCAATAAACATGGTGAAACCTATGAATAGGTTTGCATATACGTTGTTTCACTAATAAGTCCCATTTTTGCAAGTGATTGATGTTAGCATTGAAATTAAAATTTAAAGCTTACACACCATGCTAATACCAACGTATTTGTGTTGTGTAATTAAACTTGGTGAGAGGCCGAAACACTGAAGGGAGTTAATTTTTCATCACATGGTTAGATGCCTGATGCCCTTCCTCAAGCAATCTAGACCCCTTTATTATTTGCATGAATATAGATAGACTAAACCTAAGCATGAAGGTGAGATTGCTTGGACAATTTCATGGAGACGTTTTGTTAGCTTTTTCTGCTCCATATGAAAGTCGGTTCATCTATTTCAACCCCTTTATTATTTGCATGAATATAGATAGACTAAACCTAAGCATGAAGGTGAGATTGCTTGGACAATTTCACGGAGACATTTTGTTAGCTTTTTCTGCTCCATATGAATGTCGGTTCATCTATTTGATTGAGGTTTTGTGAAAGGTTTCTTTTCATATGTATGAAAACTCTTTTTTGCCACTCGTTTAGGAGCATGGGGATTCATTTTGCATTTCTATTAATATATATATTTTTTTATAGTAGATTGTAGAAATTGATGTTTAAGTGATGAACTTGCTCATGGCGAAACATCCTTAGTCCTTAATGAATGTATTAGAGACAAATTTAAACAGAATGGAGATCATGGGAAGAAAAATTATGAATAAGAACAACCTCATGAAGGCTTGCAACAGAGATTTTTAGTAAGAGCATCATCATGTGTTCAAAATAAAGGTATTATCCCCTTAAATGCTGGACCACAAAGGCATACAAATCTTCTCTCGTGCAATCTTAGAGACAAATCCTTAAACATCAAATCATGGTTCAACATTGGAATGATGAGACCTCTTAATAAAATATAATTAAAAACCATGATCTTCAAACCTCCATCTTATTGCAACTTCTGGAAAGGAATTGTTGCTTGCATGTGTTTGTTTTGGTTTGTTTGGGAAAACCTTTTTTTGGTGCCATGAAGTTACTTCTCTCTCTCTCTCTCTCTCTCTCTCTTTAATATTTATTTATTTATTTATTTTACCTCTTTTTAACAGATGAGTAGTGCAGTTAATTGGAAACCTTTAGAGTAACATCTTTTTTGTCAATTCTATACAATACATCTACAGGGTGGTGCCGCTTCAAGCCCGTGTAGCTTTCATGTCCATGGGCTCCATATTCTGGAACTTCTGCTTGTCTGCAACTATGAGCAAATAATCTTTTGCTGAGAAGTTTTATCAATAGCTTGAAATAAAGAAATTTTGAGCACTAGGTATCTAAACCCGAATCAAACATTTTTCCTGCTCTTGAGTTTAGTGGCTCAAGTGTTTATTTCTTTATTATTTTTGCTAATTCTTACCGTTTGTAACTTTTGGTACGTGGACCGATGGGCAGGTACGCCCTTCTTATCAGTTCATGAGGAAGGCATGACGACAGGAAGAAGGATCCCAGTGTCCCTCAAACTTCTGTAGAAGTTGCTTGCAGAACTTACAAATGATCGTGGATCAAGTGAACAGCTTGCCTTTCCTGTGGGTGCAAGATGAATTGTTTTCTTGCTTTATGAATCTGTGTTCTCTGGGGAATGAAATACCTGGTGATTTTTAGCTTGTCTCATACACATAATTACTTTGTTTTCATCTTCATCTGGATTCTGGATGATGGTTTTTGTCTTCAGTAGTTAGGAAACCTTAGCTAATTGTGCTCTTCCAATCGAGCTGGAGGAACTTGAAAATTGAATGGAAATGAAATCCTTTAGTCCCTTTTTTTTCAGGGCACTCAGAAATGGGTTATCAAAGAGACATAATTGAAAAATAAGAGTTCAATGAAGAACTTTATTTTTTTCCCTGCCCCACAAAATCTTACAGCCTAAGCATGGCCCAATGAGCTCCGTTAAAAAAGTGCATAGCCTTTGGAATATAAATCAGAAGACATTCACTGCCATTAATAAAAGAATTTGGCATAAATTCTGAAATATTTTTCAATTTGTACAAAATATTACAAACCATGTTCCTTGGAAGAATCATGACATGAAAGGATGGTAATTCGTGTTGGTGCTCACGTTTGCGTCGTGTTCAAATATGTTAATACAAACCAAAAACATAAATCTGATTACAATCTAATTATTAAAAAGGTAGCACATCACATAATTTATTTAATCTCTTTAATAATTAGATACCATTTATTAATTAGGTCCGAGTTTGGTTTTGTTTAAGTCAATATGATTAGTTTCATGACTTCACATATTTACAACTCAATTGGCTTAATTATTCAAAATCAAATTTTAAATGAGTCGAATTATATAGATCAATACAAATCTAATTCAAACGTAATTATATTCAACCCAAATATATGAAAAACGTGTTGTATTTGTATTATTTGACGAATCATATCAAACTTTGTAATTCATAACGACACGACTTTATCGCATTTTTCAATATGAAAGGTATTGCTACTTCCATGTTGCCATTAACCATTAATAAAGACAAAGCAAAGTGGAAGAACTGGATTCCTTTCTTGGCTTTTATGCAATCTTTTTCTTATAAGCCTCACCCACTCAGCAAGGGCATCTTCTAAATGGGAATAGAACCATACTTTATATAAAGATCAATGAACACCAGAGAGCAATAAAAATGGGACATGAAGAAAGAAATTATTCAGAGTGAATTTCAACACTTACAAACAGAAAGGAATATTAAACTATATAAACATATCAAACACAATACCTAGAGCCACCATAGTTTCTCATTGCAAAGGAATCGACTCTCAGAATACTTAGGAGAAAGGAGGAGCCATGAACCGCAGCATCAACAGTACTAGGAGGAGGCTGGGAAACTCCATTACTACTGAACAAGACTTTAATCCTGCTTCTTTTGTAAGTGTCGACTCTTTTACCTATCTGATGGAAATTTCTCTGAACTGCTTCCATGAAAACTAAGTACAGCAAACAACAACAATCATCATATATCATCCCTGTAATGTGAATATTTTCTGATAAAAGAGTATTGAAAACAGGATACACTGAGGGCAATAGACGAGGCCATCAGGTTAAACAGCCTCCGCTTAACAAGGTAATGTATTACAGATTTTCCTTCAATCCATAGGGCCATTTTGATAGGAAATAATTTCTTAAAATTCTAAGATGATCAAATCTTAAGCAGACATGAGATGACGGGAAACTTCTTGTGATTTTCATTCCACACCCGACTTGGTTTTCGGTCACATGATCTACAACCTTATATAGCACCATATCAATAGTACCCGGTCATGGCCTTGGTGATTGATGATGAATACATCAAGTAGTTATACCACCATAATTTCTTTATCATTGCGACTTTCTGTCTTTCATCTCATCACATTGCATACAAAGTTTTTTTTTTTTTTTTTTTTTCTTTCTATCTTTTTGTAATTCCTGATCAGCTACATATTTGGATTTCAGTTTACCAGCACAACCTCGTACACCCCATCAAATTCTTGTATTAGATGATGACATTGCGAGAGGGTTGAGCCTCAATTCGAGACAGCTTATCTCAGAATCCTATCCAAGCCTTGCTGGCCAAAGAACTAGACAGGTTCCTACACATCAAGAGCAGTCCAGATTTACTCACGATGAGCAGAACAAGGCCTTCAAGAAGCTAAAGAAAGAATTTTACATTCCTAAGCCAAAGAGGATTGTAATGAGATTGTACTACAGAGAAAATCCCAAAAATTATATCAAGGAGGATGAAGGTCGTGAGAGGTGTGCCATTTGCTTGGAAGATTTCGAGATAGAGGAGGTGCTTGTCACCCCATGCAACCATATGTTCCATGAGGAATGCATTGTTCCCTGGGTGAAGAGCAATGATCAGTGCCCAGTCTGCCGGTTTTCCGGTTTGCAATAGGCGATGGAAGGTGAAACACCTATGAATAGGTGTTTTTTAAAACAATAAGAGATGATATCTCACAAATGGTCACAATTCCCCTGTTTTTCCTTTATGAATTGATCTTCTTTTTCAATCCAACAAACAAATGTGCAAATCACAAGCAACAATGGATGCACCAACACTCTCCCAGACAAGTTATTCAATGCAAGTCATATGCAAATGAGACAACACTCCTTAAACATGATATATAAGACATTACATCAACATAAAAATTCTATTTCACATGCCCCTTGACATCA